>JASWHV010000020.1:5513554-6023712 GCA_030760725.1 Neostapfia colusana | reverse complement strand
GTTCAGAAGAGCTGGCCACAACAATATCATCAACGTAAATCAGTAAGTAAATTGTGATTGTATTCTTGCAATAAATAAACAAAGATGTGTCCCCTTTTGATGTCACAAAACCAAGCTGGATGAGTTTTGTGCTTAGTTTATAGTACAAGATCTAGGTGCTTGCTTTAATCCATATATAGCTTTGTCTAACTTGCAAATATAATCTGGATATTTGGGGTCCTCATATCCTGGGGGCTGACTCATATATACCTCTTTTTCTAGTGTTCCATGAAGAAAGGCGTTTTGAACGTAAATTTGTTTAAGACACCATCCTTTTGAAATAGCAATTGACAAAATAATTTTAATAGTAGCAATCTTGACCACTTGACTAAAAGTATCCTCATAATCGATTCCATACCTTTGTTTGAAACCTTTTGCAACCAAACGAGCCTTATATCTGTCTATTGTTCCATCTGCATGTTTCTTAATTTTATATACCCATTTGGAATCAATAATATTATTCATACCTTTCTTTGTAACAAGATGCCATGTTTTGTTCCTCTCAAGGGCTTGAAATTCCTCATCCATTGCTTTCTTCCATCTTTTATCTAATAACGACTGCTGAATGTTTTCTAGTTCTCCTGTTTCAGCAAATAAACACACAAAATCTTTACCAAAGTCCTTTGGTTTCGAGATATGATTTTGTAACCAGGTTCTCGGACATGTATGTGTGTCCGAAGTAGAGGTGTCTTCCCTACTAAAATTTCCTTCAGCATCGCCTGAATTGAGTTGATCTGTGCGCAGGAGTTCTGCGCCACCACTACATGCACGTACTAGTCCCGAGGATGATTCACCACCCCCTGCGCACATGGGCTCAGAGGAATCTACACCGCCATCTCTCTGTCGGAGCCTCAGGGCGCTCGTGAGTAGAGCATCGGATTTAGTGATTGCACGTTCTGATGATGTTCTGTCCGCTGCAAAGTCTGTTGTTGGTAATAAGTGTGTTTGCGCCTGATCCAAGGTGAATCTTTGTTCGTTGTGCTCCAGCTCAACCGTCTCATCTTCCTCAGAGTTGGCGTCTGGATTTTCTGTGGCTTCCTGTCCGACGTCTCCTTCCTGCAGACAATGACCACTTCCTTCCAAATTGGAGTTAGATAAATCCATAGAATTAGCTCTTCCTAGAGAATCATTTTGCGGAAAATTTTCTAGTGCTGCCCCTTTAGGATTTAACAAAGTTGGATGAAGGAGTAATATTTCTGATTTGAGAAGAGCTCCTGCATTTGGATGAAGACTTTTGAATGGAAATACCGTTTCATCAAATACAACATCTCTTGAAATATAAACTCTGCCACTCGATGAGTCTAGACACTTATTCCTTTGTGTAACGGGCTCTAGCCTAAAAATATACATTGTCTTGACCGAAAAGACAATTTATGGGAATTGTATGGTCGAAGATTAAACCAACATTCACAACCAAATATTTTTTGCTGTGAATAGTTTGATTTTATGGAGAATAATCTCGCAAGTGGTGATTGAAAATTGATAACTTTGGAAGGAATTCTTTTTATGAGATATGTGGCAGTAATAAACGCTTCATCCCAAAACTTCAATGGCATGTAGGCTCGGGCTAGTAGTAAAAGATCAACTTCTACTATGTGGCGATGTTTTCGTTCGACGGCACTATTTTGTTGATGAGTATGTGGACAAGATACTAAATACGATATTCCTATCTTGGTGAAGAAGGTATTCAATTTCTGGTATTCGCCACTCCAATCCGTTTGGATTGCTAGAATTTTCTTGCTGAACATGCGTTCCACCAAGGACTGGAACTCATGGAATTTTTGTAGAACTTTGATTTGTGTCGAATAAGATATATCCACGTAAATTTACTAAAGTCATCGATAAAGCTAACATAATATTTATTTCTCCCAACAGATGTGGGTGCAGGTCCCCATACATCTGAAAAAATTAACTCCAAAAGATTCCTAGACACACTAAAGGACATAGGAAAAGGAAGTTGATGACTCTTGCCTTGTTGACAAGCATCACAAACTTGAGACTCACTAGAATTGGAGGAACAAGGAAGTTGATGTTCACTCACAACTTTATTGACTATCTGCATAGATGGATGACCTAGCGTGTCATGCCATCGATCAAATGATGGTTTGGTAGTCGTTAGAACATATTTTGATGATGAATGCTCTACACGGCCAAGGATAAAGTCCTCCTTCACATCTGTCTCGAAGAAGAACATTCTTCGTGACTTGATCCTTCACGAGAAAATAATGAGGATGATATTCCACGAAAACAAAATTGTCAGATGTCAATTTGTGAACAGAAATCAAATTATTCTTGGCTATTGGAACATGAAGAATTTTATTTAAGTGTAGTGAACGAGCAGGGGTTTTCAGCATAGAGTTTCCAACAAAATTGATTCTCATACCTGAGTCATTTGTTGTATGAATTTTCTCAGCTCCGTTGTACTTTTCCTTTGTTGATAATTTGTCTAATTATCTTGTTATATGATTTGTTGCACCGGTGTCCGTGTACCAATTTGTATCAATGCCATAGTACATCTGTCCATTATTTGCTGACTTTTCTTCCGGTTTGAATTCTCTATCAAACCTTTTCCAGCATTTAGCTGTCGTGTGACCAATTTTGTCACACAGTTGGCATACCGGCCTGTTTTCTGTCATGCCGCGACGTCTGCCTTGCCATCCTCTGCCTGAACCTCGGCGTCCTCCTCATGTGGCACTGTTTGCATTGTACTGATATTGTTGGGAATTCTGCTGCCTTTCAAGCCTTGCCTCAGTTGCCAATAATTGTGCAAATAAGTCAGACAACGAAACCGGATTTGTTCTTGTACTAATGTTTTCCACCAGAGAGTTGTAATCGGCATCTAATCCTGCCAGAATATATGAGATCACATCATCATCTTCAAGTTTCTTCCCAGCTGCTGCCATCTCGTCTACATATTCTTTCATCTTTGCAAAGTAAGCAGATGTTGTCATCTCTCCTTTCTTCATGCTGGAGAGTTTAGCACGTAAGAACATGATGCGTGCTCTTGATTGAGACGCATAACTCTCATGAACCGTCGTCCATGCTTCTACAGCGGTTGTGCACGTAGCAACCTGTGCTAGCACTTCTTTGGAGAGAGTTGAATTGATGTAGCTAAGTAACTGCTGATCATGGACAAGCCAAGTCACGTACTCACGGTTTGCAATCTTTTCATTGCTGCCATCGATCTTCTGAACCAATATTTCTTGATCCGGTTTCTTGATCGTTCCATCAATGTATCCAAAGAGCTGAGCTCCACGGATCGCTGGAAGTACTTGAGCTTTCCAGAGAAGGAAGTTGTCTCTGGTTAATTTTTCCACCGAATGGCTAAGGGTATTAAACCCAGATGGACTCGCTGAAGAACTCAACATATTCTCAGATGAGGAATACGGCTCTGATTACCATGAAAGCGTGGCTAAAACCTATAATGAAGTTGAGATGAAACCGACCTCTCAAACTCAAGCGTACCGGTGCTACGTGTTGATATATATAAAATCTATCTGCTAGTTTATCTAAACAATGTTTGTTTATATCTTAACAAGAACTCGTAACAGAGAGAAAGAGAGAGATCTCCTAATTCAATCTGCTAGAACCTTGACTTGGTATCCGGCACGTCTCCTTGCGAAGGTATGGTACTATTCTCTTCTTGTTTATCTTCTAACAGACCCAAACTCAAGCGCACCAAACCGGCACGCATACACTGCAGCTCATCGCCGATTGCAATGCAGCTGGTGCAGCGCAAGGCGCACGCAAAGTGGGCGCCGAAAAAGTCAGCAAGTTGTCGCGCGTCACCGGTCAGTGAGACGAGAGGCACCGCCACCTTCCCGGCCCCGTTTTCTCCACCCGATTTGTTTCAGTTGGTGGGGCGTTTCCTTGCGAGAGATTACCCACGAAAAGATTTGTTTCAGTAGGACAAGCAACCCACGAAAAGAAAGTGATGCACAGTCTTCAGTTTGCATCTGTTTCGCCTTTTTACGGTAGTTTGGCTGTAGCCACCAGTACGTACATGTCCATATGATGAGTGTGGAAGTACGGGGAACGGCCACGTTGCTAGGTGCAGTAGAGATATGAATTATATACTCCGGTAGAATAGAATCTTCCGTTCCATGGGACCATGAGCATCAGATTGACTGGAACTGTGGGTGTGGAGGTTGGTGTAACAGGAGTACACAACACTTAGCCTATTCGCACTCGTACAACTTTATATCGGATCTTTAAAAGAATATTCTTAGTGATTTACAGTTAATTTTAAAAAATCCTTAGCTTTACAGTTTATTTTCTCTCCACTCGTTCACCTCTAAATCGGACCTCTATATCAATTATCACCTGTTTTATATTAGATAATACAAATATTTTATAATATTTTATATAACTACTTTTATATACATAATATTATATTTATAACTTATAAAAAATCACCAAATTATATTTCCCTTCCTTTTCCCTATCTTTTCTTCTTATTTTTTCCTTTCTTTTCTCCCTTTTCCATCTTTTCTTTTTTTTTTCTTTTTTCCCTTTTACCTTCTCTTCTTTCTTTTTCACTCTCTCCTCTCTCTCTCTATGTACAGGGGCTACACGCAATTGTTACTTGTAGCGGCAGGCTTTAGGCTGCTAGCAGCGGCGCCCTTTATCCGGCTCCGCTACGCCAAATACTGCGGCTGCGGTAGAAGCTGCCGTCCGCACCGGCCTCCGGTAGCGGGCCTGTAAAATGGAGGCGGGTACAGTGCGCCTCTATTTTCAGAGCTGTTCTGTAGCGCCTGTAAGAGTAGATAAAGAAAGAAAAGAAAAAGAAGAAAAGGAAAAAATGGAAAGAAAAAATAAAAAGGGGGAAAAGGGAGAAAGAAAAAAGAAAAAAGAAGAAGAAGAGAGGGAAAAGGAGAAAAGAGAAAAAAGAAGGAAAAAATAAATTTGATGTTTTTATAAGTTGTAAATGTAATATTATTAATATAAACGTGTCGATGTGTGGGAAAAAAGAGAAAAGGAAAAATAAGAAAAAAGAGAGGAAAAGAAGTAAAAAAAATTTAATGATTTTATATAAGTTATAGATATAATATTATTAACATAAGTAGTTATATGAAATAATATAAATTATGATATAGTTGTATTATCTAATATAAAATAGTTGATAATTGATATAGAGATCTGATTTAGAGGTGAATGAGTGCGGACAAATAAACTGTAAAGATAGAAATCTTTTAGAGTCAACTGTAAAAGGCTAAGAATATTCTTTTAGAGACCCAATATAGAGGTCACAAGTGCGAATAGCCTTAGCAGCCGCTAATTTACAGCTGCTGATACAGCTGCCGCTGCAGCGGCCCGTACACCCGCGGCCTGCGAATTTGCGGTCTAGGCCGCTGTACCCGACACCGCTGCGATCAGCCTTATGTGTCTTCGTACTGCAGATACGCTCAAAGATGGCGTCTCGGAATCTTATTGCTTTATCCGGTTGCTCGACCGCGAAGATATACATGTTTCATGCCCGAACAATCCGTATTTCTGTTCTAGGGAATCAGTTCGTCACTCGTAGTAAACCGAAGAAAAGAGGTTTGAGTACGTCCACCTGTAATTCGCGCCGGTCTGACGCACGGCGCGGCGCTGTCCGCGTGTCCATGTCACGGTCTGATGGTTGGAAACGAGTGCTGATTAATCGTACTAGCAGTTGATTTTCGCACCCCCGTTTCTCGTTTCGTTTCCTGCCATAATACTAGTTGCCGAGCGTCCGATCGCGGCAGCTCTTTAACGATCCAGCCGACATAGGAATCCCACGGAGCAAACGATGATCAGTTTCGCAGAAAAAGAAAGGAGTGAAAGACAAGAGATCGGCTTTAGTGACCACCAGCGCAGCGCGATGCCACCACTCCGACGACTGCTACGGCGCACAGTACGGCGAATCGGCAGCGGACCATCAGGCGACGTGAGGAGCCATCGATGGCACACAAGTCTGCTTTCGCGCGCGGCTTTTCCACGCGCCTTTGGGTTTTTCTTTGGCCTCATCACATCAGGAAGAAAAGGAATTCCGCACCTGAAATTTCTGGAACAAGCCGAGGCCGCCCGGGTACGGTACGGTGGACCCGAGGACCAAAAAGGACATCCTCGTCGGTCCATGGTGGGAGGAGTGCACGGGGAGTGGGAGGCGACGGGGAACGCACGGCGCCCACGACTATGCTAGTACTAGCTAGACAATGGGGAAGCTTCTTATTTGGACTCGGCTGAGCACACATACCGACCCGAACGAAACACATGCGAGCCGAGCGCGCTAGGAACAGCCCAAAGCCGAAAGCAATCGCCTCGCGCACGACGGCGTGACGAACCCCGGAAAATCCCTGTGTTGCTTCTCCGCCGTACCCTTTTGAATCGTCGATGCCAAGGTTGCCACCAGGACAGCACAGGCAGAAGAGCCTCAGGAAGTGGTAGCGCAGCGATCGTACGTGCTGGCCGAGCGCGGGGCAGCGGCGGCGGCACAGGAGCTTACATGGGAGTAGAGGCGGGAGGGCGCGGGCGGAGGGCGGTCGTCACCGGGTTCTACGTCTGGGGCTGGGAGTTCCTCACCGCCCTCCTGCTCTTCTCGGCCACCGCGTCCTACTAGCCACCTCCACCATCAATTAGTTCATCGTACTAGTTTCTTGTCGTAGATAGCTGAACCTTGGTTAGACACAGAAAAACAGGAGTGATTAGTTACTTAGTACGAGTCGTGTGTAATCGGTGGTGAGATGGCTGGCGCGGCGGCGGGGCAGCCCAAGGCGGGTGGCGGGAGAGGAGGCGGCGGGCCGGCGCCGTTCTTGACTAAGACGCACCAGATGGTGGAGGAGCGCGCGACGGACGAGGTGATCTCGTGGGCGGAGCAGGGCCGCTCCTTCGTGGTGTGGAAGCCCGTCGAGTTCGCGCGCGACCTCCTCCCGCTCCACTTCAAGCACTGCAACTTCTCCTCCTTCGTCCGCCAGCTCAACACCTACGTACGTATTCTCTCAGAATTCTTTGTTGCTACCGTCTCATCGTCGTGGTACTTTACATAAAAAATTTTGCTGTTCGTCCCATCGATTGATATAGATCATGTTAGATTATTTATCGCCAGTATCGTTGTTTTTGTGTTCATTTCTGCCAGCATGTCGTTTTGACCACCAGCCGGAGCTCTACCTGAGCCTAAACATGAGCTGTTTGATGCTGCTGCTGGGGCCTTGGTAGTTGGTTGCAAAAGTCCTTGCGTTTCTTGATTCGACATCCAGCTCGTTGTTTCTAGAATCTTAGATGAGCCATCACACGTGACCGCATGCGGCCGGGCACATGGTCCGCTGTTCATTTCTATTCGGCCGGGGTGTTTCCCTCGTGTTAAAAGCCGGGTGATGTGTCGAGCTCTCCCCTAGAATCACGAACGAAGCATCTCGGCGTAAGCAGCTGTCCTGTGCGGTCGGCGATCGTCTGCCACAGGATCGGCAGAGGGCGCCGCGGAGGCGATGAGGTAAAGCTCATCCCAATACAGGCAGTGCGCAGTGACGGCGCCTTTTCAAAAACCTGAGCAAGCGTTTCGTTGTCGTGTTGCGCAACCGCAAGTGTGCTGTGTTGCCCATGTGTAGCCGTGTAGGTGTGGTGTGCCTATGTACCTTCTTTCTCGAGACGGTACTAGACCGTCAAATCAGATTAGGTGCGTGTCATCGTTGATGCGTACATAAGTCAATCTCCACGACCCAATTCAATTCCTTCCCCACGGAAAGCGTGCTTATCATTTCTCTTTTTTTTGAAAAAAAAGGAAGAATTCTAAAGGGAAAAGGGACGCGGAATGACGAGTAAAAAAACATAAAAAGGGAGGTCCTAACCTCCCGCTGATGGTCGCCTCCTCCTGTATTTTATTTTTCCTTTATCTAGAACTCGGTTGTTGATGGTGTTATAAGTTACTTTCAAAATTAAAAAAAAGTATTTTCTTCAGTGTGTGGCCTTATAAATTATCTTTTTACAAAAATGATACTTTTAACTTGCACGCACAATCAGATTCAGAATTGGCAACAAGGTACCCCACTGGTGCTCTTCAGTAATTGAGTGCATAATATCCGAATCTTTGTGACGTGAGTATATGATTCTGGGCATGATTGGAACTGCAGTATGGTATCCGGACGGTGACCATTTCCAATACCAAGAGTGGTTAGTTAATTTTGCCTCGCGAGACACGTGGCAGCACGCGACGCAGTTGGAAGCAGGCATGCTGTTATTCCACGAACGCAAAGTTTATCAGGCGTCGCTTTACGCGGCACGGGTATTATCGGTGGGGACAAAACCATGACGATAGTTTACTGCGCCCGCGGCCCCTGCGATCGGTTTTGATGGAATAAGAATCTCGGTGGAAGTTTCGAGCGTACGACGAGCTTTTTTTTAGGTTCTTCCAAAATGAGCCACCAGAAGGTTTGTGTAGGAATCAGACGCGCGCTATAGCTTTCAATTTGTTGACTGTTTTTCCTCCGGTGTTTTCGTTGGTTTGAATAAAGTTTTCATTGGGTGAACATGCTTGTGCTTGAGTGAGTCCTTTGTTGGCTCCTGATATGCACCGAATTTGGTTCGGCGAAGGGTGGCCCGATCTTCACGACAGAAGGCTCAAGAACAAGATAACTTATTGTAGAAATAACGCGGATAACTAGCTTTATACCTGACCAAGGTTGGATGCGACCAAGCGACGGGGAGAGAGACACCGAAACCGCGAAGACTTCGACTCGATCTCCGAACGACCGCAGAACCACAACCGGAGCTAATCCACACAAGACGGGGCAGCCGTACTGGAATCTGCAGAGCACGGATTAGTGGATCTCAGAGAGAGATCTCCACAAGTTCAAGAAGAACAAGGAAGAACAAGGGTTGAGTAAGACACTCAAGCAGCTCGGCTGCAAATATCACTGGATTAATCTTAATTCATCAAAAAGTCCCCATTGGCTTACAAAAAGAGCGGAGACATCCAAAAGACACGGGACCAGATGCGTTGGAAAGCTAATTCGATAACCTTTCACACCATGTGTACCATGCTTCACGAAATATTATAGAGTGATACAGTTTCTCACGAAAACTTGGATATCAGGCTGACTATTGATCTTCTGAACAGTCTGCACCAAAAGCACTCGGCTGCCAAGCTGGGAGCTCTAAAGCACTCGACACTTAGTGGCATTAGAAAGTTGACTTCAACACCTTTCCAACAAGTACTCATGGACCTTCACAGCTTCTATGAATCAAGAGATATGACTGTTTTTTCATGACAGTTCTGCCAGGCCGAACTGGTTCGACGTAGTTCTCCTCTCTGTTTCAGTCTCGGCGTGTCCTTGTCATCCTCCTTGGTGAACCCGAGTAATAGAAACATGTACGATTTAGGAAGTATATAATTCTCATTAATAAATTAAATTTTACAAAGTAGCGCGTGCACCTCTTGTTATTGCTGTTTAGTTCGGCTACGAGTAATTGGTCCATCGAAAACATGAGCTGGTGCAGGTTGACTTGATGATTGTTTCATCTTACTTGATGTAGTCCTGATAGTGTGGTCGGCGTGGGCATATCAGCTCCCAAGAATTTCGTGCCTCACATGCTGACTTGTCGAGTAGTACATATTCGTCAACGTCAAAGCTTCACACCAAGAGCCAGCTTGGTCTCGCAGATGCTTGGATTATTCTAATAAAAAAAGATTCTAAGAATGCGTGCAACAATATGAGAGTCATACGGGCACTGGTGAGTTTATCAAAGAGCAGAACGCGTCATGGGTAGATGGGGAGGATTGATACGGATGGGTACTATTAAAGTAGGAATCCACATACAGGATTCTTTTTGCTAATTCTAGCTGTCATGCAGACGTTGAATTGTGTCTTGAAATTTACTCAAGCTGTTGGATAAACAATCAGATCAAAGAAAACTATTATACATTTAATTTATTGGCTGAGTGAACGGGACTGATCTGGTGCAGATTGCTCATTGCCGAATTTTGTGTAGTTCATTTCTACCCATTTCTGCTCTTGTTTTTGGTCTCCACCTACATCGAACACTCATTGCTGATGGTGATCGTCCTTGCAGGGTTTCCGGAAGGTGGCGCCGGACCGGTGGGAGTTCGCGAACGAGAACTTCCGGCGACGTGAGCAAGGCCTCCTGTCCGGCATTCGTCGCCGCAAGTCCACGACGCCGCAGTCCTGCAAATCCAGCGGCTGCACCGTGAACGTCGCGTTACCTCCGCCACTGCCCCCTCTGCCTCCGGCGTCGCCCACCACGTCCGGCGGCAACGAACGCATCTCCTCCTCGGCGTCGTCGCCACCAGGCCCGACCTGACCAGCGAGAACGAGCAGCTCAAGAAGGACAACCACACGCTGACTGCGGAGCTCGCGCAGGCGCGCCGACACTGCGAGGAGCTCCTGGGCTTCCTCTCGCGCTTCGTCGACGTGCGGCAGCTCGACCTCCGGTTGCTCATGCAGGAAGACATGCGAGCGGTCGGGGATGGGCAGCAGTGCCGCGCGGTGGGCGACCAGGAATGCGTCGGCGAGGAGAAAAGTGTCAAGCTGTTCGGCGTGCTGCTCAAGGACGCCGCGAGGAAGAGGGCGCGGTGCGAGGCGGCGGCGGGTAGCGAGAGGCCCATCAAAATGATCAGGATCTATGAGCCGTGGGTTGGTGTGCCATCTTCAGGGCCGGGCCGGTACGGCGGCGGGAACTAGTAAGGTCAAGAACTGATGCGCGTCACGCCCGTGACATTGCCGGCCTGACAGCGCGCGCACATATGCGCGCTTTCATGGATATATATATATATATATATAGTTTGCATGTGCATAGTTTGATTGCAAGGATAATTCTCTCGATCAACCAGTCCTGCAGTCCATGTGCTGTGGTAAAACTGTAAAGGCAGAACGCAGGACATTGGACGTAACGCGTCTGTACGTAGGACGACTTAGGCCCTGTTTGGCACGGTTTAAACTTATTAAAAAAGTAGCTTATCTGAAAAGCTGGTGAACAGCAGCTTAAACTTATATACTGCTTTTAGTTCATTCTGAGAAGCAGCTGAACTAATAAGCTGCTGGAGAAGCTGACTGTTTGGTACACCCGCAGCTTATTTTTATAAAAAAACTAGTTCAGAAGCTGTGTGAAACAGGGCCTTAATCAAAATAATTTGCTTTAGAGGTAGGACGATCAAAACTAGAGGTGCACAAGGGTTAGAAGGAAACCGTTGTCTTTTGTATGGAACATTACAGTTTTCAGGCAAAGAAGATGCTGAACCAATTTCTTTAAGTGTTTGCAACATTGTTGTCTGGTTGATCTTAGTTTATTTTTATGCCTTTTTAACATGATACTAAAAAATCACATGTTTATGAAACCGTGCTCGCTCTTTCAAAATTTGACTTTGCAATTGCAAGAACTAACCGTGGGATCAATGTATTTGAAAACCAAATTATTGCATACTTTTTTTTAAAACTCCACGATACTATAAGATGATACCCTTATAAAAAACAGTTCTGCTAACTGGGTTTTTGAATGTTTTAAACTATTACGGCAACACTAAATGTTCTTGGTGGATGTATCAAATTTAATAGACTATTTGCATGTTTCTTTTTGCACAATTGGATCTAAAGAACATATGGACAATTTGAAAGAAAAAAAAACTGGTCTAGAAACTGTCTCAAACAGAGACATGCAATACGGCGGTAACGTTCAATTGACTGCTTTTTATCTAGAACGATAGCTAGCCAGATATGTTTCATTTGAATCCCTTTTTCTTCAGTGATGTGGTTTTTCTAGTCCCACCACGAATCCATTTCAGTTCATCACATGAACTGTATAGTTCAAACGGGGCAACATTAGAACACGAGATTCTTGATGTAGGGGACCACACAATAAAATACTTTTGCGTGAAATTACCAATAATATTATTGCATCATTGATAACCACATAATATAGCTTACATTTTCACGATTATTAAAGGGGAGTAAAAAGAAAGACAAAAATAGACATATTCTCCTTCAACTTAACTTGATCAGCTGAAGGAAAAATAAAAGAAAAGAAAGACAGAAAAAACTTCAATTGTTAACTAAGTTAAATTAATGCCTAACCAAAGTGTCAAGCTATCATATCCTCAACATTGTTACTCTCACAACCCTTGCTATCGACCGTGTTGTTTTCTTTCCATAATTTCACGGGCAAGCCATGTTTGGGCACAGGAAAGGGGCTGTACTCGACCTCATCACTGGATCCAACAATCTCCCACCTGCAAATAAAGCGCGCGCGCATACAAACACGCCAGATTGGTATCTCAGTGTAAGATCAACTACGTACTCCTACTATTGAACAGTCGTTATAGCAATCATCTCATTTCTCATATATGAGCAGGTGTTGTCAGTTGTGCAAGAAGAAAACGAGCTAACAATGAAGACATTGGAAGGACCCATTGTTCTATGTTATTATCGATGCATGCCTATTGGAGATTTGGAGCATACATGCTGTGGAATACTGTGCCAGTGCGAGGTGTTCATTGGAGTGGCACCAGACATGGACGTTCTAGTCCACAAGGACAAGAGAGAATATATGGTGGATCTGCGCGGAGAGGAGACACACCTGTAGCCGGTGACCATGTGGTGAATGAGGACCAGCATCTCAAGCTTGGCCAGCTCGTTCCCAGGGCACGCGTGGGCGCCATTCCCAAATGGCATGAATGTGTTCGGCCGCGGCGCCACCTGCATACGCATCGTTCCACAATCAATGTTGAAATGTGAACCTTTGAAATGTCAATATGCAGAAATGTCAATGTGCACCTATTGTAGATGTGGTGTCGTTTAAAGCATAACTTTTTAAACCTAATATGAAAGGTAAAGACACCTTAAAATAGTCAGGAAGGCTTTTGAAGTCCATCGACATTTCAAATATATCAATCTGTTCACTTTAAATAATTTGCTCTCACAGCTTTGCAATAAGTCAAACATTTACATATTTGACCATCAATTTTAAGAAATTTATGCATATTCACAACACAAGACTCATGTTATTAGATTTGTCATGAGAAATACTTCTACAATATACAATTTATATTTATTGAACCATACACATCTGTTCAAATTCATCGCCAACGATATTTTTCATTTATTAAGACAAAGATAGAACAATAAAATATTTGAAATAGGGGAAGTATGTCAGATATATTTGTCAATTGAGAATAGGGGAAGATAATTAGTGAGGTGGTCAGATCAGTTTAAGCACTCTTTTACATTGTAGAGAATAATTTTGTACATATGTATCATGGTTCTTTCTCTTCGAGCACTTCTACAAACCACCTTGAAGAAAAAAGTTTTCGATGCTAATCTTTGACGTATGGAGTATTGATCCGCCAGGTGAATTTAAATTGAATGCATCGAAGGAACAATTTTCAGTTTTTTCGTTCGCGCATCTACGTCAAGCACAGCTAGCTAGCGGCGAGGAGACCAAGCCCATACCTTGAATCTCGAAGGGTCGAACTTCTGTGGATCCGGGAAGTAGTCCGGGTTATGATGGACGTTCCTGAACAGCGGCATCACCTTCCATCCCTTGGGGATAAGGAACCCTACACGCCAAGGAAATGCACAGATCAATCCGCGTCAGAATTAAGTCACATACGGCCAAGTACAGATATTGGGGCGGGGGGGGGGGGGGGGGAATTGAAATGCCAGACAACATCCCTACGGTGACGCGTAGGTCCACGTCCGTCGCAGGCTGCGTGTGCACGTGCGTACCTTTGTACTCCACGTCAGCCACGGCCTCCCTGAAGGTGAACGAGATGATGCTCGCCATCCTTAAGCTCTCCAAAATCACCTGGACGGATGAGATGCGAACAAAAGGCGGCGCCCATCAGTAACCACACGAAAAAGCACGGGAATCTTGGGCGAAAACGAGCGAAATTACTCATCTCCGTGTCGCGCGCTCGGGAGTCGTCAAATCCTGAAAGGTGGAGAGAGAGAGGTTGTCGTTGTTTGTTCCAACACGTACCCTGTGAGTTAGCACCATGCTCCTCGTCTGCGCCCATGTCAGCGGCCGCCGCCCGCCGTCGTTGGCCTTGCGGATCGCCGCGTGCTCGGCCCGGACGGCCTCCAGGAGCTTGGGCTGGTCGTGGAGGTACTTGACGATCCAGGTTAGCACGCTGGCCGTCGTGTCCTGCGCCGCGAAGAGCACGCCGATGATGTTGTCGGCGACCTGCTCGTCGGTGAGGAGGGGCGCGCCGTCCTCGCCCTGCGACTGCATTAGGCAGCCGAGGAGGTCGGTGCCCGCCGGCTCGCCCCGCGCGCGCCGCTCCTGCGTGATCTCGGTCAGCACGCCGTGCAGCCGTCGCCGCGCCTACATACAGTTGGAACAGATTCACAGATGTCATGAACCGCTGCTATATACGACAGGAAGTCAGGAACCGAAGAAGGTACAACTAGGCTGCCGTCGTCGCATGCTTACCTGGATCGCCTTGTAGTAAAGCGTTCCCGGGAAGCTGTTGGGGAAGGAGTTGTAGCCCTTCTCCACGATGGAATAGTCCTTCGTCAGCTCCGCCTTCTGCCGCTCGTCGAGCTGGCCGCCGAAGATCGTTACGATGCCGACGTCAAATGACAGCTGAAAGGAAAGTGGAATTCTCAGCAACCGTTCCGACATTACTGAAATCACAACTAATACGCTCTGGAAGTGGAAGTTATATGGTTATACCCTCTTCATGGCGTGGAACGTGCTCGTGACCCGGCCGTTCCAGGAGGCAAGAGTGGACCTCACGGCGGCCTCGACGTCCGGTACGAGCGCGCGCATCTTGTCGGGTCCGAGCGCACCCTGGACGAGCCTGCGGATCCGGAGGTGGTAGTCGCCCTGGTGGAAGAAGAGCGCCCACGGACCGATCATCCGCTCCTTGCTCCGCGGGTACGTCGGCTTGAACAGGTTCGCTTGCGTCACCAGCACGAACCGCGCTGCCTCCGGGCTCGCCAGCATCACGCACGGGCAGCCCAGAAAGTGCGTCTTGAAGATCTCGCCATACCTGCACGACACGACCATGCATCCGGCTGTGAGTATATGCATGCATTAAAAGCGCTCGCATGCACGCTTCAGGTCGTTGAATCTAGCTTTCAGAAGGGTAGCTAGCAGAAGGCGAAAGGAAGGAGAAGGACATGCTTGAGAGTAGCCAACGACGACTGACCTCTTCTGTTTGGACGCGAAGAAGACGTTGGGGTCCTGGGAGTAGAGCTGAAGGGTCTCGCCGAGGTAAGGCCATCCCATGGAGCCAGGGGGCAGCTGGTTCAAGGCTTCATGCTCGTCATGGCCGTAGCGGCCTAGACTTTTCCTCCTCTGCCGGCTTGCGTAGTGGACGTACGACACCAGGGCTAGAGAAATGACGATGCACGAAGCAAGGATGAAGAAGACTGCCATCCAACTGATCCTTGAGAAGGAAATCAGTTTGTGGTTGCAGCCTGCCCAGCTGCTCTCCTTCTTGGTGTGCGCTAGTGTGTGTTGCGCGTCTGTGCTGTATATGTTTGTCGCTAGGAGGAGAGAGACAAGGAGAGCTGTGTGTGAGGAGAGGGCGGGAGGGAGGGAACAAAAATCTTAGATTTATGGATCTTTCGACTGGTGGATGGCAAGGGAGGCCTTGCGTGGTATTTATAGACGGAGCGCCTGGCCGGTCTCGGTAGCATAGGTTTAAAAGTCAGCAGGATAAAACCTGCATGCGCCAGGATAAGTATACTGATTAAACATGTGTTTGTGAACTTGCCAGGAGGGGCAGCGTCTGCTATTTCATTCGGAAATGACTACTTTTTCCTGAAGTTGCCAATAAACATTTTATAAGCATATTATTTTTCACTTTTCATTTTCATTCGAACATGAAACAATTTAACGTACAGATTGTCTCCCAAACACCATAACAACGTCCAAATAATACCATTGAAACTAATATTGAAGCTTTTTTCGCCAGTAGTTTGATAAATATTTCCCTTTTGTACTCTGAGTTCCACTCCTCAATACTTGCGGTTAGGATTTTGCCAACTCGTTACAGCGTTATATACGGTCGTTGGCCTTAGAACTTCTTCAATGAAAACTGCGAGGCATGGGCTTCCCACCCATTTGTGTTTAAAAATAATTTTGGATGAAGGAAATTCGCACTAGTATTTGCTTCACACCAAATTCGTAAGGCGATGATGGTAGATTTTTCCCAACTCTCTTTCCCTTACGACATCACACTGGGCCTAAAAACGAATTGGTGCTATTTTTTATAGTGGTGCTAGGAGTCGCGACACGATTTATTTTGATCCTAGTACTAACATAATGATCCTGACCTACTATAGTAATTTTAAAATCCAACTGGTTCCACAATTACGGTGGAATATTTTGTTTTGCGTGTAATTGTAGTAGTTGTGTGTGATCCCAGATACTCTGGTTTAAAATCCCGGTGCTGCTAGCGGGGATCTCGTCGATGCATGGAGCATCCAACAGCCACCCATGAGTCAGCAACAAACGGCGGCCGGGGGCAGTATCCGTCCCGGCTCCACGCGAGCCGTCCTCGCCAGATCGGGCGGCCAACAGGCACGTGACCGAAGGCCCCGGCCGTGCTTCAACGCGGCCCCGCCATCGCCAGTGCCAGTCGGGCGCCAGCTGTGCCGGTCGCGTGGTCCCAGCTGAGCGGGTCCACCAATCATGACGCCCGAGTAAAAAGCGACAGAGTCAGGGCCGCACTCCGCCGCATGTCCCACCTGTCAGCCGAGCGTATCTGCGCGAGATCGAGGTTGGCCAGGTGGTGGCTCCCGAGAGTTCCAGCAACGGCCAGGGCCCCCCTCCGGCGTCCCGCCGAATCTGGTGTGGGTCCACGTCGCTGCCAGGGCGGACGGGACACGCGTCAGGCCGCGGGCTTCGAGACGGTTCCGGGCGGGCTTTGCCAAGTTGGCCTCGCGCCCGCGAACTGCACGGTTGCCTCCCCGCGCGGCCGTCGACAGCTAGCCGTGCGCTGGTTTCCGAATTCTGATGCTGCCGTGATTGTTTCAGGACGCGAACAGCTTGCGACTTGCGATTGGGAGAGACCCCATTGCCGACCGTGAAACAGATTTGGGGGATTGGGAGCATCAATATGATGTCCATGCCATGGGAAACTCAGTGTGGAAATCAAGTGCAAATTCAGATCCTGTAATGACCTTGGCAGCCACAACTAGCACCAGTTGGACTTGCTGACTTGCAGTCTCCTTCTAACTAGGTCGAACTATTCGCATTGCAGCTGATGTCGCCGCCCATGTCCATTGTTGCACTTGTAACGACTAGGCATAACTCTCGATGGCTCGATCGTTTACATGGCAGCAAGAACAGAAACCTTCAAGAACATACCAGTGGCTTCTGTTTCACAGTCGTCGAGTACACGACCAGGCCACTTACGCCTCGAGAAAAAACATAGGTTCGTAACATCTGATGATGTTGATTTACTGCTACTGTGTGTACACCGCAGACCAAGACGAGCGCGACCTCTTAGACAACACTTGCTCTCATGACAGCGCCTAGTCGGCGAGGAACACGGTAACCTCTAGAGGTGCCTAGCAATTGTTCCACTGTGTAATTACTGTATTTGATGACAAATTAATGCACGCCTCTCTTTCTTCTCTATTGACGAGGTCTCCAATTAACTCTTGTGCAACTTTGGGCTGGATCAAGTAGGGTTGGATGCTTATCGTTCTCATGAGTATATAGTTACAGGATTCATTTGCAAATTTCACACTGTAATAAAAGCCCATTTTCTCAGACTTTTGAAGCCTAAACTCCATGATTTTGTGAACAGTTGCATTTGTGGCAGACGGGCACCTATGCGTAGTTTTCTTTCATGCATCTTACAGCGACCGATCACGAGGAATCATGCCCCGCATGGCATGTATACCTTCTCTGCGTGATTCTTCAGTTTACCGTACGTGTCTCCGACATGACCACATGATCAAGCTGGGATCATTTATGCACGGCTACTATCAATAATAAAATTTGAATGTACAGCATTCATTCAAGAAGTTCACCGTACACCGCCTTAGCTTCTGGTGTTGATTTTTAAGTAGATTTTTCATGCATATATGTTGCATATATTCATCTAAATTTTTAGGGCCTATCTAGATAACATAAGTCTGAAATTAGGCTTAATTGCAGGTGACATTAATCATCAGTTAATCTTTACAATAAATAAGAAATCGTTACAATTAACAAATCTAATAATTTTTTATATGATCTATACACTGTTTCATATGACTGGTTATTTTATAACTAGCATAAATTTTTAATTAATAAAATTAACAACTAACATAATAAACAATAAATATAATTAGCAATTAACAAACCGTCTTCTTCCTCCCTCCAACCGCGCCCGACGCCGCGTGCCCACTCGCCCGACCGCCGTCCGCGCCGCACCGAGGCGGACGCCCGAAGCAGGCGTCTGAGTAATAGGATTTCTAAAATTATTGCTGTGTCCGTCCATGTACGATATGAATGTTGAACCGAGGTGCTGCACGGGGGAAGAATTAATTCTGAAAAGGGCAAGGGGGTGGAAGAAGGAGGAAGAACAGTCGCGCGATGATAGCTTCGGGGCCGAAGATCTTCTCTGTCCTCGCGCCCTAAATCGAAACTGAGAGTAAAATGTAGATTGATCAAGATCACTCTCGGGCCCAAACTTTAACTACCTAACAGTAGTCACTTTCTCCGGAAAGTTCAGTGCACAGTACCTGAGATTTTAACGCAGCGCGGGTGTGAGGATAGTACGGCAGTGCTCACCGCGCAGACCCAGTCATGATTGCCGTGGTCGAACGCGATACGCGAGGGAGGTGACGGCCATTTCAGGCTGTCAAGGCACAGTAACCTGGATTAGTGCGCCTGCGCCGTCCGGGGCCATCACCCATCAGTTCCCGCCCCGCCGGTCGCGCCCGCCGGCGTCGCTGTCGCGGGGTTCAGCTCGGTCGGACAGTTTGAGGTGGCTCTGGAACTGGCGGCCTGCGCTGTCGCCCGTCCGACGGATTGCTCTGTACGTCGGGCGTTCGGGTGAGCGCCGTGGGCGTCCCGGCAGCGTCGTAACCACAACGAACCCCGTGCGCTCGCGTGGCAGAGGACATGAACGACCGCGACAAGACCAGAAGCCGTCACATTAGCCGCAGCACAAGCCGACGGGCTCGCGCGGATCACCTGACCTGATTGGCCTGGCCCCGTGTGGAGCAGGACCTAGCGCTATCCCGGTGCAACTTGCAGCCGCGCGAGGATCAGACGGCGCGGCGGGGAGGAGGTAGTGGCCGCCGCCGCAGCGCTACGGTCCACCGACCGAGCGGCGGTTTCACGTCAGCTTGCGCGGCGTCGGGCCGGGCCTTGGCCGCGTCACCCCCGCCGATGTCGGTGCCTGTGGAGGACCGCTGGATGGGCCTCGATCCCCGTCGCTGTCCTCGTGTTCCCGGTGACGCCGGTCATTCGCACCTCGGCCGGGGCCACGTATATGGGTCCGAGATAGAGTCAATTGCTATTATAGCATCCCGGTTTCGACAAAATGACACTCATGTCGTGGCTTTCTTTAAAATAGCACTTATATCGTTGACGCACCGTTAAAATAAAATTTCAGTCTAATCTCCCTCTTTTTAACATTTTTCTTTTCTTTTTTAATTATTATAAACTTCGAAATGACCATTATGCCCTTCTTTAATTTTTTTACCGTACCATGCCATTTTGCTATGCGCTACTGTTCCTCTTCTCCCAAACGCCACCGGACCGAGGGCGACGGCCGCCATGCCTCCGTGGCCGAGCCGCCGCTAGGCCTTCGAGCCCGAACCGCCGCCAAATTCAAAATGAACACAGGCTGCTTATACAAGGTGAGGCCACATTTCAGAGATTAAGGGTGCAGCTAAAAACAGTAAAAAAATTAAAGAAGGGCATAATGGTCATTTCGAAGTTAATAACAATTAGAAAAGCAAATAAAAATGCCAAAAATACGGAGATTAGACTGAAATTCTATTTTAACGGAGCGTCAACGATATAAGTGCTATTTTAAAGAAGCCCACGATGTGAGTGTCATTTTATCGAAGCGGCTCGAAACGAATGCTATAATTGTAATTGACTATCCGAAATAACCCTTTTCGCGGGCTTTGTGCGTGGATCAGACGATGACATGCCGTGCAACGAGACAATTGGAATTATAACACTCGCAACGTTGGGCTTCGCCAGAATACCATCGAGACATTATAAATTATATTACAGCCCACTTTTAACAGAAAAGAAAATAGAAAAAGATCAAAATACCTTTAACTTTCAAGTGAGTGATGTGAGTAAAAGAGTTAAGAATATTTTGGTTTTTTCCCTATATTCTTTTCTATTAAAAGGGGTCTGTGAGACAAGTTATAATGTCTCAAGTGAGTGATGTGACTAAGAGAGTTAAGGGCATTTTGATCTTTTTCTATTTTCTTTTCTGTTAAAAGTAGGTTATAATACAATTTATAATGTCTCGATGGTATTCTGGCGAAGCCCAACGTTGGGAGTGTTACAATTTCAATTGTCTCGCCGTGCAACAGAGCGAGTTGCCAGTGGCAGATCTTTGATCAGGATCCCTCGGCCACCGGCCTCTTTGCAAGTTGGCACGGATAGGTCTGTACATGCTTGTCGATGTAGCAAAGACGCAAGAATAACCTCACTCACTGTTTGCTGCTACTGCTAGTGATATGTGTACAACTCTATCGTGAAGAATGGTGCATTGCGCATTTGCGATAAATCAAAAACGGGAAGTGGTGCTTGTTTTTTAGACAAAAGGCTAGCAAGATTAGACCGAACTCATTTCTGTATTTGTGCATGTTTTGACAAAAGGAAAATGTTGTGGAAAAAGAGCAAAAAGTATGGTGGAGGAAGGAAGCAGACTTATCCTAAAGGTGGCAAGTGAAGCATTCAGAAAGCCGTGAGGGTGGGCTCCGGCGACAAGAAGAAAAGTGGTAGAGTCCTACTTCAAGCTGAAGATGTTTCTATTATACACTTTATAAAACTCGGTAATAAGGCTCGTTTATCTGTTGGTCTCGTGTGTGAAATTAGCCATACTCTCTATGGAGGGCAGCACATCAGTTCGTATAGATGAATACAAGCCTATCTCTAGTAACGACGGTACTGAACCTCCAACAAATCCTATAAAATCATATTTTTTTTAAAAAAGAAATCCTATATTGAAAGGTGGTGCCGACTGGAGGGAAAATGGTTAACCTCAACCGCAGCTACAAAGCAAGTAGATGAGCAACTCCAAAACATAGGTGTGGGCATGACCACGCAGAAAAGAAGAGAACAAGTAGACATCCTTTTGCTGTTATGGTGGAATATATGGAAAGAAAGTAACAAACAAATTTTTCAGTGGATAGAAAAAGATCAAGAAGAAGTGGCAAAGGCTAATCAAAGAGGAGCAAAACTGGCAAACCTTGGCCACAAGTACAACTAGTTAGATAATAATTTTTCTTTCCCACTCACTAAAGCTGTAATGGGGGCAACCCTCGGCTACTAACTATTCATTCCTCCTGAACTTTTTACTCCCACTTTAATGAAAAAGGCAGTACCCCGCCACTTTTGAAAGTGTATCTAGGCATTTCCTTATGGGTTTTGAACGATTGATGACAAATGAATTGAGATCCTAATGAACTTGTTGAGATGAATGAATATTAACTCGTGTAAGGTAGAAGTGGTGCACTCAAAAAGGTGAAAAATCAAGTGATGAAAAAAGGGAAGAATAGATTCATGAGCCAAAAAAATGTATACATACTTGTATAGGATGTGTGTGAGAGAAACATCTCAAGAGCTCAATATCCTTGCGTAGGGGTAAGAGATTAAAACATATCCCAATCACTCACAACACGTGCACCGGACTAGTCGACACAGAAACTGGACTAGTACGTTAAACTTTCTGTTGCCTCACAACACTTGCATCGGACTAGTCCGCTCAGAAACCGTACTAGTCCGTTCAACTCTCTGGAACAAACATTCACCTTGCACCGGAATAGTATACTTAGAAACCCGACTAGTCAGTTCAACTCTATGGAACCAACATTCACCTTGCACCGGACTAGTCCGCTCAAAAACCGGACTAGTCCGTTCAACTCTCTGGAACCAACATTCACCTTGCACCGGACTAGTCTACCCAGAAACCAGACTAGTCCGTTCAACTCTCTAGAACCGACATCCCCTTTACACCGGACTAGTCCGCTCTTGGACCAGACTAGTCCGTTCAACTTTCTGTAAACACATCAAATTAGGGTTTAAACTGTGCCGCATGTAACACGAAAATTGTACACGGCACACCAGACTAGTTCGGTGAACATAGCGGACTAGTTCGGCCGCCAGGGGTTTTAGAAACCTTATATAAATAGAGGTGCACGGCCACACAAACACAAGACATGATTCCCAGCGCCGCCGCACGCCCCAAGAGCATAAAAACTGCCTCTCTCCACTCATTCTAAGCCGAGAAAGATTAAGTATTTGAGTATTAGAGATTGGATCAAGGAGAGAGTCGTTCTTCTCGATATTGAGCTCGTGCTTTATCTTCTCTCACACATCAACTGATCGTTGTTCTTTGTTTGTGTGTGTGGGAGGAAGAATAATTCACTGTACTCTTGTGGGAGCTCTCAGATTGTGAGAACGCCCCACGTACAATTATTTACCCATGTGTGTGGATAGTGGAATTGAATCGGTCTTTGTGGCGATTCAACTAGGGAAGGGTTGGTGAAGACTCGGTCTTTGATGGACTCCTCAACAGGGACGTAGATTCCTGGGTAGAATCAAACCTCGGGATAAAGCCTTGTCTTGTGTCTTCTTGATCGTCCTTCAATTGCTAATTAAGGGTATTAGTCATCATTTGGTTTACATCGACACTTAGCATTAAAATTGAGAGTTATTGTATCTTATTTCACTATACTTAAATAAGCATTTATTTTTCGCTACACAAATACCTGAAGTAGGAACAAGTCTCACTTTGATCTATTAATTACGATCATACCGGACTAGTCCGCACCATACCAGACTAGTCCGACCCACCTAGAATTAATTAGTCTGCTAAGTGTTTCATGAAACCGCCTAAAAATTCAAAGAGCCTATTCACCCCCCTCTAGCCTACATTCAACTTTGTTCGAAAAACAAAGAATTCCTATAAAATCAAAACGCGTGTTACGCCAGATACTGTTACAGAGATCGTTAAAATAAACAAGCGGGGAGCCCTTATTGTTGACAAGGTGTTGTGTTTTCCTTGTGCAAATGTGTGTTGGCGACCGAAGTACAGAATGTCTGTGTTGGTGTAAAACTTCGGTGGTACCTGAAGCGGGGAGCCCTTATTCTTAAAAACGGACAACTACAATCAAATAGATAAAATTGGTAAAAAATTATTCGAAATAGTCCCACTTAGCATCCTAAAACTATGTGCATACAACCAGTGGTTGTATCTTGGGAAGACAAAGTCTAAGTAGTACTTTGCTGAGGATATTTAGCTAGGCATGCATGTGTGGCCCAGAGGTCCGTGAGCTAGCTGGCACTCTCATGCCATGTGTTCGAAACATGCAACCATCTAAAGCATACATTGTGTTATTGTTGTGTAACAAAATTAGCATAGATATTTACACAACCATGATAACATGCAAAATCATATAAATTTCCCATGATGTTTTTATCTTTTGGGACACTTACATTTTATTTCGTATTTTAACACACAATAGGGAGCAAATATTCAAAAAATTATAATAGATCCATCTTACATAAATTTGTTAAAACTAAAAAAATCAAAACATATGTAACACAACTCTGATATTGCAGAAAACCTAATGCTGGTTGATGTTGTGATTCCCCTTTGTCACTAGACTTTATCCTGTAGTAATGATTAAAAGGTTTATACTAACTTGTATTTAGTCTTTTACCCTGTCAGCCTAACAGAACAATAAAAGTACAGGAAAACTTATGTGCATGGTTGGGCGAGGTTTGTTGTACTGGAAATACTTTCGTTCTCATGTTTTTCGTGGTTTGTACAACAAATTTACTTTAATTTAAACTGAAATCATTGTCCTAGCGACAACAATTTTTTTTAAAAAAAAAGAGGGAGCGGACTTTAGAGACATGTGTCTTATGTCTCCCATGAAACAAAGGTGTATCTGCTTATTATATTCTAAATTCTTTGATCTGACTGTTATATACTAAATTATGAACATTAGTCATCCTAAATACTAAAGATATTGGAGGTGTGAGTCTGTCAGTTTATTAATTGAAACATGAAGAAAAGGTGCATAAATTATGATAAAGTACTCTATCAACACGAAACATATTCCTTGAAAAAAATCTACTCAATGATTATTCAAATGATGGACAATAATTCATGGACAACTTTTCCTACTTAAAGCTTAGAATTAATTTTGTCCCCTACTGTTGCCGTAGAGTGTGGACTGTATATATCTAAGTTTGTGAAGTCCCTGTACTTTTTTTTTCTCATCGCTGCCGTACATTCCTTACATTAAATTTATTCCTTAGAACATCCCTACAATACAAAGTGTCGCACTCACAGGTTGGACTAACGCAGGTGACTGGCTCAGCTTTCTACACGACCATGTACCATGTATGGAGAGAACCGTCTCCAACAAAGCGACACCTGTTTATCCATCACGCCACCCTGGATCTTGCATGCATGATGCAACACCGAAAACGGATGCGTGCATCTCCCACCTCCACAGAGTACAGGTCCAGTGCAGTGCACCCTGCACATATTAGATGCAGGGCTAAAACACTTGTCTTGTGCAAACCTGACAAACACATTACCAGCTTTGGAGGATGATTCTAATATACAATTGATATCGACGTATACACACCAGCATGAAATATATAGTCCACACCATCACGCATGCGCATGGGAGTAGGATAATTTATTCTTCGACTATATTAACGTCTTAGACTTTCTATCTCATGTCAATAAAACAAAATTAAGTGACGCCTCTATTAGAAGACAACGTTGCAATATATGAAAAAGTGTTGACTCATAAGTCTTGTAACTGATGATGCTGGATAGAACAATACTAGATTGATTATTGGATAGAACGAGACAGAACAAATCTAGTGAAGATGGTGCGTACATACATGTCAGTGTTATTTTTTTTGTTAAGCGCGCACAAAACAGGTGTCACACAATCATTGGCCCTGCACCCAAGCCGGACTGAGACTGCACACAATATGTCTGATCCGATTCCTATCTCCGTCACCATGCATGCGCCCGTGTCGAGACGATAGACCTCGCAGGCCGCGGGGACATTTGTGCACTTGACATTCCATATACGGACATTTACGTTGCTCTCAGAGCTCGGAAAAGTTCACCAAAAGTAGAAACTGCGGATATACTAGTGGATATAGATTTGGTGCATGGGTAGGCAGAGAATAAAAATCCGGCGGACTTTTGCGAGGCCGGCCGGCCGTGTGGTCGCCGGCAGAGACGTGGTCCGTTTCGGGGCCGGCCGATCGAGAAGCTATGGCCACCGTGCCCGGAACGTCGTAGTCGCCGTGCTTGCGGTATCCGGCTCCCGTTGGCGGCCTCCCGATAAGCGGGAATTTGTTTCCGTCCGGCCGATAGTGGATACTAACGTGCGCGGTCGATTCGCGACGACGTGGGACACGGGATATGCTCGCGCGCATTGCGTGGATTCCGCGCTCTCGGCCCGACGGCGAGCGAGTGGCACCGGCGCCGAGTTCGGATCATCTAATGTCTTGTTGCGTACGTCTTCTACATACGTGAAACGTACGAGCCAAGAAGCGACCCATGCATATATATGGCGAGAGAGAAGAATAAATGTATGTATACTTGTGCACACCTTGATCCGAGCCTAGCATGCATTCAGCTGGTTCATGATCTTAGATCCAAAGACTTGAGAATGTAAATGGAGGTACCTAGCCACAGATAATGTCACCTGTGTCGTCCGTACCATCTCCCGTGTCAAGCTTAGCTGCACAAGCACGGGACCCATATGCCTCTACGTGTCTGCGTGCACGACCACGAATCTTGGAAATTGGCAATCGAAAGATTGCAATCCCGGGATAAAAGCGACCAAACCTAGCTAGCAGATCTCAGCTAGTATTCATCACTTCACACCCGCGCGTGGACACCGATATCCGCATTGGCAGATCGGTGTCTGAATTTGACAGCCACAGAGCGATGAGCCAAGAACGCAAAAGCAGCGTCAAGACAAGAAAGGTTATGGCAGATAATAAGCAGATAGACCACACCGCACCGCGGCGCCGAATCCAACAAAAGCCGGTACACCGATCTATCGAATCCCGAAAAGGACCCCGTTCTGATCAACCGGCCGGATCTTTGTCGACGGCGCTGCAGGACCAGCGGTTTCTAGAGATCATCTGCGTGGCCAGCCGTACGGCCACCTTTTGCTCTCGCGAAGTTTTCTTCTTCCTCCTCCTCCTCCTCCTCCTCCTCCTCCGTGTCTCTCCTTTTCAACGCCCGGCCGGTGCCTCTCGAGATTTTCCACGGCTGGCAGGGCTATGAAAGATTCACCCCTACAGCTAGCTACGCTACGCTACGTACGCTGCTCGGAATGGGAGCTCGGCTCGTGTGCTAGCTAGTCGTCACTGACACAGTACCATGCGTTGCATAGGGAGTAGCATCGCATCGTAAGCATTGCACTAGAACATCGGTCACCGCCAATTGCGGACGGGTTGGTCCGAACAAATGTGGACGAGCGCCGACGATCTCACGAACCCGCACTGCCCTTGGCGTTCCACACGTAGCAGCGCCCCGGCGCCGAGAAAGTCCTTCGGATGGTTGGAGAACTCGTGCGCGCTCGCGACTCGCGATAGCTGGACGCGGCGCGCGTCGCCATCACGAGGATTTAATCCCGAGGCGGATGGCGCGGAGATCCGCACGACGCGCTTGACAGGGATTCTCACGGGGCTAGCTGCTCCGGCGCCCCGTGTCCGCCGAGCCGGGCGAGATGCAGGTGTTGGCCATTCCCGACGCGTGCGGTGGCGCTGCCAGTAACCATGGGTGCGTTGCTTTCGGACGCACAGCGAGGGCGTATGGGGATGATTGATTGTTCGCAGCAGAGCGTTTGCGTTGGCACGGAAAATGGCTATAGCGAGCTCTCGGTAGTTGTTGGTTAAGGTGAATGGAAGTTACAATTGTCACTGTCTCACCGATCGGTGTGGCTGATGAAGTTCAGCAACGTGCCAGGTTTATCTTGCGATGGATAAGGGAAATGATCCCAGTGTGACTATGAGTAAAGCTTCAATCCTGGATACACTATATTTCTCAAGCAACAATGGCCTCTGCATGGCCCGTCAATACCGTTTTCCGGCCGGCGCAAGGCAGCAAGGACCTAATTTTTGGGCCAACCTTGTCAAGGCTTATCCTGGGCCAGACACACTCGGCTTACTCCTCGTCAGCAAACTTTTTTTGAGAGAACGTCAGCAAACTTTTGATCTAAAGCCGTAAATGGTGACATGCCGGTTAAAAAAAAATAAAAAGTAAACGGTGACCTGAACGAAGTCAAAACGTACAAAGCCTATCCTCATAAGCACCAGCACTTATACCGGATAGAGCCGCCGAGTCAGCAACGCCGGGACGGGAGGCGGCGGCGCCGCGGCGGGAGGAACCTAGCCGTTCGGCGTGCCCTTCGATCTGGATCAGATGCCATTCAATTGCAACGGATAAAATGACGCGTGCGCGGCGTTACGGCGTCGGAACCTTGCATCGGCGCAAGCTTGTATTGCCGATATGTTTACAGTAAACTGGCACGCCTCCATATGTCGAGTAGAGTAGATCATGTGGCAGCGCATGTCCCGATGGAGCAGTTGCAAACTGCACTGGTGCTAAGAGGTGGCCTATTTGCTGTTTCGGATGAGACCAAGCAGCAGCTGCCATGCAAGCGTGTCGGCAAATTTTATCCAGTCCGTCCCGTGCGGTCATGACGAGAGAGAGGGAGGGAGGGCACGTTTGACGTTTCGAGGGCGTAGAACAGAAACGATGCACACATGCGACAACTCTGACCCAAAGTTCACGCACGTCTGCAGTAGCTAGTTATCCACAATTCCACGTAGATTTCCGCCATTCGGCCGGCATGCACGCGTGGGCCTCCTTGTAACACAATGCCACGTGCGTTCCCGTTGAGCCATGCAAAAACATGGCCTCATGCATTGCTCGGGAGAAATTGTAGGCATCACAACTCCAGCTATGCGGGGGAGAAATAGAGAAGGAAGCTTAGACGGCAAGAGGCAAGAACCATAGAGCAGGTTGATAAAGGGTAAAAAAATGAACTAATAATGTGAATCGCCGGATCGGATTAGGATAGTGTCAAATTTATATTTATTTTTGAACTAATATTTAATAAGTGCCAAAATAAATTATGAAAGGACCATGGACGGAGCCCAATTACCACCCTACATAGAGGTGGTTAAGTGTGGCCTACTAACTAATTTAACATATTCTAAATTAACAAAAAAGGGATATGCTCCCAAACCATAGAGGTGGGTGGAAATGGTGAATCAGAATCAGGTTAAACTGGTTTGAGGCTGTTTCATGCTCCTAGGCAAAAGAGAGGAATGTTTCAAGTAATTCATGGGTGAAACGTTTTGCTTTTCACCATTTCGCACATACTCTGCCGCTAGCCACACGCACCCTAAATAGTACTAGTGTAGTACGTGGAGCTAGCCGTCGTTGTAGTTTAGGCACAAAACAAGACAACAACAACCTGCACAAAAAGCAGGATTTTATTGTTAAATGCACCTCTCTTACTTTGTGCGATAGTTTTGTCTAATACGTGTAGCTCCAGCGCAGTAAGTACACGCGATGCCGTCAATGTCTGAATGACCAATGCCTAATACGGTACATGTAACGTCAGATCCGTGATTGGGGTGGAGCAGCAGGGGTTAGAAGTTGATTCTTGTACTGCTGCTGAACTCTTTGTGATCTCCGTGTTTCAATAGAAATGGAAGTGGTATTCCGACTCAAAAAATGTAACGTCAGACCCCACCACGCTGGTTCCCCATACGTATGTACGTGATCAAACAGAACACGGCCGCCGTTCACCGCGTCTTTCTTCTCTGCCTCGACACTTAAACGACGAAGGATTGGTACAAGTAGCTAGTCCGTAGACCACGCAAGGCGAAGTCGGCTGCGCTTCTTCGCCGCGCAAGACGGCGGCGGCGCAGCGGCACTGGCTTATCCGTTTCGTCGGAGCAATCCGGAACACGAGAGAGGACACGGCGGCACCATCACTAGCTCGGCCGTCTCTCTATAAATACCTGGCCGGCCGGAGACGTTGTTGCTCCCCACAGCAATCCAAATCCAGCATTTTCCAAGTAAAGCTGACGATTTGCCAAGGTCGTCATAACAGTTGCGCGTAGTACTAGTGGCCCGCGCGAAAGACCAAGGAGCCACACAAGCTTACATACGCGCGTACGTACGCTGGTAGGTACAGTACAGTACGTAGACCATGGGGAAGCAACCGGTCACCCTGTGTGGGCTCCTCCTCGTGTTGCTGCTCCGTCTCACGTCCAACGTTCGAGGAGAGACACAGATCCTCTTCCAGGTGCTTTGTAGATTATTTGCCCGGCAAAGTACACGTGTTCCTTTGTAATTGTAGCATTTAGTAGTATGTTTGGATGGTATTTAGTAGAATACCGAGGCCTCACGAACTACTTTGTTTTGAAAAAAACTGGAAGGTGTTTGGATGTAACAACTTTTGCAGTTTTAAAAACCATAGTATGTATCACTAAAAGTGCGATCAGTTTGGAGTTTTAGAAACTTTGTTCTTGACCCTTTTTTCCTAAACCGTGGTATTGGATTGTTTTAGTATTCAAAGCTGGAGCATTGAAACTGTAATTTTTTAAAGGCGTGATATCCAAAACTAACATGTTGTAAATCATTCGCGTTGACAGCAAAGTTAACCGTGCTCTCTTTTTGTTGGTTGGTGGTGCGCTTCATTTCGATGCAGGGGTTCAACTGGGAGTCGTGGAGCAAGCAGGGGGGTTGGTACAACATGCTCAAGGGCCAGGTGAACGACATCGCCAGCGCCGGCGTCACGCACGTGTGGCTCCCTCCGCCCTCGCACTCTGTTTCTCCCCAAGGCATGCGCCCCTCGATTCACGTCTCGCTCTCATGCTCTGTTTCCCCCCTGTTTCAGTGCCTAGCTATGGAGTTCATCTATGTTCTTTTTCTCGCGTGCAGGCTACATGCCCGGGCGGCTCTACGACCTGGACGCATCTAAATACGGCACCAGGGCGGAGCTGAGGTCGCTCATCGCCGCGTTCCACGCCAAGGGGGTCAAGTGCGTCGCGGACCTCGTCATCAACCACCGCTGCGCCGACCACATGGACGGCCGCGGCATCTACTGCATCTTCGAGGGCGGCACGGCCGACAGCCGCCTCGACTGGGGCCCCGACATGATCTGCAGCGACGACACCAAGTACTCCGACGGCACGGGGCACCCCGACACCGGTGCTGACTTCGCGGAAGCGCCCGACATCGACCACCTCAACCCCCGCGTGCAGCGAGAGCTCTCCGATTGGCTCATCTGGCTCAGGAAAGGCATCGGCTTCGACGGCTGGCGCCTCGACTTCGCCAAGGGCTACTCGCCAGCCATCGCCAGGACGTACATCCGGGACGCGAAGCCCAGCTTCGTGGTCGCGGAGATTTGGAACTCCCTCAGCTACGACGGCGACGGGAAGCCCAAGGCCAGCCAGGACGCGGAGCGGCAGGAACTGGTCAACTGGGTGAAGGCGGTGGGCGGCCCCGCGATGACGTTCGACTTCACGACCAAGGGGCTGCTGCAGGTGGCGGTGCAGGGCGAGCTGTGGCGGATGAAGGACGGCAGCGGCAAGGCCCCCGGGATGATCGGGTGGCTGCCGGAGAAGGCGGTCACGTTCGTGGACAACCACGACACGGGGTCGACGCAGAAGATGTGGCCGTTCCCAGCCGATAAGGTCATGCAGGGATACGCCTACATCCTCACCCACCCGGGAATCCCATGCATTGTAAGCCCAATCAAGCTTCTCGCTCGTTATCATTTACCAAGCAGCGTCCTCCTTCGCCGATGCATGTTTATTAACTAGCTAGGAACGCATACTTTTCCTTGTGCTGTGTAGTTCTACGATCACGTGTTCGACTGGAAGCTGCAGCAGGAGATCAGCGCGTTGGCGGCGGTGCGGAAGCGTAACGGGATCAACGCCGGGAGCAAGCTGCGGATCCTGGCGGCGGAGAGTGACGTGTACGTGGCCATGGTCGACGAGAGAGTCATCGCAAAGATCGGGCCGCGGTTCCAAGTTGCCGACATGATCCCGCCGGGCTTCCATGTTGTGGCCAGCGGCGAAAACTACTCCGTCTGGGAGAAGAGCGGCCGTTCATAGCAGTACCCTGCCGGCCGAAGGCGTCTCCATTTCTAGTTTCGTACTGGTAGCATGTGTGAAGTGTTTGTTTCGAATCTGTAGGTCGCCAATAAATCAGCAGGCTCGTTTTCAAACTTGTACGTTGCCAATAGCAATATATCAGAACTTTTGTGATCTTATATCCTTGGGCCTTGATGTTGGATGGACTACATGTGCAGCTCTGTTCACCCTTGCCTGATGCAACCGCCGAAGTAAATAAATTATTATTTTAAAACTAAGCACATTGACTACAGTCAGTTATAAAATCAGCAGCGTACAACCCTTCACGAACAGAAAAAGGAAGGAAAAATAAAATCAGCAACGGACAACCCAGGAGAAAACCAGATATGCACGTCCTGCTTAGCACGTTGCCACGTCGGTGATATCCGATGATCTCCTAAGTTGGGCCAGCAAAGGGCGCGGTTTTGTTTCAGTCCTAAACTTTGTTCACAGGCCCAACTCGGGCCAATTATACTCTCTGGTCCACTATATTTCTCAAGCCGGGCTACACTTTCAGTTGAATATTTAATTCGGCCTATATTCAAGGTACTTGAGATGGTAACCAAGCCCATTATAAAATAACCCATGCCAATGGCTCAAACAGAGCCGGTCTTGAGCAATTTACATTCCTAGTACTTTTCCAGTAAAAAGGAACACATAGATAATTTTCCCGTCATTGCACTGTTAAACATATATAGTTGTTTCTTAATACAAAAAGTGGCAAATCAAAGTTTGGAAAATACCAGAAGCATAGGCGAAACTCTCTCCTCTTACCTCTTAGAGCATCTCCAACAATGCCCAATAAAATGACTCCAAGAAACTGGTTTTGGGAGCTTTCTAAAAACTATTGATTGGGAGGAAAAACAAACATGTACACCAACAGTTCCCAAAAGCTGACTCTAAAAATTTAAATCTGTGCCACGGATGCATCAAGGACCCCAAGGCGGCACAGCAATTTTTCCGCCTCCGCCGATGGAACACCATACGCATCTTCTTCCATTAACCCAGACCAAGTCCTCTCCGCTCCACCGATTGCTGATCACCATAAACCAATCTTCACTGTCCAGGCACCCAGCAATGATCGCGAGGCCAGTGATCACTTCACAGCGGCTAGGGCGGCCATAACCTGTGGTCAAACGTTCTTTGCGCCATGCGCCATGTTAAAAGTACAAGGAATAATTTCATAGGAATGAAGTACTAGTGATCAAAACAAAATGACATGCAATGAAGGTACTACAGTCCTTGCCGCTGAGTGCATCTATAATGGAACGAGCCAACTGGACAAAAGGATGCCTGAACTCATGTAACAATGAGTACATTTGGTGTCAGCTCGAGATATCTTAGATGATTTATGATGACATTAGCATTTGAAAGTTGAAACAAGGTAGTCGAACATCGTCAGCCTGCGTGTGGCCAACGCAAGGCTGGTGGCGGCCTGTGTGGGGCTAGTCCAGTCCAGCCCGCTCGGCGGCCTGCGCACAGAACAGGGCAGCACACGACCACCGGCATGGCAGACCACCTGCCAGCTTCAGCGGCCAGCCGCGCGGCCACAGGTCAAGACAAACCTGGATTGCGCCGTCAACACCCGCCGGTAACACCCAGGGGCCATGGATAGAGGCGGAGAGTGCTTACCGATGGACATCGCCGCCGTCAATGGAGGATGCACGGACAGGGGTTCGCGGCGATGTCCGGCAGCGGTCGATCAAGCAGCGCACTTCTGCTAGTCGCCAGCCCCAGGCTCTGGCGTCCTGGCCATGGTAGCCCGAAGAATGATCTTTTTTGGCGCGTGGAGAGGGCACTAGTTAGTCTGATGGCGTTACGAAGTTTCAGACGACACCACGCTACTCTCACAATATTCGTTCTTATCCAGCATCATCCACGACCAAAGCCTTTTAACCAACAGCATATGGATACATCTAAGTTACATTATTTCGTATTTAAAATTTCTGTATCGGCTCTGTGCCTGAAGTTTCCCAGAACTGGCATTATGTTACTAAGAGACATGGTGTTACAGCCTCGAGGAACATCTAAACCGTCGGTTTTGTGCTGTTTTGAAAAAATGGGATGTACTTCGGTTCGTCAAGCCTTTTGGTTCTTCAATCAAACAGCCAACAATGCCACGAACTACGGCCCTATTTGTCACGGCTTAAACTTGTTAAAAAATCAGTTTGTCTGAAAAGTTGGTGAACAACAACTTAAACTTATATCATGCTTTTAGTTCATTCTGAGAAGCAGCTGAACTAATAAGCTGTTGGAGAAGCTGACTGTTTAGTACAACCGCAACTTATTTTTATAAAAAATTTGTTTCAGAAACTGTGCCAAATAGAAACTACGTCCCCCGGCATAGCTCCCAATCATCATGAAGTTGATGACGAAAGAGAACCAAACGAACTAAAAGCACCGGCCGAAAAGTTCACCCTTAACTGATCGTCCATACTCGTTCGCCGCGTCCTACACAACATCCGACCCCACTGCAGCAAGTTGGACTTCGTTTCTCACGCACCTTTTTATCCTGTTTTTAATGTGACACGGCGGCAGTTATACGCATCCCATCGAACTTCCTCTCGTTGGAAACAACGGTCTTATCCGTGTCGCACGATCTAGTGGGGACTAACGGCCTGCCGGCCGGATCGAACCTATAAATTGCCATGCATGAGCATTGTTCTCATCACACAGCCAAGTTCAAGTCTCTTCTCTCTTGCAAAGCAGGAGAGCAAGCGAGAACACGGGCAAATGGCGAAGCAGGTGGCCGCAATGTGCAGCATCCTCGTGTTCGTGTTGCTCTGCTTGGGCTCACAGCTTGCCCAATCACAGGTCCTCTTCCAGGTACGTAGCTCGCTCTTCTTTTCTTCTTCTTCCAGATACTATATGTCGCGGATATGCACTGCAACTATGATTCCATGAACGCAGAGCTCCGAACGATGATGTTGTCCCATGCATGCAGGGGTTCAACTGGGAGTCGTGGAAGAAGCAAGGCGGCTGGTACAACTACCTCAAGGGACGGGTGGACGACATTGCCGCGACCGGAGTGACGCACGTCTGGCTCCCTCCGCCGTCGCAGTCGGTGGCGCCGCAGGGATACATGCCTGGCCGGCTCTACGACCTGGACGCGTCCAAGTACGGCACCCACGCGGAGCTCAAGTCGCTCGTAACCGCCTTCCACGCCAAGGGCATCCAGTGCGTCGCGGACATCGTCATCAACCACCGGTGCGCCGACTACAAGGACAGCCGCGGCATCTACTGCGTCTTCGAGGGAGGCACGGCTGACAGCCGCCTTGACTGGGGCCCCGACATGATCTGCAGCGACGACACGCAGTACTCAAACGGCCGCGGCCACCGCGACACGGGCGCCGACTTCGGCGCCGCGCCCGACGTCGACCACCTCAACCCGCGCGTGCAGCAGGAGCTCTCCGACTGGCTCAACTGGCTCAAGTCCGACGTCGGCTTTGACGGCTGGCGCCTCGACTTCGCCAAGGGGTACTCTGCGGCGGTCGCCAAGGTGTACGTCGACAGCACCAAGCCCAGCTTCGTGGTCGCGGAGATATGGAGCTCCCTGCAGTACGACGGCAACGGCGAACCGTCGAGCAACCAGGACGCGGACCGGCAGGAGCTGGTGAACTGGGCGCAGAACGTCGGCGGCCCCGCCGGGGCGTTCGACTTCACCACCAAGGGCGTGCTCCAGGCCGCCGTCCAGGGCGAGCTGTGGCGGATGAAGGACGGCAATGGCAAGGCGCCGGGGATGATCGGTTGGCTGCCGGAGAAGGCCGTCACCTTCGTCGACAACCACGACACCGGCTCCACGCAGAACTCGTGGCCATTCCCCTCTGACAAGGTCATGCAGGGATACGCCTACATCCTCACGCACCCGGGAGTTCCATGCATCGTAAGCCCAGCCTCAACTGGATCACCATGCCCAGCTTACTTCTTAACCACAAGCTCCAACTGACATTTTTGCCACTTTTCCATTCCGTATTCAGTTCTACGACCACGTTTTCGACTGGAACCTGAAGCAGGAGATCAACACGCTGGCAGCAGTACGGTCAAGAAACGGGATCCACCCGGGGAGCAAGCTCGACATCCTTGCCGCTGACAGCGACCTCTACGTCGCCAAGATCGACGACAATGTTATGGTGAAGATTGGGTCGCGATACGACGTCGGGAACCTGATCCCCTCAGACTTCCATGTCGTTGCTCAAGGCAGCAACTACTGCGTCTGGGAGAAGAGTGGCCTCAGAGTCCGTGCGGGGCGCCATCACTAGAGCCCACCGGCCTCTGAAGAATTTAATTTTTTTCCCGACCTATTCCAGCCTGGAAAAATGAAACCGAGTGAGATTAGCAAATAATCGTAAACCGATTGATTGTACTAAACTTCTTTCATCCAATTATTGAAAGAAGCTAAGATTTCTAATGGTCTGATGAACATTGTGGACCTTGGAATTTTCGTAACAATTTAAAATGAGGAAGAGATGATTCTTATCAAGCTGGATCTTTGGTTATGTTGCTACTAGTAGTACTCGTCATTTGTCTAGGCCAATACCTTTTGTGTACAAGACTGGTAGTACGAAGGAGCCCGGGGGTGAAGAGAAGGGGCCAAGTGAACCGGGTTCTGGAAGCAATTGTCAGCACGGACGGACGAGCCATGCCACCAAAATTCTCTCCACCCGTGTTGACTTTTCCATGTGGATCGCTCTAACCTGTAACGGCGGCTGCCTAGTAGGCCAGCGTTCCAGTCCGTCTCTCACCACACGTCGCAGTCGCAGGGCCATCCAACCCACCTGCTTTGGACGGCCGCTCGCTAAAATTTTCTCTTCCTGCTATAACAGAAAACGATTTTTTTTTGCAAGAACCAAAGTACCCCCGATACGTACCGTCACCGCACGATGTTGACAGGAGGCGGCGGCCATGCCTCATCACTCACGTGCCCAATTGCCCATCGGCGTTCCGGGCGTGGCAGCTCCAGATCGATTTCGGATGCTCGCCTCCCCCGGTTCAGGATCCAGGCACCGGGTTGCCACCAACCTGGACCTGCTTTTTCTGTACCCGATGCAGCGATGTCGCGGGTGTCAGGTCATCAGGTGGCGCCTCGTCGGACTGGCAGCTGCCGCGGAGGGCGGAGGCTGGTTTCCTCCATTGATAGAAGCTTCGGGTTCGCCTTGTATTTTGGGCCTGTCGCCCCATTTTTCGCTCCCCTAATCCAGGCCAGGAATTCGTGAAGCAGGATCTCGCCACCACCTCCCAAAAATAGCCGGCATCGTATCGATGGCTGGTTTGGGCATCCCCTCCTTGCCGCAATGCCTCTCCAGCGCTTGCTTTCTTCCTCGTTGGCCTCGCTTCCCACCCCGGGCTGCGCTCTGAATTTTTGTTTCTCCTTCCAACTGAGGTACAATATCTCATATTCCTTGTTTCCAACTCCTTTTTCGGGTGATTGTTTTTTTAGAAAAATGTCTGGTGATTGGTTATACTTTGATGTTGCAATGCCACTGTTGGGGGACGAGGATAGGGCTTGCCAGGCATGCTCTAAGATCACGGTTGACCGTAGGGCAAAACTGCGCTAGCGGAGTTGCAGGACGAGTCTCCGGAGCCAGGCTCCATACAGGGGGCTCCTCCGGATCCAGAGAGAGGTTCCGTTCCGGAGTGCCGGACACAAAGGTTTCTTCCGGTGATATCTTTTCAAACCATCAGTTTTTAGGAACTTCAGTATTCTGAATATAGTGGCTCGTATCTTGAAGTTGCAGAGATGCATAAGTCTCCTTATGCCTTGATGATTTATTTCTATATTGCTTGTACCAGAAGCAATGAGCATAAAGATTATCAGATTAAAAGTTTTATGTCTCCTTAACTGTTTTTCTCTTAAGAAAATACAAGATTTTTAGTGCCACATTACAGGAGACTTTTATGTTGATTAAAAGTGTTTCCTATATGGATCAATCCATCTCCTTTCTGGCCGTTGTAAAAACATTGTGAGGCTATTTAATATAATGTTTATAACTTTTATGGACTATGAGCAGGACTCTGTAATTCATTGAAGTAACATATAAACTATTGTCAGGTACCAAGTGGGCACCCAATCTATGATAGTTCTCTGAACTCGCGATTAAGTGTTCTTCTGCATGCTGCGGAATGGAAGGTGTGGATATGGAACAACTAGCATCTGCTGCTACTGACTCTGCTGATGTAGCGGCAAGTTTGACTGATTCAAAGCCTTCTACTTCGTTTAATTTCCCTGAAAGTGTCTCGGTTGTTCACACTGAACATTTGAGTGAAGATTTAAGTTCTCCTACAATCAATGATTTGGGTGTGAACAATGGAGAGCAGTGTTGCCATGACCAGGGTGAAGGGAAGGGAACAAGTCAGGATGGTCACATTAGACATTTTAGCGATGATTTAAGTTCCCTTACAGTTAATGATTTGCATACAGAAAAAGGAGAAGAAAACCACCATAGCCTAAAAGAAGGGGAGGGAATAAGTCGCCATAACTCAGCTGAAAGAGACATATACAAGGCTGCAGAGATAGCTGAACGCTTCATTCGGTCTATAGATAACAGAGTGCTCATTGACTCTGGAGCACCAATAGAATCTGTTAAAGAGGCGGTGAGCAAATTTGGAGGCATTCTTGACTGGAAAGAGGTAATAATACCTATATGACTAAAATGCTCGTTGTCTCATTTCCTCATTTTTTCTTTTGGATTTTAATGCAGAATTGTCATGATTTTGCTTTATGTTTTTTTTTTTGCACAGAGGCGCAAACATGTTCAAAGTGAGCTTGATAAAGCACTGCAAGATGCTCCTGAATACCAAAGAAGAGCGGAAGCTGCAGAAGTTGAGAAAAGCAAAGTTCTAACAGAATTGCTCAGCGCTAGACAGACCATAGAAGGCTTGAAGCTAAACTTGGATAGGGCACACACTGAGGCAGTACAGGCACAACAAGACTCAGAACTTGCTAATATACGATTTAAGGAGATACAACAGGGAATTGCTTGCAAAGAGAGTGCTGCAATACAGGCAGAGATTGAGCTTGCAAAACACCGCCACGAGAGTGCCTTATCAGAATTACAGTCAGTGAAAGATGAGCTAGAGCAACTCCGGAAGGAGTATCACGCCTTGAATAACCAAAAAGAAAATGCAAAGGCAAAAGCATGTGAATCCAGCACTGCATCACAGGAGATTGAGAAAACCGTTGAGGACCTCACTCTTGAGCTCATTGCATTGAAAGAGTTACTGACTGCTTCGCAAGCCACACATATTCTAGCACAGGAGCAAAAAGTAAATGTCGCTTTGGCATATCAACAAGAGAAGGCAAATTTTCAGAATGAGCTGAAGCAAGCTGACGAGGAAGTCCAAAAGCTGAGTGGAGCGATTTCACTCAACAGAGATCTTGAATCCAAGCTCAAAGCTGCTTCGGCGACGCTAGTGGATCTGCAAGGTGGGTTTTCTTCTTATTTGGAAGAGAAAACACCTCCTGTTGTGAGTCTAGCTGAAGGGGCAGAGGAACCAAAACTCAGCACCCGGTCCAAGTTAGCAAGGATCAGGAAGGAGCTTGAGGATATGAGGGCAGACATTGAAAAGGCCAAGGATGAGGTCAAAGGGTTTTGGAATGCTGCTGCAACATTGCGGGCTGATATAGAGAGGGAGAACGCAGACGTCGCGGCGTTGAGACATAAAGAGCACCTTGCAGCCCTTTCTGCCACATCTCTCCAGGAAGAAATGCGCATGACAATATGTGAACTCAACGCTGTTCGTGAAAGAACAAAAGCAGCTGAGATGCCTGTAGAGGTACAAAGGGCAACCGAAGAGTTGGAACAGGCAAAGTCAAAGGCTCGGTTGGCCCGTCATGAAGTAGCAAAGGCTAGGGAAGAGGCAGATCAAGTCAAGGCCGAAGTTAATGTAATTAAGTTGAGGTTAGAAGCAGCGTCTAGGGAGATACTTGCGGTGAATGCATCTGAAGAAATTGCAACCGCCTCCGCAAGTGCATTGTCTGAATACAAACCAGGAGCAGAAATTGAACCCCAAGCTGATAGAAGAATGACGGTATCAGTCGAGGAGTACGATATGTTGAGCAAGAAAGCACAAGAGGCCGAGGACCTCGCCAAGAAGCAGGTCATCAGGGCCGTTGAGAAGATCAAGGAAGCAAAGCGGGCAGAGGTGAGGAGCCTGGATCAGTTGCAGCAGCTGAGGAAACAGATCGATGCGAAGCGTTTGGAGCTAAAGGCGGCACAGGAGAAATCTAATTCGGCAGAATATGGCAAGCTAACCATGGAGAACGAGCTGAGGAAGCGTAGGGCCAAGCATGAGCAGGAGCTGAAAGAAGGCGATGCCATTTCTGAGATCCCCTCTTTGAAGAACACATCGTGGTCGTTTGATGCGACGCCATCTACTTCCAAGCCTCATATGGTTGGAGCACTGTCCAGGGCTGACACTATAGCGGCAGCCACAGTGAAAGAACCAAAATCGCGGTCATTCTTCCCACGGTCCATAGTGACGATGTTTATGTATAGGAAGAAGACACATTTGAAGTAGCGTTCCTTTCCACTGGTGTTGTGTTAAATTATTCATTACTCTTTTTATTTGACACTGGCAGAGTCACCATGTTTACAGATTTAGCGGGGATGTTGTACGGCCCATGATGTAATAGCCCAGCCCGTTCTCGCAAGATATCTTCCTCGTCCCTGCTCGCGATATCTTTGTCTCCCTCGCCACAGCTTTCCTTCCTCGCGCTCATCGCCACATCGCCCGCTTCCCAGTCGCTTCACGCCACCACTCTAGCCTCGTCGCCGGCGATGACCGCCGTTTCCGAGGAGCAAACTCTACCGCTGTATCCATGACTCCCGCAAACCCCGGCCCGCTCCTCTCGTCCCGCCCCAACCCCTCTCTCCCGCCCACCCGCCGCCACCGGCGGCCCTACCCTCCAGCGGCAGCCAATACCACCGGCGCCGCCTCGTCGCCGGACTGGTTCCGACCCCGCCGCGCTCCCGAAACAGACCCTTCCACCTCCGGTGGGCGCGTGGCCGCGCGCAACCCTGGCGTGCGCGTCAATGCCAAGGACGGCGCCGATGGGAAGAAGAAAGAGGAGATAAGAAGGAGAAGGTGGTGGGAACTGTGGTCCGGGGACAAGGAGAGCTACCTGGTTGACGACGTGGAGCCGTTGCCGCTCCCCATGACTGTACCGGGGGCCGAGCCGATGTCACAGGAGGAGCTCGACCGCCGCCTCAGCTGCGACGTTGAGATCGAGGTTGGTGCGGCCGCAGTAGAATTATGTTTTTCCTTGTTTGATTGGGGCCAATATTTGGTCATGATTTTGGTATTTGTGTTTGCGCATTGCTCTGGATTAAAGGAATGCAGGACTGTTTCGTACGAGTGGACGGGCAAGTGCCGGAGTTGCCAGGGGACAGGGCTGGTGAGCTACTTCAGGAAGAAGGGGAAGGAGACCATCTGCAAGTGCGTTCCATGCGCGGGCATTGGTGAGATGAGATCTTTTCCCTTATTTCCTTGCCTTGTATCGTTCTTATTGTTTGGAGTTGAAAATCTAGAGAGAACAAGATAAAAGAAAAAGGAATGGTACCATGGATATCCAGATCTTCTTTCGTTGGTATCTACCATTGTTATTTCACGAAATGTGGAGTGCATAATCAGGACTTGGGCTTCGTGATTAAATGTAATGTAGTTGCAGCCAGCCTTTGAGTTTAGAGTTTAGACAAATACCCTGCAATCACACGGCCGGCAACTTCACATGAGCTAGAGTGCTATTACTTTTGGAGGGGTATTGCTGTTATAACGTCCAAACAATTATCATGACTTGATCAGCACTGCCAGTTATATGCTACATCTTGAGTTGCTAAGTGCTAGTGCGATGACATAGGCACTATTGTTGTGAGAATTTGAGAAATATTCTAACTCGCCATAAATTAGACTATGCATTTAGGAATTTACTATAGTCTGTTGTACAATTTCCCTAGAGATGCAGCATCCCCTGATTTGCCTATCTTGCGCAAGCGTCTATGTGATGCTTTCTGTATTTTGGTTATGGATTGACTACTTATTGGGTATGGTAGACTGAAACGGTGAATATGGGAATACTGACCACTTATAAATTTGATAGCATTCAGTGCATTGTAGATTGTTACTTATATATAGTGGTTGGAGGGCACTATTCTGAAGTTTTTGGTATATAAGATTATATATATCTTTGCCATTGCAACTGTGTAGCATATACTCACTAGGGTGTCATCTAGAATAGATTTGTTGGCGGTTTGTGTCCTACATGTAATATGTACATATGAGCACCAAAGTATAGGTCATTTAGATCGCTATGTGTTGTTGTAGCCTCCTATCTTTTGTTAATACAAGCTTGATGCTAATCACAAAAGAGAAAATAGTTGACATGGCATTTTTGTTGGTGTGCACAAGGACAAACTGTAAATGTCATAGGAGTAAGTTGCAGTAAAATACATAGATTTATTGATGTAAGACGATGTGATGCCGACAAAATGTCAAAAACATGTGAATCTCACAGAATCACGAACAAGACACCAAACTGAATTAGTGAATTACACATGTTATATAGTTCAATTGCTGCCATATCGTGGCCAATTAGCCTTTTTCTTCCAAATATGAAGTTGGGGACTATTCCGGATCCACAGTCTCATGATTCCTGTCCCCTCGCATGTTTGAACGCCTCTGATCTACAAGCATGGCATGTGGTCGTCATGACTATGCTGTGCTATACTATTCGGCACGCTGCATCATGGGCTATTTTATACTATGAGGTACATGACTCAAGCCAATAGACATGATTCAAGATGTCTGATAACTCTTGAGTCCGCAGCTTCTTGCATAAATTAGTTAGGCAAGCAAGAAACAAAAGGATGCAGTTGCTACTATTTAATAGAGAAAGGGCTTCCATTTGTTTGGTTGATCCAAGAGGGAAAGAGTAAAAAGCGGACCCCGCATATGCATTCACTAGCGTGCCATACAATAAAAGACTATCAATTGGCTGACCATGAGAGAAAAGGTTCTGCTATATGCACACTAGAGCTTAAAGTTCCAATCTAAATACTCGGTTGTTTGACATAAACTGACTCATTGATGCAACCTTTGAGTTGATATCCATTTACAAGGGAGTGGTCTCTGTGTGTGCATAAGCTTGTGCAAGAGCTATGTTGAAGCCCATAATAGAAAGTTACCCCCTCCCCCTTAACTTGTAAACCAGACATTGTAACAGGTGTCGTGTTGCAGTGGATATATGATGCTAAGGTTAGTACGGGAGCAATATCTTGTAGAATACTGAAAAGAGAAGATAACATCCCTTACCTTGAACCTCCCTTCTGCTAGGTGATAAGACAGTGTCAAGATACTTGGTTGATGCGGCCTCAAATTGTGTTTTTGTGCGATTGGGAATTTAGGTTTGACCCTTCCTGCCAAGCTTGATGATTAATGTCATGTTATATGTTGTTTTTTTTTCGCTATTGACTTGCTGGTGCTGCAGTCACTATGCTATACCTGGAAGAAATTTATACACTAACTTCTTGCCATGCCTGTGGGGCGGGCATCTTATGCCTTATATATGTAGGTTATGTGCGGAAAATTACATATCGCCAAGATGCTGAAAAGATGGATGAGCTAGACAATGGCAAACCACCGTAATCTGAAGGGATCTTATTCGTTTGGTGGCTATAATTTGTAGCTGCTGCCGAATAAAATGTGTTTGCAACCTCAGCAATTTAACCTATGATTCTTTCCACTGCACAACTAATATTGCAGGCAATGATGAACGAATGAGGTGTCATTCTTTAAGCACTGTAAAAAATTTATGTACCTAATACTTGTATTTTCTTGGTTCTTTACTGACGGATAGTATCATGATAGCGTACAAAGGAATAAATAAAGAATATATTTCAAGCGAGCTCTTGGCTCAGCTTTAAAGAACTTTCGGCTGCTCTACTATTCCCTAGAAGCTACATATTAGATTCTTACTTTGCATGTTTGTGTGGTGTATCTTTTGCCCTCCTTTCTGGTTTTGAATTGCCTGCACTGCAAGTTCTAGAGAAACCCAAATTCCGAGACTTTCTGCAGCTATCAGGCATATGTGTTCTGGCAACCTTTGTTCATGACACAGATGGTATGACTATAAACTTCGGTGAAGGACATTCATCATCCCTTGCTAGCTGCAGTATATCTGTTAAAGAATGTCTCATCTGAGCATCCTGTCCTTCAAGTACAATCTAGCGAAGCTTCGCAAGTCCAGCGGCCGGCCAACCGGCCGGCTACTGTCGGCGAGGGACCGGCAATACTCCGACCTAAGCACCTACAAGCCTGACGACGAGGAGATAAAGAAAGTATTTAACATGATCGCCAGCCATCCCGGCCGGATCACCAAGAAGGACCTCCAGGTTATGCTGGAGAGGTTGGGGAAGGCCGACGCCGCTGGCGAGGCGCGGCGGATGATCTGCGTCGCTGACCGCGACAAGGACGGCTGCATGGACCTGGATGAGTTCATGGAGGTGCACAAGAACGGCGTGCCGCTGGGGGACATCCGGCGGGCGTTCTTCGAGTTTGACAGGGACAAGGACGGCAAGATCAGCGCCGAGGAGGTCATGGCGGTGCTGATGAAGCTGGGGAACACATGCAGCCTGGAGGATTGCCGGAAGATGGTAAGGGAGATTGACAGGAACAACGATGGCGTCGTGGACATGGACGAGTTCATGGTCATGATGACTCGCCCACGGAGGAAGCCGTGATGAGCTTTCTGGTAATACCCTGATGTAAAATCGCTGCAACCACATCTGTCGATAATAAAACGATCGGCTGCAGATCACGGTTCAACTCTCTTTTGGCTGATCACGAGCTACGGGTGTGTCCATGAACTTTGCATGTGAAACGCGAGTTCATGCATGGACATGGTTTGCAGAATGAGTTGTATAAATTTGTGAATCAGAAACTTAGCATCAACACGAAATGAAACGCTGCCGCCCACGACGCTAGAGACGTGAGATACAAAGTTCGAGAATTTTCTATATCTCTCTAAAGAAAATGCCGCCCAAAATTTGGAACCCTGTTCTGTTCCATCTTTTGGGCCTTGCAGATTACACCATCTGCCGCTATCGTTCAGCTTTGTAGATTCTGCTCGATCTGTGCCGCCAACCTATCATCTCTGACTTTCTTTGATTTTCCTCCCAACCCAACCCAAGCGCATGGTTCATCTCTCCGCAGGTTGCAAGTTCTAATTTAGATTATCGAAGGGATTAAAACGCTGGTTTAAATAGATAGTTCTTTTTTGTTTAACGCAGTATCAAATAGAAAAACGGAGGGAGAATATTATGAGGCTTGCATCCACATTTCTGTGTAGTTCTGCTGTGTCATCTCTCTCTTTCAAACCGAGAAGAATGTGCTTGGTAAACTGAAATGAAGCTAGATAGCTGTAACTCGAAACATAGATCTCTCTCGTCGTTAGCCACCAGGCCCGGCCGGAATCTGCCGGCGAGAAGCACGGCGTTCTGTTCTGTCCCCTGCCGCGACTCCCACGGCTGCCGAGTCAATTGCTATTATAGCACCCATATCGAGCAGATTCGACAAAATAACACTTACATCGTGAGCTTGGTCAAAATAATACTTTTATCGTTGACCCACCGGTAAAATAGAATTATAGTCTAATCTATCTCCTTTAAACATTTTTCTTTTCTTTTCTAACTCTTATAGATTCAGAAATGACAATAATACCCTTTATTCATTTTTGGTTGTACCCTTCACTTTTGGCTCTACCCTCCTAGTCTCTCACAGCACCCATCCATTGTTGCCAGAGTAGCAATTGGTGACCATCTGAAAAAGAATAACGATTAGCGCCTGCAACTCATGCATTGTTGCCAGATCAACGCCATGCTCATTGTGATACTAGATTTCAACTCCCACTCCATTTATTTTATTTGCTTTTTCTGCTGGGAGAGACCGAGTTGGATACAGCCAAAAGTCAAGGGTACAGCCAAAAAGAATGAATTGAAGGGTATTATGGTTATTTCTAAATCTATAAAAATTAGAAAAGAAAAGAAAAAATTTAAAGAAGGTAGATTAGACTATAATTCTATTTTAATGATGTGTCAACGATAAAAGTGTTATTTTAACGAAGTCCATGATATGAGTGTTATTTTAAGCCTGTGGCGGAACGGAATCCGCTCATCCAGGATCACATAGGGTGGTGCCGCACGATGCGACACCCGACAGCATCATAAGAAAACATTATATTATATAGAAAACCAACTGAAATATACAAAGTAGTACTTACTTCAGTTACAAACTAATGTTATTACAGCAGCGGAAACTAAGTTTGTACAACTCACGCCTGTCTACCTAGCAAAAGTCGGTTGCCTAGCCCTAGTGCAACCCACACTAGCTGCACTCCTCAGCTCAGCGCGGCGTGTACGACTCCCACTCAGCCGTGGTCCCCGACGGAGGGTAGCCCTCGCCGGTGGACTCGTAACCCGAGTCCGTGGGATGCTCCTCACCTGAAAACACTTAAGCAACAACCATGAGCACGATGGCTCAACAAGACTTAACCGCACCTAGGCATGAAACTCTACATGTAGTGTACAACAATCATAGGATGGTAAATTTTAACAAATGGACATGCCTACAAGTTCATCCCTAGTTCATCTTTTATCCACAAGTTAACAGTTCATGAATATGAAATTTAGTGAGCAATATTTGGTGGCACACATGTAGCAATACAATTATATCATAACAACAATATTGAATCATCACATTTCATATATTAACCTACGTCACGACTCAATGACCAAGTGGTACTCTTCACCGTGAGGGACGGCGAATCGACTCGATATACACCTGCAGGGAAACCCAAAGAGCACGTCATGTACGCCAACCCGTGGAGCTGCACAACACGCTCACTCGATGTCATACGGGACAACCTTTCACCCAACAGCCCAAACGTCGAACCGGTCGCACTGAAACGAGCAGAAGGTTCCCTACACGGAGCATCTCTCTATGCCCGTTAGCAGATTTCCACCTTGCTGCCCTCAGCCTACACCTATAAATCGGTGCGTTATGCCTCGATGCCCGGAGGTTTAGGATACATCGTTTTACCGGGGCCCATATATCCGATATGCCTTCGGTACGTTCAAACTTGATCAGCGTGGGCCGCCCACGGATCGGTCCTCAATCGACACGGACAGGGCTGCGCACACAAGACTTCCTCTTGCTGCGCCCTAGCCCCTGTCTAGTCTCATTTTCATTACTAAAGTGGTCTCACATCGCTCGAACCAATCCCATGTGTCCCAAGCTTAAACTCGCGAGTAGATTCCAACTACTCGACTTGTACCGAAGTTCTAGGAATTATTAAGCATAGCCTGTCTACTCGAGGTCTTATACACTACCCTCACTCTTATAGGAAAATCTGGTTATGCATTTGGAGTCTCATCCATCCTACACCTAATGCACATAAATATACCTCACACTAAGTATGTAAACAAAGCAAAAAATTTATAAAATAGGTTAATGTAAACCGGGGCTTGCCTTGTTGCTGCTGGTCAGTGGTTAGGGCTTCGTCCGAAAGAAGGAAGTCGAGCACTTTCGGAGTTTCTTCGCATTCAGCGACTACACGTCAACGAGATACTATATGTCAATTCAAATGCAATTTTTAGAACTGAATAAGAACTTACTATAACTCTAGATAGCCCCTCCCTTTGGTTCTGAAATTTTTATGGTGGCTTGGTAGGGTCCTAACCAGAGTCTTGACCAAGTTTCATTTGAAACAAAGTTCATTTGAGCTTTGTATAAATGAAAGCCTATTTGGTCATCAGTAGAGCCTCTAAGGAATTCCAGGGATTTTCATGGATCCAACCATTGCTTTCTGTAAACTAGAATTTGAGATGGTTCTAATAGAATTGGTTTCATATCATTTAAAGAATTCTAGATGGAGTTATGCCCTAAACAATGTTTGAGAAAATCTGAAAAATGTTTCTGTATATTTTTCTATTTTCTCAGGGCAGTTCACTTAATCACACCATTAGGGGGACTAAATGAACTTGGATGGTTCTGAAAATTTTACTGTGGCTCAAGGATTGTCCATTGCACCTCCCAGTCAAATTTCAGATTTTTTCATAAAGTAATTCTCCAGATAAAATTGCCAACAGTTCAAACTTTAGAGAATTAATTATGGAAAACTATTAAGTTTCATGAGCTGAAATTTGTATTGCTGGAAAGTACTAAATATTCTGAGTTCAGCAAAATTTGGTCCACTGGATTTGGAGCTTCCTATCAAAAGTTATATGCATTTGAAGTTTGAACCAAATCTGAAAATTCAAATAAAGTTTAAACCGACTGGTGGGGTCCCCGGGCTACGTGTCAGCACCACAGCTAACCCACACGGGGTCCGCAGAGTCTTCCACGCAGTCGCATGGGATCCCGATGCCATAGCAGATCTGGCGCCGTTTAACCCGAGGCTGACACGTGGGACCCGCGGGCTTCGTCTACCTCGCGCTCCCGCGGCTCCCCGCCGCCCCCTTCGCCGGTGAGCTCGCCGCCGGGCGTTCTGCTGCACGACCTTCAACAAAACTTGTCGCCTGTGCATATTTCTGCTTGGGAAACACAGTGGTGCCCTCCCCGTAGCTCGACGACGGCCGGAATAGTGCTTGCAATGGTGACAGCGGCCGGAAGCTCATCGGCGACGTCGACCTCGGTGTCCTCTGTACCTTTTTCGATGTAGTTTGCTCGGAGAGCTCCGCTTAGACTTGCTGATCACATATACAAGCACTGATCCCCGTGAAAACGGCCGCAACTATGACCTCACCGTCGACCTAGGGCTAAAACGGCCGTGACCGGAAAAAATTCGAAGAACAATAACCCTAGTCCATGGTTTTGGCTGATTTTGATCCTAGGTGGTCGTGGACAAGTGCAGAACATATGTGTAGCTCAGAATCCTCTGTGGTAAACTACCCATTACGAATTTCTGAGTTTTGAACCATTCGGTCCTTTGAACACCGAATGACTAAGCGGACAAATTCTATTCCGGCGAAGCACGAGAGGAGGAGCGGTCGGTACGAGCGTGTCAAGCACCTTGGAGCGGACCTTTTTCATGTAGCTCGTCGGGCACGAAACGAATCCTAGCTCTCGGACGTCGGGGAGCAGAGGAGGTCGGTCGGCGATCGTTTTCTTCGCATGCGGGAGCAAACGCAGCGACTCTGGCTGGTGGAGAAAGCAAAGTCGGTCTGTGCACCGTACGTGTGAGATGGGGATGAGCATGGCTGATCTTCTCACAGCGCTGGTGCGCGCGTGGTCGCGATAGGGTAAGGTGGCAGCGTTCCCGACAGCCGACCGAAGCAGTGGAGGCGGTTCTCTCCTCTTCAGTCTCTAACCAGTGGGCCCTCTTATCCCCTCTAATTCTTTCTCCCCCCTTCTGCTGCAAATATCTCAACCACTCAGAATTGAATGGTAGACTTTGCCACAAAGGCATGGGATGAATTCTTCAACTGAATTTGGTTTGCACAAATTTGCTTCCCATTTGAATTTGAAATTCAAATTCAGTTTGAATTATTGCAAAATTGGTTCCCGGCAATATTAAGTCCAATGGGGATGAAAATTGGTGGGCTAACTCAGAAAAATATGCTGAGTTTAAATATGAAGTCAACTTTTGAATTGAAGTGATGAAAGTTACTGCAATTTGAATTTACATTCAAATTGGCCCCTTTTTCAAATGCCCCCAAAAGTGTCTCACAAGTATTGGATTTGCATGAAATTTGGTCGGAGCCTCCCCAAGACTGTTTAAGTTCTAGGGGTGAGCTCAAACTTTCATGTTCATGTGTAGAAATCCTACTTTTTGGAAGTTAGGGTTTTCTCCTCTAATCACCCTTTTGATGGCGGTTACTTGCTCTTCACAAGTGTTCATGAGCTATCCACAAAATAAGCTGTGGTGTTGTGAGGTGATGACATGATCACTTTTGCAAGTCACTTTCTTGGGCTTTTACATCCCTCCCCACTTAAAAGAATCTCGTCCCGAGATTATAAAAGAAGAGACAGCGATGTAAGAGGAGATTACCCGTGATGAGATGTCACTAAATCCGGGTAGTTTGAGCGAAGAAATTCCTCGCTCTCCCACGCCGCTTCTTCGGCGGTGTGGTTTGTCTAGAGTATCTTGTAGAACCACAACGTTCGGCTACGTGTGGTCCGAGCCTTCTCATCAATAATTGCCACCGGATATTCATCATACGTCAAATCCGGTTGCAGCTCGCCGATGTCTTCGGTGGGAACAACAGTTGTATACTTCAGACATTTTCGCAGTTGTGAAACATGGAAAACGTCGTGAACACCAGCAAGAGATGCCGGCAGTTCCAGTCTATACGCCACAGGTCCACACTTTTCGGTGATGGCATAGGGTCCAATGAATCGGGGAGCGAGTTTCCCCTTCACGCCGAACCGGTGCACGCCTTTCATCGGCGATACACAAAGGTACACGTGCTTCCCGACGTCAAAGTGCAGCGGTCTACGCCTCTTATAAGCGTAGCTTTTCTGCCGGGATTGAGCGGCCTTCAAGTTGGCTTGAATCATCCGAACGCGCTCTTCGGCGTCGTTCACCACATCAACCCCGAACGTGACCCTCTCACCGGACTCGCACCAGTTTAGTGGGGTGCGGCATTTGCGACCGTAGAGAGCCTCATAGGGTGCCATCTTGATACTCGCTTGATAGCCGTTATTGTACGAGAATTCCGCCAACGGTAGATGATCATCCCAGTTTCTACCGTGGTGGATGGCACAAGCTCTCAACATGTCTTCTAGTATTTGGTTCACCCTCTCTGTTTGACCGTCTGTATGAGGGTGATAGGCGGAGCTTCTAATCAACTTAGTACCCAAAGCAACATGCAACTACTCCCAGAAACGAGATACAAATAGTGCCCCACGGTCCGAGACTATGGTCTTGGGTACTCCATGCAAGCATAGAATTCTTACAATATACAACTCCGCATATCTGTTGGCATGGAAATATGTATGCACGGGAACGAAGTGAGCCGACTTGGTTAATCGGTCAACGATTACCCAAATGGAATCATGCTTGTTGGAGGTCAGGGGTAATCCCACAATAAAATCCATGCTCACATCTTCCCATTTCCATGCTGGAATTTTCAGGGGTTGCAACAACCTTGATTTCCTCATATGATCCGCTTTCACTCGTCTACACGTATCACACTCGGATACGTACTTAGCCACTTCTCGCTTCATCCGTGTCCACCAAAATTTCTTTTTTCAAATCTTGGTACATTTTGTTGCTGCCCAGATGAATGGAGTATTTAGACAAGTGAGCTTCATCAAGAATCTTCTTCCTCAGCTCCATATTCTGGGGTACGACTATGCTGTCATTGAACCACATCGTCCCCTCATCATCCTTCTAGAAACATTTGATTTCCCTGTTGTCTATCCGTCTCCGGAGATGTGCCATATCTTTATCAATCTTTTGAGCTGCTATGATGTCCTCCCTAATGGTAGGGATGAGCGCAAGGTTATAGAGTGATCCATAAAAAACCAAGTATAAACTCGGTTCTTCCTCCTCCACCGGTGTAATGGTGAGGTTATGGACATGTGATTTCTGACTCAGCGCGTCGGCAACCACATTCGCCTTGCCGGGGTGGTAATGAATCTCAATCTCATAATCCTTGATTAGTTCCAACCACCTCCTTTAACTCATATTCAGCTCCTTCTGCGTGAAGATATACTTCAAGCTCTTGTGGTCGGTGTAGAGATGCACCAATATCCCCAGGAGGTAGTGCCTCCATATTTTTAACCCCAAAAGCACAGCAGCGAGCTCAAGATCATGAGTCGGATAGTGCTGCTCATGGTTCCGAAGTTGGCGTGAGCCATATGCGACCACACGTCCTTCCTGCATCAACACGCAGCCGAGCCCGCGACGCATCACAATACACGTCGAAGGGCTTAGTTGTATCCGGTTGAGCTAAGACCGGGGCTATTGTGAGATGCGTCACTAATGCTCGGAACGCTCCTTCACAGGCCGTGTTCCAAACATATTTTGTTCCCTTCTTCAATAATTCTGTCATCGGCTTAGCAAGCTTGGAGAAGTTTAGAATGAATCTCCGATAGTATCCCGCTAAGCCGAGGAAGCTTTTGACTTCATGGACTGAAGTGGGAGCTTTCCATTTCAGCACTTGCTCGATTTTGCTTGGGTCAACTGCAATGCCTTCCGCTGAGATGATATGTCCCAAAAATGGCACTTGGCTGATCCAAAACTCACATTTGCTAAACTTGGCGTAGATCTTGTGGTCTCGCAATCATTGAAGAACGATCCTCAAGTGTTCGGCGTGTTCTGCTTGTGTCTTGGAGTAGACCAAAATATCATCAATGAACACCACAACAAACTTGTCCAGCTCTGGCATGAACACCGAGTTCATGAGATACATGAAATGTGTCGGAGCATTCGTGAGACTAAAAGACATGACGAGATACTCATATAAGCCATATCTCATCGAGAAGGTCGTCTTCGGGATATCCTCCACCCGGGTTTTTGTTTGATGATATCCAGAGCGAAGGTCCATCTTGGATAACACACTTGCACACACAAGTTGATCAAACAGGATGTCAATGCGGGGCAGTGGGTATTTGTTCTTGATGGTGACGGCGTTGAGCGGCCGGTAGTCCACACACAACCTCAAGGTTTCATCCTTCTTCTTTATGAACAGCGCCGAGCATCCCCAAGGCGAGGCACTCGGCCTAATGAAACCTTTGCTCAACAGATCATTGAGTTGTTCTTTCAGTTCAGCCAACTCGTTCGGAACCATTTTATATGGTCTCCGTGAGATAGGAGTAGTCACGGGTGCAAGCTCAGTCTTGAACTCGACATCTAGCTCAGGTGGCATGCCCAGAAGATCATCCGGGAACACATCGGGGTACTCCCGGACTACGGGAATGTCCTCTAACTTGAGAGCTTCAGTATTATTAATTGCTGAAACTTCCCGGACTGGATTGTCTAATATGAGGGAATGCGTACAGTGTAGTGGGGAGTTGAGGTGAACCGTCTGTGATGATGTTTTCAGGACAGCGCCATGGTAGCTTAGCCATGACATAACTAAGATTGCATCAATCTTCTGCCCCTCAAGAATAATCATAGTGGTGGGATATATCTTCCCACCTAAGCACAGTGGTGCTTTCAAAATCATCATAGTTGCTAAAATTCTTCCTCCCGGTGAGCAGATCATATAAGAGCACTCGGTGGGAAAGGCTTTCAGTTGATGCTTAACCACATACGATGCACTTATGAAGTTGTGGGTTGCACCCGAATCAAATAATATGATGATTGCTTGATTGTTGAGAGTGAATGTACCCGTCAGCACGTTGTCTCCCTCTGGGGCGTCCTCATTGTCGAGGTTGTGAACGCCCCCAGTCCGCTGACCAACCTTCTTGACCGGAGGTCGGCCTCGAGCACAGCCCTGGAACCGGGCTTGCCCGCTACTCTGCTGCCCCTGGGGACAGTCCTTCGAGAAATGGCGCGCCTGGCCACATGTAAAACGTGTGTAGCGAGGCGGTCCTTCACTGATTGGCGGACGGAAACCCGGGGCGCGTTGTGGTGGTGGAAACGCTCGGGGTACCGTCTGCTGCTGCTGTAGCGGTCGCGGTGGTGGCATCGGCGGTCGGAACGGGGGTGGCTGAAATGAACGACCCCCGAACTGCTGAGGTCGCGCCGGTGGATGCCACTGCTGACCGGATGGTGTTCGATACATCATGCGGTATTTCTAGGGAGCTCCACCCCCACTACTGGGTGGAGTGTTGCGCTTCCACTGCTCAGTCACCAACTCCCGCTGAGCATCTTCTTGCATGATCGCGGCGTTAACTAGATCATTGAACGTGTCGCGATTACATTGGACGAGATGCGTCTTCATCTCGGGGTGTAACCCCCGATAGAAGTGCTCTCGCTTCTTCTCCTCGGTGGAGACGTAATCCGACACATATTGCGCCACATGGTTGAAGGCACGGGAGTAATCATGGACACTCCTCCCGCCCTGCTTCAGCTCCAAAAACTCTTGGAACTTCCACTTCATTATCCCGGGAGGGATATGGTAGGCGCAGAACGCCTCTCGGAATTCTTCCCACTCCAAGCCATGGCCAGCCGGGCGTGAGGCGACATAATTCGCCCACCATGCACCAGCGGCACCGTGAAGCTGCTGCGCCGCGAACAGAGTATTTTGCCGCTCCGTACATTGGAGCAACCCGAAGTTGGACTCGATTGTTCGCTGCCAGTTGTCGGCCTCTAGGGGTTCTACTGCTTCTGTGAACACTGGAGGATGCGTACTCATGAAATCCGAGTACGTCACAACATGGGACTCATGAGGCCCCTTCTCTTGACGCCCCCCGCCTGGGACGTATTCTGCACGATCGTGCGGAGCAGGTCGGTCTGCTCCTCACGACCACCCACGAGTGCCGCAATCACATCCGCTAGCATAAGCGGAGGCGGCGGTGGTGGTTGTTGCTGCGGGGTGCTGTCATAGGCAGGTGGCTGGGAGTCGTCACCCCCCTGTTGGCTAGAGCCACCAATCTCATGCGTGGTCCGAGTGCGAACCATCTGCAACCATACGACAATAAACATCAGTCCCACAACAAACTTCATGCAGTCCAATAAAATTTGCGTAAAACATAATGACAGTAAAATATGTGATACATCTCGTATGTAGATAATGTAATAACTTTACACAAGCTACACCATTACCCGACCAAATACACGCTAGTTAAATCCAATTTGATGGACTTCCTCTTTGGAAGTTCATCTCAACTAGGGTTGGTCACTACGAGACGTTAAAATCGCTTTATCATCACGTATACTACCCTTTTATCTTCAATACGACACAAACATGGTCTCTAGCAAAAGAAACTTGAGTAAGACATATACTCAAATCTTTCACTAGTTGAAGATAACCACTTATGAGTATGTTCTACTCTATTGTAAGTACTTAAAACCCCCTAGGGTACAACAATCTCTCAATTGAGTTCAACTGTCATCCTTCTGCCCGAATGACTAGTTCCTACATATTCCAGATTTTAATCTGGTTCTGGGCATTTTCATTCCTGAAGCTGAATACCAAAGTTAAGGATAACTTCAGTATCTTTCCAACGAGTATTTATTTGCCCCCAGATCAGCTTTTGTTAAAAAGTTATGGTAATTCAAAGTCAACAGAATTTGTGGGAGAATTTCAACAGGCATCCTTTGGAAGTTGCTGTTTTCAACTCTAATTTCCACTGAGTTCTGTGCTGAAATTTCAGAAACTTTGAATTACAAAGATGTAAAAAATCTCCTACCCTTTCCAAAGATATATCATATGATAATTTTTTATTTTCCTACAGGGAGTTATGCTTAACAAACAGAAACAAACAGAACAGTCCAGAGAGTGTTTTAAGTCTGTCCTGGTTCCGGACAATTTACATTCCTCTGGAATTTAAGCTATCCTAAGTTGTGATCCGGCTCTGGGAGCCTACAACAAAGTTGTAGAGTGCTTAAACATATTTCCAGAACTATATCCCATGCCTCCATTGGCTAAATGATCTGTGAGTTATGCCCTGACAAGGTTCAGCAAACTTGCTGCCCAAAACGGAGCACTCTGTGTTTTCAGTCCCTTGGAGCTACACTGATCCATTATTGAATTTTCTACCCAACCAGGGTCCTAAATGTCGAAACATAGTGATTTTAGTTCTTTGTTATCATTATCTTCCATGGACATGCCTATGATATATCGGTACTACGTTCCTCGTAAAAAGAAAATCCTGACCGGATTATACCGGCATATACGTCTCAATTGTGACACTAAACGGGCTCTCACACACGTATACTACACGGGACACATACGTGGTTAGTACTTGCAGAAAATCACACAATAATGATGCACTCAAAGGTTATTTCCATTTCAGGCAGGTCCATAGTTGAAAATAAATACAAATGCCCGTATCATTGCCATACGATCGTCCTTGAGTTAAGCCACGTCTCAAGGTACGTGATCGTGTTTTAACACCACACGACAGGAACCTGAGTAGAGCGCGAACTGGTCGTCATGGTTGGGAATTTTATCACCCCAACAGATACCACCTACTGCCCTGCAGGGCACGCCGATGGCAAGCGCTGCGTATGTCCTCGTGGGCTATTACCAGACGAACACATTATCGCGTTACTGACCACATGATGGGGTCTCCACTTACTTGCCTAATGCATGCTACGGATCAGCGTTTCATATGAACTCAGGAACATGAAGAGTCCAATAGTTTCATATTGACGTCTCACACCAAGCTATGAGACCTATCCCTGAACCACGTTCCTCGTGAGGGGAGCTAACGGAAATTGAACCGCTTTCGGTGGCGTGCCTTACCATTCTTACTTGAGCGTAGGTGCGTCATTACAGAATTAAAATTCAGAATTATAACACATATATTAGTATTGCCACTTTAAGTAACTATGCTAATATAGTCCTTACTTGGGCAAACTAGCGAATCCTCACCGTAGCCTAAGTTTTTCCGTAATACAATCCTTAATTATTGTGCTATCCCCAATGCCGCTCTGATACCAGCGTGTGGCGGACCGGAATCCGCTCATCTAGAATCACAGAGGGTGGTGCCGCACGATGCGACACCCGACATCACACATCATAAGGAAACATTATATTACATAAAAACCAACTGAAATATACAAAGTAGTACTTACTTCAGGTACAAACTAATGTTATTATTACAGCAGCGGAATCTAAGTTTGTACAACTCACGCCCGTCTACCTAGCAAAAGTCGGTTGCCTAGCCCTAGGGCAACCCACACTAGCTGCACTCCTCAGCTCAGCGCGGCGTGTACCGCTCCCACTCAGCCGTGGTCCCCGACGGACGGTAGCCCTTGCTGGTGGACTCGTAACCCAAGTCCGTGGGATGCTCCTCACCTGAAAACACTTAAGCAGCAACCATGCGCACGATGGCTCAACAAGACTTAACCGACTCACCTAGACATGAAACTCTACATGTAGTGTACAACGATCATGGGATGGTAAATTTTCAGCAAATGGACACGCCTACAAGTTCATCCTTAGTTCATCTTTTAGCCACAAGTTATCAGTTCATGAATATGAAATTTAGTGAGCAATATTTTGTGCCACATGTAGCATACAATTATATCATAACAACAATATTGAATCATCACATGTCATATATTAACCTACGTCACGACGCAGTGAACCGCGAGGGACGGTGAATCGACTCGATATACACCTGCAAGGAAACCCAAAGAGCACGACACGTACGCCCACCCGTGGAGTTGTACAGCACGCTCACTCGATGTCGTACGGGACAACCTTTTACCCAACAACCCAAATGTCGAACCGGTCGCACCGAAACGAGCAGGCGGTTCCCTACATGGAGCATCTCTCTATGCTCGTTAGCAGATTTCCACCTTGCTGCCCTCAGCCTACACCTATAAATCGGTGCATTATGCCTCGACACTTGGAGGTTTAGGATACATCGGTTTACCAGGGCCCATATATCCGATATGCCTTCGGTACGTTCAAACTTGATCAGCGTGGGCCGCACACGGATCGGTCCTCAATCGACACGGACAGGGCTGCGCACACAAGACTTCCTCTTGTTGCGCCCTAGCCCCTGACTAGTCTCATTTTCATTACTAAAGTGGTCTCACATCACTCGAACCAATCCCGTGTGTCCCAAGCCTAAACTCGCGAGTAGATTCCAACTACTCGACTTGTACCGAAGTTCTAGGAATTATTAAGGATAGCTTGTCTACTCGAGTTCTTAGACACTATCCTCACTCTTATAGAAAAATCTGGTTATGCATTTGGGGTCTCATCCATCCTACACCTAATGCACATAAATATACCTCACACTAAGTATGTAAACAAAGTAAAAATTTTATAAAATGGGTTAATGCAAACCGGGGCTTACCTTGTTGCCGCTGGTCAGTGGTTAGGGTTTCGTCCGGAAGAAGGAAGTCGAGCACTTCCGGAGTTTCTCCGCCTTCAACGACTACACGTCAACGAGATACTATATGTCAATTCAAATGCAATGTTTAGAACCGAATAAGAACTTACTATAACTCTAGCTAGCCCTTCTCTTTGGTTCTGAAATTTTTATGGTGGCTTGGTATGGTCCTAACCAGAGTCTTGACCAAGTTTCATTTGAAACAAAGTTCATTCGAGCTTTGTATAAATGAAAGCCTATTTGGTCATTAGTAGAGCCTCTAAGGAATTCCAGGGATTTTCATGGCTCCAACCATTACTTTCTGGAAACTAGAATTTGAGATGGTTCTAATGGAATTGGTTTCATGTCATTTGAAGAATTCTAGGTGGAGTTATGTCCTAAACAAGATTTGAGAAAATCTGAAAAATGTTTATGAACATTTTTCTATTTTTTCAGGGCAGTTCACTTAATCACACTATTAGGGGGACTAAATGAACTTAGATGGTTCTGAAAATTATACTGTGACTCTAGGATTTTCCAATGCACCTCCCAGCCAAATTCCATAATTTTTCATAAAGTAATTCTCCAGATAAAATTCACAACATTTTAAAATTTAGGGAATTAACTCTGGAAAACTATTAAGTTTCATGAGCTGAAATTTGTGTTGCTGGAAAGTACTCAAAATATTGAGTTTAGCAAAATTTGGTTCACTGGATTTGGAGCTTCCGAGCAAAAGTTATATGCATTTGAAGTTTGAACCAAATCTAAAAATTCAAATAAAGTTTAAACCGACTGGTGGGGTCCCCGGGCTACGTGTCAGCACCGCAGCTAACCCACACGGGGGTCTGCAGAGTCTTCCGCGCAGTCGCACGGGATCCCGATGCCACAGCAGATCTGGCGCCGTTTAACCCGAGGCTGACACGTGGGACCCGTGGGCTTCGTCTACCTCGCGCTCCCGCGGCTCCCCGCCGCCCACTTCGCCGGAGAGCTCGCCGCCGGGCGTTCTGCTGCCCGACCTTCGACGAAACTCGCCGCCTGTGCATATTTCTGCCTGGGAAACACGGTGGTGCTCTCCCCGGAGCTCGGCGACGTCCGGAATAGTGCTTGCAACGGTGACAGCGGCCGGAAGCTCATCGGCGACGTCGACCTCGGTGTCCTCTGTACCTTTTTCGATGCGGTTTGCTCGGAGAGCTCCGCTGAGACTTGCTGATCACAGATAGAAGCACCGATCCCCGTGAAAACGGCCGCAACTATGACCTCACCGTCGACCTAGGGCTAAAACGGTCGTGACCAGAAAAATTTCGAAGAACAACAACCCTAGTCCATGGTTTTCGCTGATTTTTGATCCTAGGTGGTCGTGGACAAGTGCAGAACGTATGTGTAGCTTGGAATCCTATGTGGTAAACTACCCATTACGAATTTCCGAGTTTTGAACCATTCGGTCCTTTGAACACCGAATGACTAAGCAGACAAACTCTATCCCGGCGAAGCACGAGAGGAGGAGTGGTCAGTACGAGCATGTCAAGCACCTTGCAGCGGACCTTTTCATGTAGCTCGTCGGGCACGAAACGGATCCTAGCTCTTGGACGCCGGGGAGCAGAGGAGGACGGCCGGCGATTGTTTTCTTCGCACGCGGGAGCAAACGCAGCGACGCTGGCTGGTGGAGAAAGCGAAGTCGGTCTGTGCACCGTACGTGTGAGACGGGGATGAGCGTGGCTGATCTTCTCACAGCGCTGGCGCGCGCATGGTCATGAGAGGGTGAGGCGGCAGGGTTCCCGGCCGCCGACCGAAACAGTGGAGGCGGTTCTCTCCTCTTCAGTCTGTGACCAGTGGTCCCTCTTATCCCCTCTAATTCTTTCTCCCCCCTTCTGCTGCAAATATCTCAACCACTCAGAATTGTATGGTAGACTTTGCCACAAAGGCATGGGATGAAATTTGAATTCTTCAACTGAATTTGGTTTGAACAAATTTGTTGCCCATTTGAATTTGAAATTCAAGTTCAGTTTGAATTATTGCAAATTTGGTTCCCGACAAGATTAGTCCAATGATGATGAAAATTGGTGGGCTAACTCAGAAAAATATGTTGAGTTTAAATATGAAGTCAACTTTTAAATTCAAGTAATAAAAGTTGCTGCAATTTGAATTACATTCAAATTGGCCCCTTTTTCAAATGCCCCCAAAAGTGTCTCACAAGTATTGGATTTGCATGAAATTTGGTCGGAGCCTCTCCAAGACTGTTTAAGTTCTAGGGGTGAGCTCAACCTTTCATGTTCATGCGTAAAAATCCTATTTTTTGGAAGTTAGGGTTTTCCCTCTAATCACCCTTTTAATGGCTGTTACTTGCTCTTCACAAGTGTTTATGAGCTATCCACAAAATGAGCTGTGGTGTTGTGAAGTGATGACATGATCACTTTTACAAATCACTTTGTTTTTACATTCTATAATAGCAATTGACTTCACGGCTGGCTGCCGCGCGCGCGGAAGCAGGACGGTCGTCTATTGTGCCCCCCGACCAATCCGTTGCGGGCCTTGCGGCCATGGTGCGCGGCATGTCAGGCGCGAGTCTCGGCAAGGAGCCGCTCCGACTCGCCGTCCTCAGCTCCTGTACGGCATGCCAAGAGGCGGCGAGACCATGCTCTCCGGTCCCCTTGCCTGGACCTCCATAGCCACCGACCCCGTCGTCTCTCGCTGCATCTGTAGCCACAACATTGGCCAGGCCAAGGCCATGCTCGCAGCAACGACTGCAGCAAGAGACGATGAGAAAAACGGTGCAGGGTTGAATAACCATAATATTTTCTGGGGGTATAATTGTCAGATTGAAATCTACCATGATATTTCATTCAAAGCATGGATCACCATGAGGAAAACGGTGCAGGGTTGGATAGTTCGAGATGCCATAGCAATAGTGCAGGCCTAATTAGTCCCGGCATCAGATTCCATCTTTTTGAAAAAACATTATCACGTCTGATCTTTCTCGCTTTGCAGAGAATGTAGATTCCCACATTGCGCGGCCGGCCATCCTCACCCTCTCGCTTCCCAGCTTTGCAGGATTCCATTCCACCCATGTCAATCAACTGCAAGATCAATGCCAAAATGGCATCAGCAACTTCTCCTCTTCTTTCGCGCCACTTGGCACGCAAATTCTGGATAGCCAACCAAACCGGCCAAAGATGCTATATTCTTGGACATGGCGGTGAACTATTTGTCGACAGCTAAATGCAGCTACGACGCGTGCGGGATAAGCTAGGCTGCAAAAGCTCTCACCAGGCGCTCAGGCAGGGTAGAGAAGAACCGTGATGATAAACGTAAGCTAGCTGACTGGTATCGCCGCATTTTATATTTATAAGCGGGTGGCTGCTGCCTTGCCTGCAGGCTTATATAAGAGCAAATAGGGCTCATCGAGTTGCTTCACACACGGGAACACATTCATCGCGACGACTCACGCGTATCCTACCTGCTCCATCGATCAGAGGGTAGCTTCGTTCGATCGAGATGGCGATCAGGAACATGACGGTGGCGACGACGACGCGGTCGCTGGACGCGGACATGACGGTGGACGAGTTCAAGGAGTGGCTTCGGCGGTTCGATGTGGACCGCGACGGCCGCATCAGCCGCGACGAGCTGCGGCGAGCGATGCGCGCCATCCGGGCCCGGTTCACGGGGTGGCGGAGCAGGCAGGGCATCAGCTACGCCGACGCGGACGGGGACGGGTACATCGACGACAACGAGGTCGACGGCCTCATCGAGTTCGCGCAGAAGAGCCTCGGCCTCAAGATCGTCGCCTACTAACCGTACCAGCTAGACGGAGGCCAGGGCTGCTGGCTCTTGTCATGTCCCCTGCTAAAATAAGTTTTTGATATTCACTTGTTGTTCAAGCTTGCTTTGTTGTACTTCGTAAATTCATTCACGATGTGTGTGTGTGATCTATGTGTGCTGTGTTTGGTACGCTTGCATGTCAGCCTCGTCTTGCCTGGCTTAGCTCGTGCCGTTGTGCCGTGGATGTTAATTATTTTTCTCTCGATCAATCAATGAAATTTACAGTGTACCTTGATCATCTGGTGCCTTCTAGTACAATTTTTTACATTCACCAACATGTTTCCGTCTAGGCGACGGCGCATCAAGCAGAAGACGTCCTTTCCTCTGGGCTTAACATAGAACTAAAATTTTGGGCTTACAAAGCCCATATAATGCGGGCCTCCGCGCATTTTGACCAATGGTCACATTTATGGGGTTGCCAACAAAACTGTATCGCTGTGCACCATGTGATATGATCTGAAACCTGGTTTGTCATGCTCTGCCGAAGTTTTTATTCTCCCGAGTCCAAAGTAGATACTCCCTCTGTTCTAAAATAAATGACGTTTAGATAACTAATTTAATTTAAACTAATTTTATTGTTCTAAACGTCATTTATTTTAGAACAGATGAAGTAATTTTTTGTGGGTGTCTAAAGTAACATAATTTATCACTTAAAGAAAATCTTCGTTATACTTTACAACAAGTATTTTGTTTGATTTTGGATTATGACGGGAGAGTGATCCATATTCGATTTTTTAAGAGTGCGAATTGGACTAAGCACTCGTAAGTTCTCCGGACATTATCCACCACTTACTACTAAAATGACATTTTGACCACTCGGTTACGGGTCAAACGTTGCGAATGCCCTAGTGGCACACATATCTAATATTCCGGTGACGACCAACCAATTACTGAGCTACTAGTCACACTCACACCGAGTAGGATCTCTCGCAAGCCAGCACTTTTGTCGCGTTGCCTATGTCCCTTCACGCAACAAAACAAATCACACTAGGCGCCCCAGCTTTCGCGAGCAATCGACCTCGGGTTGCATTCACTCAATTGACTATTCGGTGAGCATTGACCACGCGTTTATGATAGCTGAACAAGACATGCTTGCATGTGATCTTGCACAGGTACTCCATCCTCACTAACTCTCTCTGGAATCAGAATTAAACTAACGAAACCCTCGTGCTTTTCGAGCTTTCGGAGAGCATATCACTCGGGCCTCCATTACCACCACCAGTAAACTAACCTGGTGGGTCGGTCTAATGACACACACATTCCCAAAGGGCGCGAGGCGATGCTTAAACAGCGCTTCCCGCTATGCCCCCGAGATCGGAGACCAGACAGGCTCGGCATAAATTAGTTGGTGTCACGGACAGGTAATGGGTTCTGAGCATATGCTGCTCTGCTATTTCGATCGAGTACTATCAATATGGCTACAAGTAGTGTGTGCTAACTTTGACCATTGGTTTTTGAGCTTTTGAAGCTTACTGCTTGATTGGCGTGCCCTTACACAGCAGCTGTCCAAGGCCTTAGCTCCAATGATTGGTTATATTAATGTCATCAGTTTTTATATGTAGACGTGCTGAGATGCAGTGGGACTAACATCTTATGAAGCGCAGACATTAACTGCTACTCCATCCGGCCCAAAATATAACGGATGGAAGCATTCAAACTTTGTCCTAAAATATAAGAGGTTTCTACAATTAAGTTGGTGGATAGAGGTAAAATGGGAGGTAGAGGATGCTAGGATTCCTTATATATTGGGACCGGGTGAGTAATTTTGTACTCTAGGATTTTTGCAGAAAACGGTTGGATTACATTAACAAATGGAGGTATTTGTGCACATTTGTTGCAGGAATTATTTCCCCTCACGGCAACCTCAATTAAAAGCAACGTTCTTGTTATGGAAAAAGAATCAACATTTTTAGCCTAGGTCCCAAAAACTTCATTTTTGGTAACAAGGACAAAAATCACATTCATTTCATGAAAACTCGGTCACATTTCTACAACAATCGCGATCTGTTGGGATGTTTTCGGATTCATTGGGAGACAAAAAAAAAGTGACTTGAGTAAGCGCCCCCTTTCTCCTCATCCCCCGGATCTCTTGCCCATAGCTTTACACGATAGGCGTAAGTTGCCAATGGTATGAACCCGCGGGTCTTATCTCCTGTTCCTCTTACAGACGCAGCAGTGGCTTTCCACTGGTCGGTCAAACTGCACCCGGACTGGCCGGTGCAGCTCCGTCTCCGGCTACGCATCCTGCAGCAACTTTTGGCTGGAGTAAAAGCCGGGTGCGTGCGAGAGCTCCAGCCCAGTCCAACTGCTTCCAATTCAAGAGCGAAGGAGGCGGAGTAAATCCCACCTCCAGTCCAGTCGTCTAGGTTTATAGCCTCTGCACTGTTGTCCAGGCCATTCACAGCAGCACAAAAAGCTTGGCAGCTGCAGCAGCACGGATGGAAGAGAGAGAGAGAGAGCGCTCTGATCGACGTAGTACCGCGCGTTGCATGTCGTTGCCTACTGTTTACTGACTCGCACTGCCGAGCGCAACGCTGTCCATGCATGCATCTGGCTCTAATTCATCACTGGCCTGAACCTGATGAGAGGATTGAATTGAAGCATCTGGCTCATGCGATTGTTTACTCGCGAGTCGCGAGAGGGGGTTCTGGAAAGCGCCGTTCCCGATGCGCGAGCTGGCAGTTTTTATTGCGCGAAGCGGCCCGTGCATATGCATAAATGCCGGGCACTCCGGCAGCGCGCGGACCCAAACACGACCGGGGTTTGAACACAACCAGTTCACCGTTATTTGCGTGGAAAGAAGTGCACAGCAGGTGCGAAAATCACTGTTGCATGCCACGACCTTAATGACCCTAACTTACAGTACGACTACTCCTGATGCGGTCTGTATACAGAAGTTAAACGTGTCATGCTAGGCGTGCATGGTGAATGCATGGCGATTCCCGAAGCTAGAACCCAAGAGCAGAAGGTGCACCACTTTCAGTTGGACCGCATCTTTTCAGCTTCGCTGGTCCATAACTACAACTATTTTGTACTCTCTTTATTTGTTTTTGTTTGACCCCGTCGATTCTTAACGTCATTTTTATCTTTCGTATTGTCTAAAAGATTTAAATATTTAAAGTTATAAATTATGTTTCAAAATAAATTTAATGATATATAAATTATAAAAAACATATGATATTTATTATTTTTTAAAAAGTAAGATACTTTGTTAAATGCAACTTAAAAAGTTAATAGTGTCAAAGAATAGTGAACGGGGGAGTATGTGCTAAGAAGCCTAAATCCATGGTGAACATACAGTAAACTTTAATTCGGTTTGGATGCATCAGCACCCCTGATCCAGCCAACGTAGCTTCGCCAAACGTACAACAAATTAACCACGGCAAGGCGTCCGGGTACATTTTTCCTGGCGGTGCCGTGGTAAGTACCGTAATATTTTACTCGTACTCGTCACTCGTGTGCTAATACACGGGCTGCGACCAGCAGTTTACCCTGGCGACCACTGGTCTGAGCCCCTTCACGTGTCGAAATAGTAACATGCAATGGCCGTGCATGCATGCGCTTGTGACATTCATACCCAGAGAGGAGAGGTGGCCCCGGGCGGCCCTGTGTGTGACACCTTTCTTTTCGTCCGCGATCAGTGAGTGTGCCCCATCTAGATGCTACCGGATCTCGGGATCCAGATGCACGCGGCATCCGATAGCCTGGACTGATGGACAATGTGCTTGGACGCTGGCTGCAGGTATACGAGGCGTACGGTGATGAGAGCAGAGCATACGTAAACAATATGGCATCTACCGAAGATTGAGTTACCTACATGGGGTGACCAATACGGGAACATACGAGGCGTAATGTGCGCATCGCGCGCACGAACGGTTGGAGCCACACGGCCAGGGACACGCATGGCATGGGCCTCTCGCACCTCCGCCGCCGCCGGGTCAGCTGCACGCGCTCGCGCTCCTTGCATGTTCGCCAATCACGGCAGCCAGCAAGGAAACGCAACTAAATTCGAGACGTAGAGAGAGAGAGGGAGAGGGAGAGAGAGAGAGCGCTGTACGCCCGCAGTACGCCACTGCACTCGCAGCAGCACAGTGATAAGGTCTTCATCTACAGCACTGTCATAAGTCATAACAGCCCATGATATAGTAGCATCCTTTACCCCTGCGGTTACTAAGGTCATGCGCACTTGATCGGGACCATGGAGAGGGAGTTTGGAAAACGACATGCCTCGCGTTCCTATGTGTACTGCTACTGGGGGCATATGGAAAGCCATTGATCCACCGGCCGGACGCCGAGTTTAATTTGTGTACTTCGGTGCGGCCATCATCACCAAAAGAAGAATTAAGCAATGCAACACGACATTGATCTCTTATTGACGGAACACAATCTCAATCTGGAGTAGTCACATACCACCTGCACAGACTAGTGGCTCGGTCGACAGTGTGGCTACGGACGCCACGCTAGCTGTCATAACAGCCCATGAATCACGATATAGCTGGTGACGCCAAAGTCGCGCGAGCCATCGTTTGGAGACGAATTTCTGACACCATTTTGGCGTCCCGGACTCCCGGTAGCCATGGTCATCTCACGGAGTACGTACGAGAGAGGCAGGCGCAAGTAGCTGGCATGTTCTGAATCCTCCAGCTCTGGTGGATAGCTAGCCCGCCAGAAGCATCGCGGGACAATGCAAACGCCAAGCGATGCACGGAGCGTCGACCCGCGCTCTGCGAATTCGATTGATTGCTGATGGTACCGTATCGGCATCTTTCCTTTGTTTCCATACGACCCGCTCATGCAAGTATGCAACACTGCTCCTCCAGTCCTCGAGCTGGCTGGCCTTCAATGCTAGCGGCAGCCATCAGCAACGGCAGAAGCGTAGCAGAGAGGAGTGCAGCCGCCTGCACAAATGGCTGTCATTGTTACGCGATGGATGGATGGATGGATGGATGGATGGATGGATGGGAAGCTAGGCCACACTGCATGCGCCCGTACCGCAGGTGTGCGGAGACTGGTCACGTGGTCTTTTCGACCTGTCCACGTCCCAGCTTATCTCCTGCCTGCGCTGCGCCCAGTCAAAGCCCGGTCAACCCTCGATCCCTCTCTCTCTGCCAGGCCGTCGCTACGTCTCCCACTGTAAATATACCCTGCACAGCTGGTAGTAATAGTGCAACACTTACGTACACAGTAGCATCTGTTTTCACCATTTCTGCAGGAGGCAAAACGTTAAATACGCGGATCGGAATACAGAGCGCTCCAGGTTGTCGCGATGCCCGTTCGTTAGAGTAGGCGGTTGGTCATTGCGCATGCTACTGTTACTCCAACCCCGGTGCTGCCTGCTTTACTGTAGCTCTAACGGCGTGGTCAAACTGGTTATAAAAAAACACTGCAACGGAGGAGCACGATGACATGCATGCCTTAATTTGCCGGCCGTAGTTGCGGCACTAATTCAAAATTAAATTAGCTAGTGTTAAATAATTCGAAATAAATAGTAATAGACTATGCACCACATATATCGAAAAACCAGCTGGAAGAAAATGCCATGGCGCTGCTGGCTACAGAGAATGGCTGGGAGCGAGAGCATTAGGTGGTGCGCTCCCACTTGCCCAAAGGAGACGAGCATGTGCCGTCTCCCGTTTGCCTTGTCTGAATGGGCGAGGACCTCCTCTGTGCCTCATTATCGGCGGATCTAGCGTGAGCTAGATTGCTGCTTAATACAGTACTATTATTACTACTCGGCAGAGATCTGTTTTCATTCGACAACTTGTCAGCGTGCCGCGCGCGCGTCAGGACGACGGAGGGATTAAACCTGGTATCATTAGTCGGTCGGTTTTGTGTGTGTGCGCGCGCGCGCCAGTATTGGGGTGGCCGATCGAGCAGTACGACGCCATGAATGACAACAGGCGCTCGGTTTGTTGTTCGCGGAAACGCGGACATGTTGGTCAGTCCCAGTCATTACTACTCCAAAGCAAAGGAGTAATTAAAGAGCACCGGTGATTTATTTGTCATCATGTGAACCCGGCACCCCGATACATGCATTTGTCACTGAAGGTACTTTGGACGCCATTATATTTTAGTACTGGTTTCTGTTTGACAACATGCATGGGAAATTGGGAATGGATTGCAAATACTACTCCGTCTAGGACAGCTCCTGCCTGCCTGCCGGGCCCGAGTGTCCGAAGCGACAGTGTGGAACAACGCTCCAAGGAACCCCGTCGTCATCCACTCGGTCTTCACATCAACAACAATGAGATACCGCAGCGCTGGTTTTAAAAATCTATCCGCGCGCGCGTAGCGTAGCGTAGCTAGCCTAGCCACCACCCAACACGGCAGATCTAGATGCCACCCTGCGTCCTTCCAAACCGCCACATCGATCGGCGGCTCCGTCACCCAACCGGCGACGCCCGTTCCGTCCGCCCCCCGCGTCTATCATCCCATGAGTCAATCTATCTTCCACGGCCCCGGCTCGGCTGCCGCTATATATCGTGCCCCAGATGAGGGAACCCTACCCCCTCCACTAACAGCGCTCACTCCTCACCGAGCAACACCACAAATACAGCCACCGGCCACCTCACACCCTGAACTGTTGTCCCACACACGCAATCAGTAGCTGGAGTGTACGAGCTCCTCGATCTCTTAGCTTGAACTGAGCTAGCCAGCGCAGGGGGGAGAGGATAGAAAAACCTACAATAGCGCGTGCGCAGGCGATGCATGGCATGTGTTAACATGTACAACCCGGAGCACCACCAGTCATCGTCCTTCATGGCGCCGCGGATGTCCTTCTCCAGCGACTTCGCGGTCGAGCCGCCGCCGCCTCCCTCCGCGCGCGGCGGCGTGACGGGCGACGCGGACTTCGAGTTCTCGCTCGGCGGCCACCACCCGGCCGGTGGCCACTCGATGATTGCCGCCGACCAGCTCTTCTCCAAGGGCCGGCTCCTGCCGCTCCGGGAGGCCCCGCACGCCAGCGGACGGCCGCAGACGCTGCGCGACGAGCTGCGCGCCGACGACCGCCACGGGCGCGCGCCCCGCGCGCCCAACATCCGGTGGAAGGAGCTGCTGGGGCTCAAGAAGGCGCACAAGAAGCCCGCCGTTGACGCTGCCGCCGGCACGTCCACCGACGCGCAAATGGTAAGCTCCGCGCACTTTCTTGGATCTTTCGTCCAACGCCCGTGCAATGTCCTGTCCCGTTAGCATGCGGCATTGGCATTTTACTGATCCTTGAAACGACTTGCAATTCTGCAAGAGTCTGGCCTGGGTACTTAATTGCTGCGCCCATGGTTTCCCCAAAATAATTGGGAACTTATATGCCGAAACTTAGTGCAGTACAGAATAACGCCAGATTATTGCAAATATACGTACCTTATAGCTGCCGTGCTTCTCATAGCGACAAAAAATGTATGCAACATCAATTCGCAGGAGCTTGGAGGCCAGCAGGGAGGCACGCGAGACTGATGCAAGCAAGGAGGAATGCGACGGGTTGTCGGTGAAGAAGTAGTGCATGCTATTGGGGTGGTGATAAACTGGTGACAGACGTGCCTTTCACATGCAAGTTGGTCATCATATGCTTGTTGATTTGGCAATCTTCATCAGCGCTGCTGATTAATCGGAGGGGCTATAAATGGAGGGCGGTAAAAGGGATCGAATTTTGATCGTCTGTTCTTGGGGTCGTTGGTTGTTACTAGTTCATCAGGTAGAAGGATGGAGCCGAGGGATGATTGGTTGTGTGTAGTCAAGTGAAACCTCTCTAGCTAGCTGCATCACTCTGATGTTTTGAAAGGGGCAGTTAAATGTAGTGTGCCCCCCTCCCTCCCTCTGTTGTGTTCCCCTGTACGTATCTGCTTTTGGCACGGCCGCGCCTCTACCATTCAGTACTGTGTACAAAATGTTTGTGGGTAGCTAAGCTAATACCGCTGCTAGTACGTAGCTTCGAGTTCAACAAAGTGTATGCCCGTTAAGTTTACGGGGTTTCTGTAGGAATTACAATGCCGTGTTCTGCTTGTAAAACCTTCCTGAAGCGGGTCCAGGGCATTCTGGCTTCACCATTCTCTGGTATCATCACACATGATAACGAAAATTAAACGACATGAAACACAAACGACCCAATTTATCATATGCTACTAATTTCACCGGTGGTACTGTTTACCAAGATTAGATGGCTGGCCCAGTACGTTGAACAAGCGGTCAAAGCTGTGCGCCGGTCATCAGTCATCGCCACGCCAATAAGGGATCCATCCATTCAGACGAACAAGAACGGAAAGCCGGGCGCGCTCGTGCTTATCTATATGCAAGCGATCAATCCGTGCTCCAGCAGCAGCAGCATTCGGGCCTCCTGTCCTCTTGCACCGACGCGTGCGGCCAAAAACCGGTGGCAGAGGCAAGCGGCATCTCCTGGTGACCGGTCGATCGCCGGCGCATTCTGCCGCGTCTGAATCTGCTACTACGGTGTGTGTGATGAAGGCGATCGGCTCTAGCTGTCGATCACCACCGTGCCCGTCCCCCCTCCTCTGCGATGCTGCCGTGCCGTCGCACTCCATCGATCCATCTCCGCGCCGTGGCGTGGCGTGGCGCGGCTGGCCACGGGACAAAAACAAGCGCCCACCTGCACCGCGCTGCCAAGTGGAGCCGGAAAATGTTTGTGGCAGCCTGGCAGGGAGGGGGGAGGAAGAGCGGGGCCGGCCCGCTGCTGAAGACCCGCGCGAGCGAAAGGCCAGGCGCGTACCGTTGCGGTGTTTCCGGTCAGGTTACTTCGTGTGCGCTGGACCACTCGTAGTCCTTTTACGGATTAGGCTTCCAGCCCATTAGTAGTCTACCGCTACCGGACAGACACAAGCCTAGCATGGTTGTAAGTTCTAAGTGGATCACATGGCCCACGAAGGGGTTCGAGGCCCTTAAACTAGAATACTTTCTAGCCCACTCGTCCGACTGAGCTCAGAGCGTCGTGTGGTATGTTATGAAGTGAGCATCAGATTTTGAACATGCCGAGATGAGTCCCATTTCAGATACAAATAAAGCGAGCTAGTGTGACAAAGAACTGTGACGAAGGCTCTTACTATGAACTGCCGCATCTTCTTTGAAAATAAGTACAGTATCTGTTATAATTCTTCATCTGCTTTTGCATCTTAAATTCTTAATTTACACTCACCGGCGTGAGATCGAAATGAACCACTTCGCCCTTCTAAAACTCTGATCTCCACAGCTTACTGTAGGCTTCATCAAGCCTTCGACCGCGCGACGCACGCGACACGCACGCCAGGATGCCGCCACACGTGCAACACGTACGCGGCACCGCCCCTACTACCAGCTAGGCTCTACCGAAGCCGATTTGTCCTGTCTCCCCGCCGGCCGCCTGGTAGGCACGGGACATGGAGCTCTTGCAGTGCGCGATGGCGGCCTCGATGGCGCTCTGCAGTTCCTCCATCGTGCTCTCCTCCGACGACGTCGACAGCTTCACCGACCCGCCCACCGACAGGTGCCCGCTGTTCGCAGGAGAGGCCCGCAGCGACGCCGGCGCCGACGACAGCTGCCCCCGCCGCCGCATCCATCGCTCCCGCTCCTTCATCTCCCTCGCGGCGTTCGGATCGTGCCCCGAGAACGAGTGCGGCCGCTGCTCCCTCTCCGCCTGCCGGTAGAAGGAGGAGCGCAGCTGCGCCACCATGGCCGTAATGTACTTCTTCACCCACTGGCCCACGTCCAGCGCTCCCCTCGCCTTGTCCTTCCTCTTCTCCTCTGCCGGCTTCCTGCCACCGGTCGTGCCACCGCTGCTTCTGCTCTCCTTCCTCCACGCGCCGGCGCCGAGGGCGGAGGATAAAGGCGGCGTCCTGTTCTTGGCCCTGTCTCTGTCGTCCTTGCCGCCGGTGCCGCAGCTCGTGGTCGGATGACGGCTTGATGCCTTGGAGTAGCTGTTGTGGCTGAGGTCGCTGCCGACGCGGCCGACGGGGCCGCGGGACATGGAGGAGAGGGGGTGGAGGTGGCCGCCGACGGGAGACGAAGAGGCGGAGGAGAAAGCGAAGAAGTCGTGGGATGAGGGAGAGGTGGCGGCCGAGAGCTGCGGCGGTGGGGGAGGGAGAGGTGCGGTCGGCTTAGACGGCAGCGGCGGCAGTGGACGTGGTGACCGCGCCCGTTGCCGGTCCATGGCTTTGAGCGCCGCCGTGGTAGGTACGTGTGGGTGACAAGGTTAGGTGGACAGCTGCTGCGGGGGGTGCATCATGGAGGCTGCCGGTGATTACTAACGGGGAGGGTTTAATCTGTGCTTATTTGCTACGTGAAACCGCGTTGGATTCTAAAAAAAAGAAGGTGAAGGTAAAGATAATTGAGTACTGCAAGGTTCAAGGCTGACGGCCATGGAAATATATGTTGATGGAAGACGACACTGAAAGGACATTTTAGTCCGGCGATCGCCAATTCGCCATCACAGGAAAAACAGTAAACGGCTGATACAGAGTACATCAACTGATTGGGATTGCGTGTGAGGAGATTACGTTACTGATAAGAGCCTGCAACCATCACCTTCACACTCAATCAACCAACTGGCTGATAACTTCAGCAGCACTAGCAACTTGAATCTGACATCATAACATGTCGAAATGCCATCCGCCCGGTAATTGACCAAGTTTTTCTCTTCAGACACGATTACCTTCTCCAATAATAATCAGCTCACATATATAGGCCTAGACAGACTAATTCAGTCAAAGCAGAAGAACAAATGGTGATGATGATGAAATCAGGCTGAACAACGCCAAGGTGGTACTCCTCCGTTCACACTTGCCCAATTGTGTGCCTCGGCCTTCGACGACATGTAGTTATTTCATGATAACCTGAAATGGACCACGCGCTAATTGGTATCGCTCGATCACCAGTTGACATGTACGTCTATCTGTATCTCTATTACGGACCATAACGCCGTGTCCCTAATGATTACTCGATCGAATGCTGCCACTGTTGATCCGACGGGCGGCTAGTGAGCCATCACCACACATGGCAGGAGCCTTGCTTCTCCGCCATTAGAGTCGGGCGACGGCACTGTAGAGTATTTAGTTAGCAGAGACGCCCTTCGCTCGCTGCGACCTCGAGCCACACCAACCTGACAAATATAGACTCCTACGCAACTGGTCCCGGGCAGTTACGGCATGTAGACGAAGAGACGTCTCGTCCGGTTGCCTAACAGTAAGAACTCTTATGATCTGAGAAGGATTCAACGGTTGGAAAATTCACATGGCATGCAATTAATTTGACAAATCAGAACAGAGAAATAAGAAAAACAAATATACTAGCAGTCAACATGAATAGTGTTAGTATTAGACGAAAATGAATTAAGACATACGAATAGACCGCTTATCAAAAATATCAAATCAGTCATGGATCGAGTAATTACTTACAAAGAATCCCGCTAAGGAGCAGCCGTGCAAGCGCACTTCCCAGAAACCTGATCGCCGGCACCCGTGCAGGTCTTCAGATCACCGGTCGTCGGTTCGGAGACACCGCTCTCCCTCAATCCGTTGCACGACGAATGGAGGGACGACAGGCAAAAAATCGGCGGCGCAGAGCAGTTTCTGAGAGGGTTGAGTTTGTGTGTCTTCTCCAGTACCCAGGACGTCTCTTTTATACTCGAGGCTGACAACCCTCTCAAATTCGATCTGCCATAATTTCAGTAAACCTCCCACTGAAATCCTTCAACGTGCAACTAATGGAGCAATTATGGTCATTACACACATTAAACGTGTGTCGGCATTTATGCATCATTACGCACATTAAACGTGTGCCTGCATTTATGCACCATTACGCACGTTAAACGTGTGCCTGCATTTATGCATCATTACACACATTAAACGTGTGTCTGTATTTACGCGATATTACACACATTAAATGTGTGTCTGCATTTACGCGTCATTATACACATTAAACGTGTGTCTGCAGTTATACCACAATTACTCCTCAAGTTGATCTGGCAGTCTAGATGTGATGAGATATTTCAAATTATATAAGTGGCAGAAAATAAAGGCTCAGTTGAACACAACTCGTCACGACGCGAACGCGCAACGTCACAAGTCACAAGTCACGCGATAAACACACGTAAAATCGCGAAACGCGCGCGCGCGTGCGTGTGTCCATAGCAGCGGCCTTATCTCCCTCATTATTCTCATGTTAAGAAACACTCCAAAGACCACTATATATATTGGGAAACACCCATCTAGGTAGGCAAGGTGGGACTAAACATCCCAACCATCTCTCCACACCACACCTTGGCTTTATACCAATGGATTTGGCCCAAATAATTCAGCCCAGGACTGGGGTGCTGCTCATGTAGGCCAAATTCTAACATTCCCCACCAAAAGACAAGGTCTACAAGTAACATTTCTGCGCTTTCATATATCAGCTTTCCAGTGCAGACCCATAACGGGTTGAGCTACACCTAGCATTCCATGATTCACATAGTCACAACTTTGCAATGGACACAGCCTTGAATTGATAGTTTTGTGTAAGTAAGTTTTAAATGAAAGCATCACTGATACTAGGCCGACTAAAGCCATGCCTATGGTTGGAGCATTACGGTCTTGCTCCCGTGTCTGTTCATGAGTTTATTTGAGATTACCCATATCTCATAGACTGCGACCTCACAGTCAAACTCATATAGGTGTGTTCTTACAAGTATACCCTGCAGGATTGTATCTAGCTAAAATAGGTCTCAGAACACATTAAGACATTAAAGTCAACCTTCCATGCAGTACTGAGAGTACGCATCTTCTAACGGAAATGAATAACGAATAGTACTCTCTAGTTATCTATACAACTTGTTTTTCCCAAGATCTACTTCACGGGATCTCCGATCAAATAGTTTGGGTTACTATTGTATGATAACATCACGTGGGTTTCAAACCCATTTCCCTTGATGCTTCATCAATTACAGCACGTGGTCTTGCTCCCGTGTCTGTTCATGAGTTTATTTGAGATTACCCATATCTCATAGACTGCGACCTCACAGTCAAACTCATATAGGTGTGTTCTTACAAGTATACCCTGCAGGATTGTATCTAGCCAAAATAGGTCTCAGAACACATTAAGACATTAAAGTCAACCTTCCATGCAGTACTGAGAGTACGCATCTTCTAACGGAAATAAATAACGAATAGTACTCTCTAGTTATCTATACAACTTGTTTTTCCCAAGATCTACTTCACGGGATCTCCGATCAAATAGTTTGGGTTACTATTGTATGATAACATCACGTGGGTTTCAAACCCATTTCCCTTGATGCTTCATCAATTACAGCACGTGATAATCCCTTAGTAAAAGGGTCTGCCAGATTTCTTTTAATATTAATATACTTAATGGCAATCTCTCCCGTATTTCTCAAATGTCTCACGGATTTGATTCGCCGTTTCACATGTCTTGATGACTTTAAATTATCTTTTGCATTGCCAACAGTTGTGATGACACTTTGATTATCACAATGCAAAAGAATGGCCGGCACAGTTTTATCGACCAAAGGCAAGTCCATCAAGAGTTGTTTCAGCCACTCCGCCTCACATGTGGCTGTCTCAAGCGCTACAAGTTCCGCCTCCATAGTAGACTTTGTCAATATAGTCTGCTTACGAGACCTCCATGAAACTGCAGCACCACCAATAGTGAATATGTATCCACTAGTGGCCTTAATCTCATCAGCATCTGAGATCCAATTTGAATCACTATATCCTTCAAGTACAGCTGGGTACCCCGTATAGTGAAGCCCATATGTTGAAGTACCTCTCAAGTATCTCATTACACGTTCTAGTGCACACCAGTGATCTCTTCCAGGATTGGAAGTAAATCTGCTCAATTTGCTTACTGCAAATGAGATGTCAGGTCTGGTTGCACCAGCAAGATACATGAGAGAACCAATAATCTGGGAATATCTCAACTGATTAATCCCTGGTCCTCTGTTCTTGCGAAGTTTTAGACTATGATCATATGGCGTTGGAGAAGGTTTAGAATCTGAGTATCCAAATCGACTCAGAATATTCTCCACATAATGAGATTGTTTCAAAGTAATCTCATTCTCACACTTAATCAGTTTGATGTTTAGAATAACATCAGACTCTCCCAAATCCTTCATATCAAAGTTTTGGGACAAAAATGATTTTACATCATTTATCACATCCATACTAGTTCCAAAAATTAATATGTCATCAACATATAAGCATAGTATTACTCCTTTACCCCCACCAAACCGATAGTACACACACGTGTCAGCGTCGTTTACCAAAAAACCTGCTGAGATCATGGTTCTATCGAACTTCTCATGCCACTGTTTTGGTGCCTGCTTGAGGCCATACAAGGATTTTCGTAACTTACACACTTTGTTCTCTTGCCCAGGCACCACAAAACCATCAGGCTACTTCATATATATCTCCTCATCGAGCTCGCCATTTAGGAAAGCCGTCTTCACATCCATTTGATGAATGAGGAGATCATTACACGCAGCAAGTGCAACAAGCACACGAATTGTGGTTAACCTAGCAACAGGTGAATAAGTATCGAAAAAAATCCTCGCCTTCCTTTTGGGTAAATCCCTTGGCTACAAGTCTAGCCTTATATTTATCGACTGTACCATCTGGTTTGAGTTTCTTTTTAAATATCCACTTACACCCAACAGTTTACACCTAACTGGACAGTCACATATTTCCCAAGTTCCATTTGTTAAAATGGACTCCATTTCAATATGTACTGCCTCCTTCCATCTCAGTGCATCTGGCGATGCATACGCTTCTGAAAGTGTTTTGGGTGTATCATCAATAAGGTAGACAGTAAAATCATCACCAAAGGATTTTTCAATCCTTTGTCTCTTGCTCCTTCGAGGAGCAATATTTGTACTGTCATCCTCAATGGGTTTTTCAGTGTAAGAACAAGGTACGAATAATGTAGAAGGATCAGGAGTAAAACTAGTAGATGTCTCGCTACGACCTGCAACTCTATCCTTCATTGGGAAAATATTCTCGAAAAATGTGGCATCACGAGATTCAGTCACGGTGTTAACGTGTACATCAGAAATCTCGGATTTAATCACTAAAAATCTATAAGCTGCACCGTGTTGTGTGTATCCTAGAAAGACACAGTCCATAGTTTTTTGTCCCAATTTTCGTTTCTTAAACGCAGGCACATTAACTTTGGCCAAACAGCCCCATGCACGTAAGAAACCGATAGCAGGCTTTCTTCCTTTCCATCCTTCATATGGGGTTATTTCACCCTTAGATGATGGAACTCGATTCAGCACAAAACATGCGGTCAAAATGGCTTCCCCCCACCATGAGTTGGATAAACCCGAACTGTCCAACATGGCATTAACCAAGTCCGTAAGTGTTCGGTTTTTCCGCTCAGCCACCCCATTAGATTGGGGTGAGTAGGGAGCCGTTGTCTCATGGATAATTCCATGTTTCACACAATATTCGCTGAAATCATTAGAAAGATACTCCCCTCCTCTATCGGACCTAACTCGTTTGATTTTCCTTTCTAGTTGATTTTCTACCTCAGCCTTATAGATTTTAAAACAATCTAGTGCCTCATTTTTCGTTTTAATAAGATAGAGTTGACAATATCTTGTAGCATCATCAATAAAAGATATAAAATATTTCTTCCCTCCTCTAGTCAAAATTCTATTCATTTCACACAAATCTGAGAGAATAAGATCTAGTGGTGATAAGCTCTTCTCTTCCACGCTTTTAAAAGGTTTACGTGGCTGCTTAGCTTGCACACACGCATGACACTTAGATCTTCTTTCAACAGAAATTTTCGGAATCAAATTAAGTTTGGACAGTTTAATGATGCGATCGTAATTAATGTGACAAAGCCGAGAGTGCCAAACAGTAGCCTCTCTTCCATTGCATTCAGACTTAGAACAAGCAACTGTGTTCACAAGATTATTACAATCTTCAACAACTGAAAGGCAGAACAGACCTCCGCTATCATAGCCTTTTCCGATAAATAAACTAAACTTCGAAACAATAAATTTGTTCGACTCAAACACTAACTTATAGCCATCACGACATAAAAGAGAACCACTAATCAGGTTCCTATTTATTCCAGGGACGTGCTGCACATTCTTCAAAGAAAGAGTCTTTCCGGAGGTCAACTTCAGATCGACTCTTCCAATTCCATGTACAGCAGTACTAGACCCACTGCCCATCAACACGGAGCAATTGTCGGTAGCCTGATAAGAAGAAAACAAATTATAGTCAGAACACACATGCACATTAGCTCCTGTGTCTAACCACCAATCGGTAGAAAGACATGCTAGAAAAACTTCTGGAACATACCCTGATCCAGACGTTCCTCCAGCCTCGCTAATAGTGACATTCACCGATTTCTGACCACCACCTTTCTTGCCTTTTCTATTGCGGCATTTCCTGGCTATGTGGCCAAGTTCGCCGCATACAAAGCAAGTGAGGTCTTCTTTCTTCTTCTTCTTAAAGCTAGTGTTTTGTTTGGCCTTTCCTTTCCAGTTCTTGTTGTTCTTATTGCCACTACCCGATTTACCTTCAACCACATTGGCATTAGAAGGAGTTCCTTCTCACAGAACAGAACGAGGTACATCCTTGGATCTTGCCTTTTCCTCAACATCAAGAGTTGAGATCAGACTTTCAACAGTCATAACCTCTTTCTTGTGTTTAAGACTCGTGGAAAAACTTCTCCAAGATGGAGGCAGTTTAGAAATAATTCCACCAATCACGAATTTGTCAGGCAAGATAGTATCAAAATGTGTAAGTTCCCCCACGAGAAGCTGGATCTCATGAGCCTGTTCCACGATAGATCGATCATCGATCATCTTGTATTCGTGGTACTGGTCATTAACATATAATTCACGTCCAGCATCTGATTCCGCATATTTGCGGTCTAGCGCCTCCCATAATTCTTTAGCCGATGTATGGTTCATGTAAATATCACAGAGTTGATCAGACACAAGTGACAACAAGCAACCAAGACAAGTTGAATTGTCCAGTTCATAGTCACGGTTATGCTCCTCAGTGAGAGGAAGAACTGGGGAAATCACCCACCAGATCTTCATCGACATGAGCCAGAACTTGACCCGTGTCTGCCATCTCTTAAAATTGTCACCCCCGGCAAATCGTTCAGGTTTTAGCGCATCAGTAAGTCCAGCCATGTTAATTCTATCAGGTTTCTGGATTGTTGGAAAATTCACATGGCATGCAATTAATTTAACAAACCAGAACAGAGAAATAAGAAAAACAAATATACTAGCAGTCAACATGAATAGTGCTAGTATTAGACAAAAATGAATTAAGACATATACTAATAGACCGCTTATCAAAAATATCGAATCAGTCATGGATCGAGTAATTACTTACAAAGAATCCCGCTAAGGAAGTAGGGGATTAGATGACGAAGATGTTGAGGACGATGGAAGTGCTGCGAGCGGCCGTGCGAGCGCACTTCCCAGAAACCTGATCGCCGGCACCCGTGCAGGTCTTCAGATCACCGGTCGTCGGTTTGGAGACACCGCTCTCCCTCAATCCATTGCACGACAAATGGAGGGACGGCAGGCAAAAAATCGGCGGCGCAGAGCAGTTTCTGAGAGGGTTGAGTTTGTGTGTCTTCTCCAGTACCCAGGACGTCTCTTTTATACTCGAGGCTGACAACCCTCTCAAATTCGATCTGCCATAATTTCAGTAAACCGCCCACTAAAATCATTCAACGTGCAACTAATGAAGCAATTATGGTCATTACACACATTAAATGTGTGTCGGCATTTATGCATCATTACGCACATTAAACGTGTGCCTGCATTTATGCACCATTACGCACGTTAAACGTGTGCCTGCATTTATGCATCATTACGCACATTAAACGTGTGTATGCATTTACGCGATATTACACACATTAAATGTGTGTCTGCATTTACGCGTCATTATACACATTAAACGTGTGTCTGCAGTTATGCCACAATTACTCCTCAAGTTGACCTGGCAGTCTAGGTGTGATGAGATATTTCAAATTATATAAGTGGCAGAAAATAAAGGCTCAGTTGAACACAACTCGTCACGACGCGAACGTGTGTCGGCATTTATGCATCATTACGCACATTAAACGTGTGCCTGCATTTATGCACCATTACGCACGTTAAACGTGTGCCTGCATTTATGCATCATTACGCACATTAAACGTGTGTCTGCATTTACGCGATATTACACACATTAAATGTGTGTCTGCATTTACGCGTCATTATACACATTAAACGTGTGTCTGCAGTTATGCCACAATTACTCCTCAAGTTGACCTGGCAGTCTAGGTGTGATGAGATATTTCAAATTATATAAGTGGCAGAAAATAAAGGCTCAGTTGAACACAACTCGTCACGACGCGAACGTGTGTCGGCATTTATGCATCATTACGCACATTAAACGTGTGCCTGCATTTATGCACCATTACGCACGTTAAACGTGTGCCTGCATTTATGCATCATTACGCACGTTAAACGTGTGTCTGCATTTACGCGATATTACACACATTAAATGTGTGTCTGCATTTACGCGTCATTATACACATTAAACGTGTGTCTGCAGTTATGCCACAATTACTCCTCAAGTTGACCTGGCAGTCTAGGTGTGATGAGATATTTCAAATTATATAAGTGGCAGAAAATAAAGGCTCAGTTGAACACAACTCGTCACGACGCGAACGTGTGTCGGCATTTATGCATCATTACGCACATTAAACGTGTGCCTGCATTTATGCACCATTACGCACGTTAAACGTGTGCCTGCATTTATGCATCATTACGCACATTAAACGTGTGTCTGCATTTACGCGATATTACACACATTAAATGTGTGTCTGCATTTACGCGTCATTATACACATTAAACGTGTGTCTGCAGTTATGCCACAATTACTCCTCAAGTTGACCTGGCAGTCTAGGTGTGATGAGATATTTCAAATTATATAAGTGGCAGAAAATAAAGACTCAGTTGAACACAACTCGTCACGACGCGAACGTGTGTCGGCATTTATGCATCATTACGCACATTAAACGTGTGCCTGCATTTATGCACCATTACGCACGTTAAACGTGTGCCTGCATTTATGCATCATTACGCACGTTAAACGTGTGTCTGCATTTACGCGATATTACACACATTAAATGTGTGTCTGCATTTACGCGTCATTATACACATTAAACGTGTGTCTGCAGTTATGCCACAATTACTCCTCAAGTTGACCTGGCAGTCTAGGTGTGATGAGATATTTCAAATTATATAAGTGGCAGAAAATAAAGACTCAGTTGAACACAACTCGTCACGACGCGAACGTGTGTCGGCATTTATGCATCATTACGCACATTAAACGTGTGCCTGCATTTATGCACCATTACGCACGTTAAACGTGTGCCTGCATTTATGCATCATTACGCACGTTAAACGTGTGTCTGCATTTACGCGATATTACACACATTAAATGTGTGTCTGCATTTACGCGTCATTATACACATTAAACGTGTGTCTGCAGTTATGCCACAATTACTCCTCAAGTTGACCTGGCAGTCTAGGTGTGATGAGATATTTCAAATTATATAAGTGGCAGAAAATAAAGGCTCAGTTGAACACAACTCGTCACGACGCGAACGTGTGTCGGCATTTATGCATCATTACGCACATTAAACGTGTGCCTGCATTTATGCACCATTACGCACGTTAAACGTGTGCCTGCATTTATGCATCATTACGCACATTAAACGTGTGTCTGCATTTACGCGATATTACACACATTAAATGTGTGTCTGCATTTACGCGTCATTATACACATTAAACGTGTGTCTGCAGTTATGCCACAATTACTCCTCAAGTTGACCTGGCAGTCTAGGTGTGATGAGATATTTCAAATTATATAAGTGGCAGAAAATAAAGGCTCAGTTGAACACAACTCGTCACGACGCGAACGTGTGTCGGCATTTATGCATCATTACGCACATTAAACGTGTGCCTGCATTTATGCACCATTACGCACGTTAAACGTGTGCCTGCATTTATGCATCATTACGCACATTAAACGTGTGTCTGCATTTACGCGATATTACACACATTAAATGTGTGTCTGCATTTACGCGTCATTATACACATTAAACGTGTGTCTGCAGTTATGCCACAATTACTCCTCAAGTTGACCTGGCAGTCTAGGTGTGATGAGATATTTCAAATTATATAAGTGGCAGAAAATAAAGGCTCAGTTGAACACAACTCGTCACGACGCGAACGTGTGTCGGCATTTATGCATCATTACGCACATTAAACGTGTGCCTGCATTTATGCACCATTACGCACGTTAAACGTGTGCCTGCATTTATGCATCATTACGCACGTTAAACGTGTGTCTGCATTTACGCGATATTACACACATTAAATGTGTGTCTGCATTTACGCGTCATTATACACATTAAACGTGTGTCTGCAGTTATGCCACAATTACTCCTCAAGTTGACCTGGCAGTCTAGGTGTGATGAGATATTTCAAATTATATAAGTGGCAGAAAATAAAGGCTCAGTTGAACACAACTCGTCACGACGCGAACGTGTGTCGGCATTTATGCATCATTACGCACATTAAACGTGTGCCTGCATTTATGCACCATTACGCACGTTAAACGTGTGCCTGCATTTATGCATCATTACGCACATTAAACGTGTGTCTGCATTTACGCGATATTACACACATTAAATGTGTGTCTGCATTTACGCGTCATTATACACATTAAACGTGTGTCTGCAGTTATGCCACAATTACTCCTCAAGTTGACCTGGCAGTCTAGGTGTGATGAGATATTTCAAATTATATAAGTGGCAGAAAATAAAGACTCAGTTGAACACAACTCGTCACGACGCGAACGTGTGTCGGCATTTATGCATCATTACGCACATTAAACGTGTGCCTGCATTTATGCACCATTACGCACGTTAAACGTGTGCCTGCATTTATGCATCATTACGCACGTTAAACGTGTGTCTGCATTTACGCGATATTACACACATTAAATGTGTGTCTGCATTTACGCGTCATTATACACATTAAACGTGTGTCTGCAGTTATGCCACAATTACTCCTCAAGTTGACCTGGCAGTCTAGGTGTGATGAGATATTTCAAATTATATAAGTGGCAGAAAATAAAGACTCAGTTGAACACAACTCGTCACGACGCGAACGTGTGTCGGCATTTATGCATCATTACGCACATTAAACGTGTGCCTGCATTTATGCACCATTACGCACGTTAAACGTGTGCCTGCATTTATGCATCATTACGCACGTTAAACGTGTGTCTGCATTTACGCGATATTACACACATTAAATGTGTGTCTGCATTTACGCGTCATTATACACATTAAACGTGTGTCTGCAGTTATGCCACAATTACTCCTCAAGTTGACCTGGCAGTCTAGGTGTGATGAGATATTTCAAATTATATAAGTGGCAGAAAATAAAGGCTCAGTTGAACACAACTCGTCACGACGCGAACGTGTGTCGGCATTTATGCATCATTACGCACATTAAACGTGTGCCTGCATTTATGCACCATTACGCACGTTAAACGTGTGCCTGCATTTATGCATCATTACGCACATTAAACGTGTGTCTGCATTTACGCGATATTACACACATTAAATGTGTGTCTGCATTTACGCGTCATTATACACATTAAACGTGTGTCTGCAGTTATGCCACAATTACTCCTCAAGTTGACCTGACAGTCTAGGTGTGATGAGATATTTCAAATTATATAAGTGGCAGAAAATAAAGACTCAGTTGAACACAACTCGTCACGACGCGAACGTGTGTCGGCATTTATGCATCATTACGCACATTAAACGTGTGCCTGCATTTATGCACCATTACGCACGTTAAACGTGTGCCTGCATTTATGCATCATTACGCACGTTAAACGTGTGTCTGCATTTACGCGATATTACACACATTAAATGTGTGTCTGCATTTACGCGTCATTATACACATTAAACGTGTGTCTGCAGTTATGCCACAATTACTCCTCAAGTTGACCTGGCAGTCTAGGTGTGATGAGATATTTCAAATTATATAAGTGGCAGAAAATAAAGACTCAGTTGAACACAACTCGTCACGACGCGAACGTGTGTCGGCATTTATGCATCATTACGCACATTAAACGTGTGCCTGCATTTATGCACCATTACGCACGTTAAACGTGTGCCTGCATTTATGCATCATTACGCACGTTAAACGTGTGTCTGCATTTACGCGATATTACACACATTAAATGTGTGTCTGCATTTACGCGTCATTATACACATTAAACGTGTGTCTGCAGTTATGCCACAATTACTCCTCAAGTTGACCTGGCAGTCTAGGTGTGATGAGATATTTCAAATTATATAAGTGGCAGAAAATAAAGACTCAGTTGAACACAACTCGTCACGACGCGAACGTGTGTCGGCATTTATGCATCATTACGCACATTAAACGTGTGCCTGCATTTATGCACCATTACGCACGTTAAACGTGTGCCTGCATTTATGCATCATTACGCACGTTAAACGTGTGTCTGCATTTACGCGATATTACACACATTAAATGTGTGTCTGCATTTACGCGTCATTATACACATTAAACGTGTGTCTGCAGTTATGCCACAATTACTCCTCAAGTTGACCTGGCAGTCTAGGTGTGATGAGATATTTCAAATTATATAAGTGGCAGAAAATAAAGGCTCAGTTGAACACAACTCGTCACGACGCGAACGTGTGTCGGCATTTATGCATCATTACGCACATTAAACGTGTGCCTGCATTTATGCACCATTACGCACGTTAAACGTGTGCCTGCATTTATGCATCATTACGCACATTAAACGTGTGTCTGCATTTACGCGATATTACACACATTAAATGTGTGTCTGCATTTACGCGTCATTATACACATTAAACGTGTGTCTGCAGTTATGCCACAATTACTCCTCAAGTTGACCTGACAGTCTAGGTGTGATGAGATATTTCAAATTATATAAGTGGCAGAAAATAAAGACTCAGTTGAACACAACTCGTCACGACGCGAACGTGTGTCGGCATTTATGCATCATTACGCACATTAAACGTGTGCCTGCATTTATGCACCATTACGCACGTTAAACGTGTGCCTGCATTTATGCATCATTACGCACGTTAAACGTGTGTCTGCATTTACGCGATATTACACACATTAAATGTGTGTCTGCATTTACGCGTCATTATACACATTAAACGTGTGTCTGCAGTTATGCCACAATTACTCCTCAAGTTGACCTGGCAGTCTAGGTGTGATGAGATATTTCAAATTATATAAGTGGCAGAAAATAAAGACTCAGTTGAACACAACTCGTCACGACGCGAACGTGTGTCGGCATTTATGCATCATTACGCACATTAAACGTGTGCCTGCATTTATGCACCATTACGCACGTTAAACGTGTGCCTGCATTTATGCATCATTACGCACGTTAAACGTGTGTCTGCATTTACGCGATATTACACACATTAAATGTGTGTCTGCATTTACGCGTCATTATACACATTAAACGTGTGTCTGCAGTTATGCCACAATTACTCCTCAAGTTGACCTGGCAGTCTAGGTGTGATGAGATATTTCAAATTATATAAGTGGCAGAAAATAAAGGCTCAGTTGAACACAACTCGTCACGACGCGAACGCGCAACGTCACAAGTCACAAGTCACGCGATAAACACGCGTAAAATCGCGAAACGCGCGCGCGCGTGCGTGTGTCCATAGCAGTAGCCTTATCTCCCTCATTATTCTTATGTTAAGAAACACTCCAAAGGCCACTATATATATTGGGAAACACCCATCTAGGTAGGCAAGGTGGGACTAAACATTCCAGCCACCTCTCCACACCACATCTTGACTTTATACCAATGGATTTGGCCCAAATAATTTAGCCCAGGACTGAGGTGCTGCTCATGTAGACCAAATTCTAACATCAACTACTGCACATATGGCTGGCTCAATGGAGCAGCATCCGTCCAATTTACGTGCGCCTATCCCTTATGTTCTCTTCCTGCTTGCCCTCGCCGAGTACTATGACGTTATCTCGGAGACATAACCACAGCCTCACCTGAAAGCAATGTGCCGTACCGTTGTCGTTTATGGTGTTGGCAACCTAGAATTACTAGTACACGAGGGGAGGCTGCCGATGTGTTTATCTCTCACTCTTTACACCGCGTGTTCGGTACTGTTGGTCTGTGCTGTAGCTATACCAGTTTATGAAGTCTCTCAGCTGTACTTTCTCTGGCCTGATCGTGTTACAGATTCCTGAATCTTTTTGTTCTTGACCATTGATCAAACCTGATGACCTTTTGAATTCGCACCCTAAGTCTTGGAGGATCCAAATAACCGCCCACTTGACGGCAGACGCCGGCAATGTCGGCTTTTTAATGGAGTCCCAACAAGCTAGCAGACGAGAGATCCACACGTGGATGAGCGCTCAGGGCCTGGGCACGCAGTGGACAAGGAGGACCAGCTCATGAACGCCCGAGGCCACGGCTAATACGGCCATGACACATCCGAGCCGAGCGTCTCAACATCCGAACCATGCGTGACGCTTCGTCGTCCGCTGCTACCGCTGTTTGGCTGTGTTCCTTCCTCGCCCAATTTTAGTTCGACGCTTAATAAGCAGACGACTGGGCGGTCAGGTGGCGCGTGCAAATCCCAGTAGGTGAGCTGTTGTCCGGCGGCAACAGTGGCATGGAGCTGGAGCAGTCATCGCATGGTCGCTGTCCGGGCTTCCGCGTCGGCATGTTCCTCTGCTCCGGAGGAGACAAACCGAAGATGGATGGGCTAAATGACGACGGTGTATGGGGAGAGTGATCTGCAGGAACAGCCTAAGATGCCCGGCTCGGATTTTGGCGAGTGGGTTTAGAAAATGTTTAGCACTGGTGCTGAACAGTGCAGCGAATGAAATAGTTTACAATTTAAATTTGAGCATGTCGCTTCAGGCAGCTGTTTGGCACAGGCGAGCAAGCGACACATGTGGAGTGGAGTATCTGGAGCGAGGATCAGTCCGGTGTAAGGGTAGATGATCGACAACATATATGATACTTCCTCCGTTCTGAATTAAATGAGGTTTGGAACAGTTAATTTAATGTAAATTAAACTATATTTTTTGTTCTAAACGTTATTTATTTTATAACAGAGAGAGTACATACGTACGTATTGATTCTTCAATAAGATAGATAAGCAGGAATGGTTCTGACGAAGTGACGTGCAGAAAATCTAGATTTGTTTTCAGGTGGCTGGCAGTAAAAACTAGAAATATCAATATTTTGCCCTACTACTACATTTGAACAAGTAAAAAAGCTAGAAGTATCAGGATTTTGGCTCCGGAGAATTTCTGCTGCGAAGAAAAATGGGATATATTATTGATTTTACTGTGACACGTCCGAGAATTAGTATGCACCAGCCAGATCTAGCTGATTTGAGGACAACTGCATGTAAGTGAATAGAAGAAAGAAAATGATCCAAGGTAGTGGGGTCAGGAAAGGAATCAACTGATAATGTTGAACGATCACGTGCAACGAAACAAAAACGGGGCAGTGCGGATGCCATTAACTAGCATGGCCAGCTCGTTGGATGTTTCGAATAATTAATAAAAGTTCTGTTGTCTATAACCAGACAATAGGATCTGATAGTTGCACATATGAGACAATCAAGTAGAATACTAGATCTGGATAACCACAATAGCTAGCTAAATGCATATATGCGGAAGATGACACGATAAAACTCATATGACTGATAAAATGAGCTGCTATAAGCGGTTAAGGTTTTTCATTAGCCCCGTCCTCTAACAATCCACCGTGTATTAAACATCAAGAACCATCTAAAACCTCATCATAATGCAAATTATCCGGATAAGGAGAATCAATGTGAGTGTATATCTAGTGTTACAAGTGTTACAATGGTACTAAATAAAACAAACACCATTAAGAGTTTACGAATTTTTTTAATCAATATACATGAATAGCTCACAGCATTATCTATCACTATGCAAAAATTGAGATTCAATAAAAATATTTACAAGTGAAATAAAAGAAATACACCTTAAAATTTTTATGGTGAAGGCAGTTGGAGCACGCCATCCATGCGCCCCGTACCCATCCACGAGCGGGCTTCCGCAGCCGAGATCGAGTTGTCACGCAGGTCAGTGGGAGCGCAAGAGAGGCGGGCGCCGAATCAACCCACCGCGTCCTTTCCCATTTCAGCCTCGTCAGCTCCGCGCGCCGGCCGTGCGTTACCTTCCTCGCCTGTCCCCCTCGCCGTCCACTGCGCGACTCCTCGGCAGCAGCTCTTTCGGCCTCTCTGCCCACCTCCGAGTCGGCGGGATGGAGCTCAAGCCCGGCATGTCGGCGCTCGTCACCGGCGGCTCCTCCGGCATAGGTAAGCGATTCCCCTTTCCTTTCCCCACCGCGGCGCGCTTCCATCTCACGAAACGGCGCGTTGCGTCCTGATGCTCCGTGCCGCTTTGCGTTTACTCGTACAAAGGGGACCATCCGTAACGATTTGGGCGATACTGTTCCTGCGAGCTGACCTGCGGTCTGATTCGGGGTCAGCTGAGATCCTGATGTAAGGAACGGGCCTAATTATGCGATGTACCGGGAGGAGTGAACTATCTGGATCAGCGGTGGTGGATGTATTTATAAAGCTTTAATTCGCATTAAATAGATACCTGTGCAAATTAAGGAGAGTGAGGGACATGAAGTGCATTGCTGTACCACTCAGGATACATTAGCGGGATTGTTTCAGCCAGAACGAAATTGAAGTATGAACACCACAGTAAGGACACTCCTAACTTGTGGATGGTTGTTATGCCCGTAAGAAAGAGCTCCAGATCATTATCAGGAGAGAGCTCTGCAGCAGGGACAGGCAACCAGTCCCACCCAAACCCGTGTGAATATGCACTTTTTCTACTTCTATATTTGGATTTTGCACCTAGCAACTATAAGTAGATTGCTGTGGCATGATGATCAGTCAAAGGAGATGTTTCATAAGGCGAGCAAATCATTGGAGACCAACGTGTTAGTTGTTCGCCAAACATGGATGAAACATAATAATAGACTTTGTCAATTATAAGAATTATTTGAGTTTGATATCCCTTTATAATTAGCGATGAAGCTGAAATTTATAATAATCTGGAGGCTGCATACAACAATGTAGAAACCGGGAAATATTTCCCATTATCTAAAAAAAGCAACTGCAAGTAGATGATAGTTCAAACGCAACTTATAATTGAGGAGTGCTAGCAATATTGAGGTGAAGTAGCCATCACATTCTTAATTTACATTTAGCTTTTATAAAACAGTGAATAAGTAGGCTCAACACTAATCTGACATTATGTACCTTGCAAATCTCTAGTTTAATCCGAGCAAATTATTTTTTTGCTTTTCAGGGAAAGCACTTTGCATTGCGTTTGCACAGAAGGGTTTATTTGTGACTATTGTCGATCTCTCTGAAGAAAATGGAAGAGAAGTCGCTTCCTTAGTTCAGAAGGAAAGTAGCAAATTTCATGGAGATCTTAGAGTTCCATCTGCTATATTTCTAAAATGTGATGTTACTAATGCAGGTAAGATTTTTATTTATAGTTAGTGCTAAGTGAAAGCAAAACTTTTTTTTGAGCTTCAGGATTGCCATGATCTTAAAGCTATGCTAATTGATACACAGATGATCTTGCTTCTTCTTTTGAGAAACATATAAGCATGTATGGTGGATTGGATATCTGCATCAATTGTGCTGGAATTTCCAACAAAACACTAGTTTATGATGATACATCTGATGGAACTAGAACATGGAGACATGCTGTGAATGTGAATCTTGTTGCTGTGATTGATGGTACTCGTATTGCAGTAAGTATATATACTTTTTGTTGGAATAAAAAATCATAACATAGTGATTTTTTAGACAAACCTTATAAATATATTCATAAATATATTCTCCTAAATTGACTGCATGCATTCCAAAACATCACTTACTTTATATACGAGATATTAGTAGTTCAAAATGTCGCATGTCCTAGCGGTCTTCTTAAGAGCAAGAGGTAGGATAAATATTTTGGATCAATTACGATATACAAATGGGGCTTAACATTTTTTATGATATTACCAATTGTCAGGCATATTACTTATGTTATCTTCACATGGCAATGCCACATGGGCACTAATTATGGTCGGATTTTTTAATCACTAGAGTCAAATAATGCGAGCCCACAAGAAGCCTGGTGTCATAATAAACATTGGTTCAGCAGCAGGACTTTATCCGATGTTCTTCGATCCCATATACAGTGGAACAAAAGGTGCAGATATGATCTTATATGATATTCTTGTTCTACATTGCAACTTGCAATTTCACAATATAAAGCCAGTTTGGATCAATTGATTTATGTAAAGCAATATACACGTAACTAACTGCATACGGCCCAAGATACAATGTAACCATAAACTTCATTTTGTCAGGGGGTGTGGTTATGTTTACAAGGTCACTTGCTCCTTTGAAACGTCAAGGTGTTCGTGTCAACGTGCTCTGCCCAGAGGTATTACTTACATGCTTGAATGCAAATGTTATATTTTCTATAATTCACAAACCTTGCATTTGTGGTAATATTATACACATACCTTTTGTTTAACCTTGTAAGAATTGCTAGTTTTGTACTTCAAATATTAACTTGACCATGGTACAATAGAGCACATTGATCTCTATTAGATAAATTTGAACTAGTTGACATATTCAAGTTAAATGCATCAAAGATGAGACAGATCGCATTCTAGTGAAGTATGAAGAGATTAAAAATAGATGGCTGGGCTACTCAGCGATGAGAATGAAAGCATTATGATCGAGTTGGATGACTCTTTTGATGACTCCAACAGACGGTTCGTGTGGAAGATATAAGAGTTTGAGGTTAATGAGACCTTAAAAAGGATGGAAGGAGGAAAGACCCTTGGCCCTGATGATGTCCCTATTGAGGTGTGGAGATGTCTTGGGGACGTGATAATAGTATGACTCACAAAGCTATTCAATTCAATTTTTCAGTCAAACAAGATGCCTAAAGAATGGAGGAAAAGTATATTAGCACCTATCTTCAAGAATAAAGGATATTTAAAGTTGTACTAATTATCGAGGGATTAAGTTTATGAGTCATACTATAAAGCTTTGGTAGAGAGTGATTGAACACCCCTTGAGAAAAGTGACCAAAGTCACTAAAAACCAGTTTGGTTTTATGCCTGAGAGGTCTACTATGAAGGCAAATTTCTTGTTTCGTCAACTTATAGAGAGATAGGGAGTAGAAGAAGGACCTACATATGGTGTAGATTGACTTGGAGAAGGCGTATGACAAGATACCATGATCGGTCATGTGGTGGGCACTAGAGAAACATAAAGTGCCAACAAAGTACATTACCCTTATCAACGATATGTACAATAATGTTAGGGCAAGTGTTCGCGTAAGTGATAGTGAGACCGATGCATTTCCTATCATGGTAGGACTACATCAAGGATCAACTTTGAGTCCATGCATCTTTTTCTTAGTGATGGATGAGGTGTCGAAGGATATACAAGAGGGTATCTGTTGGCGCATGCTCTTTGTCGATGATGTAGTGTTGTTAGATGAAACTAGGGATGGTGTTGATAAGAAATTAGAGTTATGAAGACAAATCTTAGAATCCAATGGGTTTAGATTTAGTAGGACCAAGACCGAGTATATTAGGTGTGACTTTAGTGGTATTGGTTGTGAAGAGGGAAATGTTAGTCTACAAGGACAAATAGTATCTAGAAGGGATTCTTTCTGATACTTAGGATCAATGTTACAAAGCAATGACGATATTGACGAGCATGTTTGCCACAGGTTCAAGGTAGGGTAGATGAAATGGTGGCAAGTATCTGGAATCCTATGTGATAGGAAGGTTCCACAAAAGCTAAAAGGGAAGTTCTATAGGACGGTGATCAGACCCGCGATGATATATGAGGCGGAATGTTGGCCAACTAAACAGCAACATGTCCAACAAATGAGTGTCGCGGAGATGCGCATGCTACGGTGGATGTGCGGGCACACAAGAAGAGACCGAACAAGGAACAAGACAATTCGTGATAGGGTAGGGGTGACACCGATTGCACAGAAGTTAGTCCAACATCAACTAAGGTGGTTTGGACATATCTAGCGGAGACCTCCATAAGCATCGGTTAACAGTGGAATTTTAAGAGATAGAGAAAATATTAGGAGGGATAGAGGACGACCAATGTTGACTTGGGGGGAGGCGGTAAAATGAGACTTGAGAGATTGGAATGTATCTAGAGATTTAGCTCATGATAGGACTGCATGGAAAGTAGCAATTCATGTGCCAGAATCTTTTTTTTTTCTTTTTCTTTTTTTTTCCTTGTTACTCTTATATCTCTTCCTCTCTTTTACTTCATTAAAAAACTAAAAAAAATGTTGGGTTTCATTTCTAGTATGGACAGGTAAGTGAGCTAAATTACAAAAAATAAACTAGGCAGGTCAATGTTTTGAATATCCATGATAGTTTGTGGAACATGTTGATATATTCTTTTATTGCTTAACTTGACCAATGTAATGGACTAATCTGTGCAGTTTGTTCAAACAAATATGGCGGAACAACTGAATCGCAAAATTATAGATGCAACTGGTGGATATTTGAAGATGGAGGATGTTATCAAAGGTACTCTCTCTTCTCACCTTGTTGAAATGTAATTAAGTGTTTAACACTTTCATCTTTTACATTAATTTTATGTTCCACAATTACTACATATTACTGCAAGCCTCTGATGAACTGTTTCAATATTAAGTTGAGACGCTATGTTTTCAATAATTGCATTGAACATGAGCATCCATATACCCTTTTCTATATGAACAAAGGTGCATTCATTGCTACAAAATGAAAGTACATGTAGGTTACTAAACTTGCATGGATATGACATTTGAGTCTCTGAGCTTGAGAACTGTTGCAATTGATAGTGAGCCAAACCCTTATTGCCAGGTAGAGATGTTTGAGGCACCTATTAACAATTTATAGCCTACCCCAACGTTGTTGTTGTATAGGATGCTTTATCTTTTCTCCTGTAATGTTATCTTCAGAACCCTTTTATTTGTCTTAGGCACATTTGAGCTTATAAATGATGAGAGCAAGGCTGGTGCTTGCCTTTGGATAACGAAACGGAGAGGGATGGAGTACTGGCCAACTCCAGAAGAACGAAGGAAGTATATGGTGAATCCAAACAAGTCAAAAAGGACTCTGATAAACAACATATATCCTAGCATTTCAACACCTGAATTCTTTGAGAAGATGTAAGAACTATGTATTCCTGCTTTATTATGTATATAATTCTCGCTCCAATTTTAATTTGTTGATGTTGGTTAACTCGCAATTGAACTAACCAGCGCAAACGAATTAAAATCAGAGTTCAGAGGGAATTCTTTTAGACATCTTAGTCTTGCACTGGAGTACTTTAGCTGGCTTTACTCATTTGAGCACTTCCTTGCATGGTTTGAGTTATTCAGTTTGAGCCCTTTGGAACTTTTTTTATTAATATATATTTACCACAGTTGGGGCATCCTCTACTGTATTTCTCTAAAGAAAGATTGAGTCGCTGATTCAAACACAAAAACAGAAAATGGATTGCGGTATTGCCTGTCAGCTATCATGTTTCATATACCAGAAAGTTCTAATGATAATAGCCTGCTTCTTTATGTCTCATATACTGGGAAATTCATGATTCCAAATTGCGTTATTTTACTAATGCTTGTCTCCTAATGATGCTTGTGTAGAGTTGTTCACACCCTCAGTCATAATTTTCGGAATGCTACAAGACTTGAACGTGCGCGATTGATGTTGCCTATTGAACCAGACAGTGCTTTGGTTAAAGTAATTTATGCTGGTGTAAATGCTAGTGATGTAAGTTTTTGTTTTGTATTTCCAAATACTTTTTCTTTCTGACTGCCCAATGCCCATTAATTAACCTTTCTTTGATTTAATGGTTTGTGTAGGTAAACTTTAGCTCTGGACGTTATTTCAGTGGTAATACTAAAGAAGTTGCTACACGCCTTCCATTTGATGCTGGTTTTGAGGTAATCGATGCTCTCACGAGTCCATGTTAATAACATACTCTGTGTTGGACATTGCTTGTCAGATGTCCTTTGGGTTTCATCTCTAGCCTATCCCAACTCGCTTAGGATTAAAGTCTTTGTTGTTGTTGTTGTTGTGCACTCTTGTCTGCAGACATCTGGGTTCAGTATTTCCTCCCTAAGCATTATGATACATGACTCAGTTACTGGATATCCCATCAAAGAAATTTGAATTATTCCTGTACAAACTGCAATATAACATCTTTTCAAAGCATCTGGATACTTAGAACCTCTCCCATTAGTCTTCATTTCTTTTTTCCCTGCTAAGCAATTTTACTATATTTGCAGGGTGTGGGAATTGTTGCCTCTGTTGGTGAGTTGGTGAATCATGTCAAAGTTGGCACTCCGGTTGCCCTTATGACTTTTGGGAGCTATGCTGAATTCACTCTGGTGCTGCATTATTATGTCTTTTTGTCACACTATAAATTACGTACTAGCTTGTATCATCTTTGAATGAAATAATCTCCAGCCTGGTGAATTCTGAATATTGTTACATTTTCTGTCAGTAATAAATTTGGCTTCACATCTTTCTAATGAAGGTTCCAGCGAAACATCTTCTTCCCGTGCCAAGACCAGATCCAGAGGTTGTTGCCATGTTGACATCAGGGCTAACTGCTTCAATTGGTCTTGAAAAGGTTAATGATATATGTTTATTTTCTTTGCTAGCTGTTTGGTCAACCAAACTTTGAGCGACATAACATTTGTCTTGGATCCTGATGTTGTTGAATTATTGCTTGCTTTAGGCAGGTCAAATGACATCTGGACAAGTTGTTTTAGTTACAGCAGCTGCTGGTGGAACAGGACAATTCGCTGTTCAGGTCAGCTTATTCTGTTTTAATAACTGTTACTCTATATTTGTTTGAGCTCAATGGCTCATATTTTTGCATGGAGGCATAGTACAAAGATAACGTTTTATATTATGTTTTGGAACTTGAACAGGAGAAACTTACATATAAGTTGGATAATTAGCTACTTCATTTACATAAATGTACCATTTACTGCATCGAGCAATGAGCATGATATTTTAGGCAATGGGCAAGATTGTTTTGGTTCTGTCTAAATGTTATTCTAATCTGTTAATTAACTTTTATTGATTTGTAACCCTAAACATATAAGTTGGATAATTAGCTACTTCATTTACATAAATGTACCATTTACTGCATCGAGCAATGAGCATGATATTTTAGGCAATGGGCAAGATTGTTTTGGTTCTGTCTAAATGTTATTCTAATCTGTTAATTAACTTTTATTGATTTGTAACCCTTGACCGCATCCATACATTCTGATTATTCTTTTCATATCATCTCTAGCTGGCGAAACTAGCAGGCAACAAGGTTGTTGCCACATGTGGAGGTGAAAGTAAGGCTGCACTTTTGGCTTCCTTAGGAGCTGATCGTGTTATCAATTACAGGAATGAAGGAGTCAAAGATGTATGTTTCTGTTTCCGTCTTTCAGATCCGTCTATTGCATAGAAGGCAATTTTACTGGGTATTGTTGTGTATTTAGTGTATGAGCTTGATAGCATATCCCTATGTTGGCTTAAATGTCATATGTTTTTTGTAGCCTAATACATGTTTATATTGTTTAGTTTTGTCCTACCTCTGTTGGCAGGAATAGGATTATGAGTAATTTCATGGTATCCGTACAATATTGTTATCACGACCTTTCATGAAATATGTTTTATTCGCATACTTGAATCACACTCGTGCTGCAATGCACCTGTAGAAAATGTCAAAAATCCTAGCAATGTTATCAAAACTATTTAAACTGATCCTCTTTGCCCTTGAGAAAAGAGATCCCATATTTGTGTTTTCTCTATGTGCTTATTCATTATTGAATGTTCAAATTCAGGTTCTGAAGAAAGAGTTCCCAAGAGGTGTAGATATTATATATGAATCTGTAGGTGGGGAAATGTTTGGCTTGTGCTTGAATGCACTCGCAGTCCATGGACGTCTCATTGTAATCGGTATGATATCCCAGGTAATGTTGCCAGCCCCTGAAATTCATGTCTTTTACTCATTATATTGTGAGTGGCAAATCCTAAGGGTATATGTGGAAGGGAGTGGATTTACTAGCCAGGGGTTCTGTTGTGACCATTAGCAAATTCAGCATGTTGCAACATTTCAAAAAAGTTGTAAAAGAAATCACGTGTGTAGCTCGCACAAAGTTAAGTAAACCTGTGAATCATTTTTGATTCATACTAAATGTCGAGAAATAAAATAGACAAGCATGCCCGTTCATTTTATCGTGTGCTAATAGAGTAATAGTACTGAAAAGAACATTCAGAGTTTAAGACAAATGAGAAGTCACAGATCTCAAGCTTATGATTCTTGTAATGTTTACTTCGTGTCCTTGGAAGAATAAACTCTCTGAGAGCACTTTGGAGGCTTGGAGATTACATCTCAAGTTTCTTTATCTGTTATTGTTCTACGGACAACTATCTGAAGTGTTTTCCCCTTATTATCCTGTTTTCATTGTAATTGTTCTTATAAGATGCTACAGATTATACCAGAATTGATAGTAAAGAGTTGCTTTTGTGTTTTCAGTATCAAGGAGAAGATGGATGGAAGCCACAGAATTACACTGGACTGTGTGAGAAGATTCTAGCTAAAAGTCAAACTGTGGTATGTATTAGCAGCAGATTACCCAAATTCTTCAGATGGCATATACTGCATTTAATTATCAATGTTCTTTTACTAAATTAGTTAAGAGAATGCATGTAGCATGCTAAAAAAGTTGGTTCTCATTGAGCCACAGCATTTTAGATGTGTGGATCTGATCATGAAGATATGATGGCCTCTACATTTGCTTAAATACCTGAATAATCAGGAAAGAATGGCTATGCTTATGGCCATTATGTACATAGGCAGAAACATATCAGGCATTCAGCTAGTTCAGACTACAGGTGAACCTTGAATACAAGTTTGAAGCCCATATGAAATCAACACACAGCATGAGAAGCATTAAGCACTGTACCAACAAACAAGCATTAAACTTTAGACAGGATAAAAATCTCTCTTTCTATATCTAGGTATACATATATTTAACCAAAGAATTAATAAAGAATACTGAACTTTTGGTACCTGTGAACAACTTGCTCAAAGTTTTCAGAAATTGTATGGGAAGGCCAGTTACATGTAGATGTTTGGATATAGTATTTTTTATTCCATAAGAACAACTTTGAACTCTTTTTTTTTTCATGGCAGGCTGGATTTTTCCTTATTCAATATGCTCACCTGTGGCAAGATCATCTTGGCAAACTTTTTGACCTGTATGCCTCTGGAAAGCTTAAGGTATGCTTCATAACCTACAGCACTGTTCCAGAAAATTTGAATAAATAGATATCTATTTCAGTCTAAAATATGCTGCTTGTTTGTTCTCTCCCTTGTCTAACTTAGCTTCCAACGGCACAACGCATATAACAGGTTTCCCTTGATCCCAAGAAGTTTACGGGTGTTGCTTCCGTGCCGGATGCGGTAGAATATCTTCATTCTGGGAAAAGCGTCGGCAAGGTACCGCCGTCCTCTGGCGACATGATAACCGGCTATTGTCTACTTTACTGCTGACTTACGCCTTTTTGTTGGGAACATTTTCAGGTTGTTGTGTGCATTGATCCATCATACGCTCGGACCGCTTCCAAGCTATAATCTGTGGACACATAACGTGGATTATCTTTCACAATCATAAATAGATACTGACATACTGTTACATATAGTCCACAAGTAAATGGATGTGTGGAAATTATATCTTGAATAAAAGAAGTACTTGCCAGATTTTTGGATCATGTCGGAACTCATGAGATTGGATGATCGGAAATTCTTGCATGGACATGCGGAAACGTTGTAGCGAGATACCATTTCCTTTCACTCCATCACGCTCCTACAGCAACATTGGGTGGCCGCCGCTCGCTGGTCCAGCTTCAACCGTCACCCCTAAACCGGTGGGATCAGGCTGGCCGCACGAAGGGCCGCTACCGGCGCCGGGACTGCAAGTATAGCGGTGGCGCCGGTAGCGGTTGCCCGGAGCGTGGCTCGGTTGGCGGCCTCTAATTTCCAGTTCTGTACAGTCCGCCTGGAAATTACCAGGTCTTCTGTAGGGAAAAAAGTTAAGAAGACGGGAAAAGGAAGAGAATGAAAAAGAGAAAAAAAGGAAAGAAAAAAAACAAAGGAAAAAATGAAAGATAGAAAGGAAGGAAAAAGAAAAAAAAGAAAAATGGGAAAAAGGAAAGAGAAAATAGGAAGAAAAGAGAGAATAAAAGAAGTGAAAATTAGTATTTTTTATAAGTTATAAATTTAATATTGTTAATATGAAAGTAGTTATATGAGATATTATAAAATATGAGATAGTTGTATTATCTAATATAAAATAAGTGATAGTTGATATAGAGATCTGATTTAGAGGTGAACGAGTACAGAGAATTGAACTGTAAAGATAAGAATATTTTAGAGATGACTGTAAAAGGCTAGAAATATTTTTTTAGAGGTCCGATATAGAGATACACGAGTGCGAGCAGCCTCACGTCCTCTGAGGAGCGACCGCCAATTTTAATTTTGATGGTCAACTGCCAGCGAGTAATCCCCGACGACACCGGACGGGGAGAGAAAGAGAAGAGAAGGGGCTGCTGCTTTATTTATGGTAGCCGCCGGGTGAAGGGGCTGCTTTTTCTAGTGGCCCCGGGATCGAAGCTTAACGATTACATCATTACACCAAAATATTTGTTTGCACTAAATATTTTCAGGTGTAGTTGTATCGTGACAGAGCTAGATGCGGGTCCGCTATAATTTGGTAACCTTACAAATTAGTATAGAAGTTCCAAGTGCTAGCAGGTAACATGAGATTTGCCGGATTATGTCTAGCAAAGCAGGGACCATGAAAAAAATCAATATAAATCTTTTTTTGTGTGTGTGGAACTTGTTTATCTTTCGAGTTTCTTGACGTTAAATTGAAGATCTATCTATGCTTCTCCAAATATTAATAATTCATTCCATTCATAAAAAAGGAAAGGAATCATGCTAATTATGCAAAATAACCCCAAAAATGTGAAAAAATGGATTTCACATTTGAGATTAGATAACACAAAAGGTTACTCGAGTTGCCAAAGCTCCAGGCATCTGCTTCCTGCTTGTCCCCGTACTTGCGGGGTATTTACCTGCATTTGCCATCAGCTGGCTGAGGTTCGAGGTTAGTCCCCTTGGAATCGTGCACCACCGCGACGCCCGGCGTTCGAAGTTCCCCTTCCCTTCCCTCGGATTCAGGGAAGGACGGTGGAGGCACACATCTGACAGCGGCTCGGTCTTGTGCGGGCAGCGCCTCCTTCGCCAGGTCAGAGCCGAGCTCTCCTCCCCCAGTCATCCTTGTGTAGTTGACATTTAGGCTGGACGAAGTGGTGATGGGCCGATCCCTGCGCGAGGGCGGAGGCGGAGGCGGGAAGATTCCATTCCACTCGGGGACGGTATGGGGATTGGGAGGGGAATTTTCATCTCTCGGAGGAGAGCGGTCTCTCTGCTGGCGTTTAAGGCTGGACGACTGCCCTACCTCGCCCTATTGCTCGATCCGCCTCATTGCCAAGTTGTAGCTTCCTGCTGTAATAAGTAATTTTCAATTTACCTGTTACTCATTAGGTGGTTTTAGACGAAAACCAGGTGTGTGCGTCTGCGCTCAGATATCCTCAGAGCTGAATGCGCACTAATGTTCATTACGCCCTCCGATAGGTTTCTAAGATAGCAAGCTTTAGATTTTAAGTTTTGCTGGGGATCATATAACCATTTTCTTCACTATGTGCTGTTGATAGTTCATATGTAAACTGGATTAACAGTGTGTGTTTTCAGGGGAAATTCTAAGTGCGTTGTGATGTTTTGGTTATTCAGAATTTTTGCAAGTATGTCTTATAGCCAGAAAAGTTGCATCCCTAGCAATAACAAAATTGGTTAGTAACAGTGCTACCTTGCTTAGTGGTGTTGTCACCCCATGAAGTTGTCAGACATACATATGAATGGTGAATTATGTACTGGATTCCTTGTTCTGTTGAGTGCTTACTGTTTGTTTCTACATGCAGTGCTCGAGCTCTCACCATGGTTCTAGGCAGCAATACATGCATCCAAAAATCATTGTATGAAGTTCTTTCTGTAACTGAAGATGCTACATATGACGAAATCCGTGCAGCATACAAGTCTGCCGCTCTGAACTCTCATCCTGACAGAGCACAGACGACTCCCCAGTCATCTGTGCCATCGGGTGAGCAGCTGGATTTCTTGAGCGTGCAGAAAGCATGGGAAACCCTGCGCCATCCTAATTCTAGAGCGGAGTACGATAAGCAGCTGCAGTCATCCAGACAGAACATCGAGATAATTGCATCTGAAATTGAGGTTGGGGATATGATCGTTGAGAGCACTGCTGATACTGTAGAGTTGTTGTACCCATGCAGGTGTGGTGATTATTTTGCTATCACGTCATGTGAACTTAGTGAGATGGGGATTTCAGTCGCTGAGGATGGAGAAGTAGAGCTGCGGACATCTGATTCTGTATCGGCTTCTATTGTTTTGGGTTGTGGCTCATGCTCTCTCAAAATACGATTGGTTACAAACAAAACTTAATGACATATTTGGTTGTATGCTTTTTTTGCGGGCACTGGTTCTTTGTTGTTCATGAGTTCATCAAGACAGTTTAAATAAATGGCAGCATAATTTTCAAAGGCCGTGCTTCAAATATTGCACTGTAAGCTTGTGTGTCCTCTCTCTTGTGATGAGGGGTCGTTGTAAAATCCTGATGGTTGCATCGTGATAATTGATTCTTTGACCATCCTAATCGGCCAACGACCTGTATCAATTCTAACTGCTGGGAATTAAATAGGTATTTGATGTGGTTACTCTGTACATTTCTTTTGGTTAATGTTGTTTATTGACGGGTTTAATGCTGCCATCCGTCAGCCACTCAGCTTTTCACCTACTCAGCAGCCATAGTGAAAGCTTGATGTTCTTTGGAGTTCCTTGACAAGAAATCAATGTTAGTTGTGGCCGTTGCTAAATATTCAATAAAAATTATACTAGTTCAGTAGGCTATGGATCTCCTCTCGTGGGCGTACTATGACCGTATCTGTACTCCTAAGCAAGAACAGCATCCCATGTAGAACAGCATGGGATACACTAACGCTATGGATACTCTTTCAGCATAATCTCTGTGAAGATATACCTGCCGTTACCGGCAAGTCATTTGTACAAGACAACGAGGTCATGTCCCCCATTTGTTCAACTACTTCCGCTGTCTTTGTTCAATTGTATGTGTCCATAGTTCTCTGTCCAGAACTGCTTGCTATCCACGGCCCAGAACCATCTTATCTTGGAAAGGAATTGTGTACGGGTCCCAGAATTTAAGATGCTCCCTGTCAAGCATTTCATTTCCAGAACCAGATCCTCACAAGTCTATGTCCTTCGATCTTATTGCTCAGGCAAAATATTTTTTGAATTCAACATGCGCCTGAAAGCTACATGAAACCAATGTCTTTACTGTCACCCTGCATTTTCTCTGCCTTGCACGAGAAGATGGCATAACTCCTGCACTGAGCTCTCGGTGCTGGACGACCTCACCGTCGTTAAGAACCTGCTACGCACCCCATCCATCGTCGTCTCGCGTCGCACGTGGCTCCGAGTCGGAGTGGGTCTGCCGGTGAGAGGTTGGTTTAGCGTTTGCTTTACGAGAGCGCGCGAAGACAACGGCCATGGCCGCATCTTGCCGCGCGACGAGCCACCAAGGGAACCCAGTCCGCGTGCCGGCTTTTGCCTGACGCCGCCATGGCAACCGCCGGAGCACGTCGCGCGCGCTTCGTATGGAGCCTGACGCGTCGTTTTCAGCTCTCTCGGTCATCGGTGGCGCGTTGAGCAAGCCGTCGAGCTCTGTGTTTTAGTGCCTCGGTGAGTGCTGGCCGGTGAGAGTGTAGTCAAGGCGGGCGGCGAATTTATCCCAACCGCGACGTTGCACCGAGAAAAGCGTACCGGTTTGGTGCCTCGGGGTTCGAGAACATTGTGGGTTAAAGAACAAGTGCGGTGGCTGCGGTTACAAGTATTTCTCAGGCAGCAATCCCCGCCGCACACATAAGAAACTGAACACTTTACACACACACATGAAAGCTAGTATTTCTAACCCGACGCCTCGATCTCTCGTCCAGTGTCCAACTCAAATGTTCTTACTTAGGCTTCAAACCGAAGGACTACAAATTTTGCAAGCTCCAACACAAGCCTCTCTTTTAAGTTGCAGGGCACTTGTCATGGACGTCCACATCCCTCATCTACAAACCCATTCTCCAATCTCCACACGTCGAGCACCCCCCCCCCCCCCCCCCAATTTATATCCACCACTCCTCATCGGCCATCGGATCACGAGCGCCCTCGATCGTATGAACGCCGCACGAGCAGCTCCATCGATCGCCGGTCGGATACACACCGATACCTCTTCTGGGTGAGCAATCAAGCGGAGAATGCCTTGCTTGGCGCAGGACTACCACGCCAAGCTGCCCGCCACCGGTCACTGCTGCAGGGCCCTGTCCTCCCTCGTCCGGGAGGCCTACGCGCACTGCCATGTCCCCTGCGTCAGGATCCCCGCCGGCGCCGGGTGGAGCTCCTCCGGCGAGGACAGCGACGACGACGACAGCGTCCTCGACGACGCGATCGAGACCAAGCAGGTAAGAGATTGCTAGCTCACATGGCCTGGCGTACGACCAGGTTCTTGATCCGTTCGAGGGAACGATGTAATTTAAGCATGTGGCACGTGCTGTTTCTTGATGCTTCAGGCGATCCTGAACGAGATGAGGAACCGGCAGATGAAGAAGCGGTCGAGCCACAGCCTCGACTCGCCGTCGCCGAGAATGCTGACCACCGCCTTCGCCTGGTCCTCGTATACCCCGCTAGATCCGAGGACCGTCCTCGAGAAGACGTCAAGCCCCAAGAAGTGCGTCGCGGTGGACGAGGAGGATGATGGAGGGAAGGAGCAAGAGGAGGCAGCTGACGGGGACGGCGGCGGCGAGTCCGACGCGGACGACGAGAGCGAGGCGTTCTACTCGGTGAAGAGCTTCTTCACGCGCAGCACAAGCCGGGGGGCGACCGTGGCGTCGTCGGTCGGCATGGACCCGCCGCCGCCGCTGCTCCGGTCGCCGGAGACGTGGGAGGGGTTCCGGGACTGCGACGGGTGGCCGTTCGGGCTGTGCCGCCGTCCCGCCATCCTACCGCTGCCGCCGCTGCCCAGCACGCCGGCGGACTCGTGGAAGTGGCGCAAGGGCGTCAGCAGCCTCGCCGGGAGCCCACTTCCTGCTTACAGACACTACGTAACTGCTAACAGCACTTGAGCATCATTAGGCAAGACAAAGAAGCCCGGAACCGTCCGTGTTAGCAACGCTAGCTGCTGAGATGTGACGACGTTTACAAGGTTTTAAGGCCCGAAAGTGCATTTTTTTGGTAATCTCGTCGTTTACTCTGTGGAAGCGGAAGGAGTTGCAGGTGCCGGTGTTCTGAATAATCAACTCAAGCAGATGCACTTTCAGACCTTCAAAACTAAGCTCTCTGTTCCGTTTCCATTTCGAAATTGAAAAAAAATTATTTGTTCCGCTTGGATGAGGTAACTAGAGACATCTTTGCACTCGACATGTAAAAAGCGGTGTAAAGTGCAGAGCAGAAGCGTACGGTTTATTAACTTTACTGATGATATGCCAACTGGCAAGACCAAAAGCAGAGGTGGCAAGACCTGCAATTGCTGGAGAAGTGGCATCGGCACTCCACTATCACAATCTGAATCCTGATCTCGATGGGTCCAAGTCTGTGCAAATTGAGGTGAGGAGGCAGGATTCAGAAAAAGCAGAGGACTTATGATGAAAGCCAAACCGACTGCCTCATTTGTCAGTCTAAACAGTGGGCAGAACGGCCATCGACGATCAAGTGACGTGGGGTTGGTACTACTCAGTCAAGAAGATCGTATTTTGACTCGATAACTGTGTTGCAGTTCATTCATCACTCGTCAGTGCATGATGGATCTTGCTTTGCCTTTGCGTCGCTGATTTGATGCACCATCCCATACCGCGCAATGGAAAACATGCAGCGCTGACATTGCCGATTTCTTTTTTTAAGCAAATGGCAGGTGCTCTGTCTTTTCATTATAGGAGTAAAACAGGAGAAAGAACAAAACTAGTCCGGTTACAAATGATAGACAATTTTCATTGCCTGGTTAGGGACTAAAAGGACTTTAAAAAAGGCAGAGGATCATATGTAGTTTAGTTAGTGAAAAAAAACTGTCTCACTGACATCAATTTACATTCAAAATCTTCTTTGATTTGTCTTGCTACTATTGACTGGTCTTTCTCCCCCCTGAAAAATTTGCCTATTCCTTTCTTTCCATATATTCTACTATGTGTAAAGAGCCAAACCTGCTCGCCTTCGTCTATCTCTTCGTGGCTTGATGGTGGCTATCTTGTGCATCAAATCAGCCATTCGCACTTCCTGTATGGGGGGTTGTGTTGTTCCTCTTCAGGGTGAAACCAGGTTGCAACTAGGTTGGCCACTTGAGTAGCAAAAGTGCATTCCATAAACAGGTGTGTCACGGTTTCGGTCTCTTCCAGCCATAGTGGACATATTATGTTGCTGTCCCATCCTCTTTTTTCTAAGTTGTCCGTAGTTAGTAATTTTTCATGCATAACTGTCCAACCAAAAAAGGTCAGCTTAGCCTCTGCCATAGCACTCCATAGTGTGCTCGTTTCAAAAGGTCTTGCCGATTTCTCGACAGTCTTGTGCACAGTTTTGGATCAAACATCTGATGACTGAAGTCTGAACTGGTGAAGGCAAGTGGTATAGCACACCCGAAGGTGCAGGCGCACATGGCTTGATATGCTGAGATGAGCTGGCATTGGAGACTCGCGAATCAGGGACATATCGTAGGCACTCCGGAAAATAGAGGCCCTGTTCTTCAGTAATCACTAGAGTCAATAAGATGAGAAAATAGAAGTAGATACGGTAATGCTATTTTACAGGCGCCTGAATCAACGTCTGATTCGAGGCGACAGCACGCGCGGCGAGGGGCTGACTAGTTGCGTCGTACAGTACAGTACACAAATCAGGAACCTGTGGGCTGTAGCATTGTAGGATACGTGGAGTTAAGACGTTTCATGAATATGAATGAGAATGACAGGCGGATGCGGATGGCAAATTATCCAGAACCATCCGTCCACTGAAACTTTATATTCTTGATGACTATGATGACGTACCTCAAATAGATGTTCTCCAAGAACAAGTTTATATGCATCAAAAGTGTTTATAATGTTACACGCAGCCTCCCCTCTTTGTACGTGTTTCTGAACTTTTTCAACATATATATAAAACGGCTTGAAAAAAAAGAGTTCTTCACACACAAGTCTGAGAAATACATCAATTAATTCAGAACAGAGAAAGTAATTGATTCAGAACAGAGAAAGTATATGTTTTCCTTTATACTTCAACTTGTATTGACTAGCTACGGGGGTGCAACGTGCAAAAGGAACAACAGGGTGGTGACATCAGTATGTCGAATCCGGGCCATCGATCCCATCCCATCGAACGCCACACGTCCGATCCCTCGCTCGGTCCCTGGCCACCGGGCCCACTAGACTCCGGGCCGGTGCCACCTCACCCCCTCCCTTCTCCTGTCTGGACTCTGCCCCCTCGCCTGCAAGCCCTCAACACTTCGGCGTCTGACTCTCGACGATCGCATCGCGTCGCGCGCTCCCGCGTCGCCTTCCTTCCGACTCCAGCGGTCACCCCCGGCGCCAGCAGGGTGGGATCAGGTGGGTGGCCTCCGGTACGCTGCCGTGCGCCGGTATTCGCCGGGAGGTGCCGTCTCTCCTCTCTTAGTAGGTCGCCCCCGCTTGCTGCTCGACTCACTTGACTGGTATTGACGAGATCTGGGGATGTTCATGTTTGTGGTTTGGGCGTGGAGGGACTTCCGAGGATCGATGCAGTTTCGAGTAGCTCTGCGGTTGATTTAGCGCGGAAGACCCTTTTATTTTCCAGAACGCGGTAGATTTCATCCACATTGGAGGAGCCGTCCCTGTGTTTTAAGGCGTAAATTCAGCTCTGATATGCGCAACTGGTGCCAGTTTTCAGATTTTCTTTTCTGTGCCCAGTATAATATTGTGCTGCAGTCTAGTGTAGTTACCTATTAATTCGGGGATGGGTTTGGTGCGCCACTGATCCTTGTGGTACTCCAGCTGGTTGAATTGTGGCTGGCGTCCACTTGGAGAGTATTCACTGTTTTCTTTAACCGTCTATTTTGAATTTCCTGTTCATGGCCACCGATTTTCATACGCATTATTAATTTAAACTGCAGGGCAGATATCCTTTGACCGACTTGGTTGAGCCTTGTAGAATTATCGTACGAGGCTGTCATATTGAAGATGACTGAGTTCCTTGAGCTTGAGGCACAAGATGGGATAAGGATGCCCTGGAATGTTATTCCGGGCACAAAGCAGGAGGCTGTGGGCTGTGTGATCCCGGTTTCTGCCATCTACACTCCTCTCAAGCCAATTCCTGAGATACCAGTACTTCCATATTCCCCACTCCGCTGTCGTATGTGCCGTTCCATTCTCAACCCTTTCGCCATCGTTGACTATGTCGCTAAGATATGGGTCTGTCCGTTCTGCTTTCAACGCAACCAATTCCCCCAGCACTACTCCTCGATATCAGAAAATAACCTCCCTGCAGAACTGTTTCCTCAGTATACCACCGTTGAGTATCTATCATCTGCCGAAACTGGACCTGCAGTGCCACCAGTTTTTATTTTCGTTGTAGATACTTGCATGATTGAGGAAGAAATTGGTTATTTGAAGTCTGCACTGGCTCAAGCTGTTGAGCTACTGCCTGATAATTCTCTTGTTGGATTCATTACTTTCGGTACATACGTTCAGGTAACAACAGCTCAATGCTCTGTGCCTTATTTCAGTTTACTTGCTTTATTCAGTGGTTGATTGGTTAATTGACTAATAGGTATTCAATACCTGTGCTTGCAGGTTCATGAATTGGGCTTTGGCTTGTTGCCAAAATCATATGTGTTCAAGGGAACAAAGGAGGTCACCAAAGAACAAATACTGGAACAGATGTGTTTCTTTGCAGGAAAGAAAATGCCCACCACTGGGGTGATTGCTGGTACCAGGGATGGTCTTTCATCTGAGAGCATCGCTAGGTTCCTGTTGCCTGCTTCTGAATGTGAATTTGTGTTGAATTCAGTTAAGAACCGGTGGCAGTAAAACAGTAAATGGTGTTATTCATACAACTGAGCATATCCTTGATGTTCTTGCAAATCACTGATATGATCTCTGTTTATAATTAGGTTATAGAAGAATTGCAAAAGGACCCGTGGCCTGTTCCAGCTGACCAGCGTGCATCAAGATGCACTGGAGCTGCCTTAAGTGTTGCGGCCAATCTCCTAGGGGTCTGTGTTCCTGGATCAGGTGCTAGGATAATGGCGTTTGTTGGTGGTCCATCGACCGAGGGACCTGGTTGTGTAAGTCAAAGTCCTTTCAACAGGATCCTCTTTTCTATTAAGCTATCTTTTGGTTCATTTCTCTACTTCAATGGTGGGTTCACATGTCATATAAAGGGGCAACCAGAAGGTTTGTCTCCCGCCTTACAATGAACATGTCCATGCAAGTCTTACACATGTCCTAGAAGCTCTGGAAATGCCACATATTTTTTGGCAATCTATTGATATTTCCAACATTATATTCTTAGAGGGAATGAAATATGTTCATATTAACTAAAGTTGTCTGGATCTAATGGTGTAAGATTCTGAAAAATTAACCATGGTGGCCCCTCTTCCTGAAAGTGATCTTTTCGATTTTAAAACACTATTAATAGCTAGATTTTTGCAAGCAGTTCTCAGATTTCATTTATATAAGTTAACTGCTTTGTGTGCTTGAATATTGTCTATAGCATTTGCATGGGAACTATTTTAGAAAGGCATACCCGACTATGCTGTTGCAATTCCAGCCCCAAAACTTCTCTGTTCTTGCTGTACAAACTGATCTGCCCTAGCAGATCAATCTGACCTGGCTTTGATGGTGGCTGAACCAAGCCTGGTGGCGGCTAGGGTTGAGGAGGGAGGCAGCAGCTTGAGGAAGATGATGCCCTAGGCGGCAGCTGGAGCAGCAGCCCTGAGGGGCGGCTGGAGCAGCAGCCCTGAGGGGCGGCTGGAACAGCAGGTCTGGCGGCTGGAGAAGCTTGGGCGACCTGGGTGGCGGCAGACCCTAGCCCCTGGTGGCGGCTAGGGTTCTTGGGAGGCGCCGACCTGGGAGAAAAGAGAGGGGCGGCGGCAGCAGCAAAGGGGGAGAGAGGCGGCTAGGGCAGAAAAGGGTGGAGGAACTTTTCTTTATTGAACTCTCTCTACTTTTGGGGTGTTTTGGCTTGTTTATATAGCCCCACTTACAAGAGTCTTAATCTATTACAAAAGGCAGGAGAAAAGTAGATTAATATCTAAACTAGGGCTGCCACCTTTGAACATGACGCAGCCGCACCAGGTCGGGCTGACCAGCCCTGACCTGGGCGCGCACACAACAGGGGGGAAACCAGGGTTCGGCCCCCCTGTCCTGGCTGCCCAGGCCCAGCGGCAGGGTCATCCCTCATTCTCCTCCTGATCCTGACGCTGGCCCACGTCCAGGATCCCGATCCTTCTCCTCATCTCCACGAACTTCTGTCTTCCAAGTGCCTTGGTCAAGATGTCCGCCATCTGGTCTTGAGTGGAGATTTGCTCAAGCACAATAGTACCGCTGTCCACACACTCCCGTATGTAGTGGTACTTGACATCGATGTGCTTGCTTCTGTCATGGTGTACCGGGTTCTTGCTCAAGTCTATGGCTGACTTGTTATCAACCCGCAGCACCGGCGCCTTCGATTTTTCAGCTAAGTCCTCCATTAGCCGTGCCATCCATACACCTTGACAATGCCCCTTGAGCTGCTGCGATATACTTTGCTTCACATGAGGACAAGACCACCACCTTCTGCTTGCAGGACTGCCATAAAACGGGGCTGTTTTCAAGACAAAACAGCATCCCGCTTGTGCTCTTGCGGTCCTCCACGTCCCCCGCATAGTCACTATCCGAGTACCCAATAAGCTCCATGTCTCCTCCTCTTGCATAGAAGACTCTATAGTTGATTGTACCCGCTATGTAGCGTACAATGCGTTTGACTGCAGCAAAGTGATCCTCCTTGGGCTCCTCTAGAAACCGACTCACGTACCCGACCGAGTAGGCGAGATCGGGACGTGTGTTCACCAAGTATCGCAGCCCTCCAACCAAGCTCCTATAGTCCGTTACATGCACCAACGGGCTATCACTTGTCTTGTAAAGTTTGAGACCTTTCTTCATAGGAAATGCACAGGGGTTGCATCCTTCCAGGCCAGCTTTAGAGACAAGTTTGGAAGCGTAGGCCGTCTGCCCAACGCTTATCCCTGCATCAGTCTGTCGCACCTCCAAGCCAAAATAATATGACAAGAGACCCAAGTCGCTCATCTTGAACCTCTTCATCATCTCCCCCTTGAACTTCTTGAGGTCACCTCCTCCTGTGATCACAAGATCGTCGACGTACACGCCGACGATGAGCTTCTTATCTTCAGCTCCACGGAAATAGATCCCGTGCTCGCTCGTACTCTTCTGGAAACCAAGCGATAGCAAGCTATCGTTGAGCTTGGCATTCCAGGCCCTGGGCGCCTAATGAAGTCCATATAAAGCCTTCTTAAGCCGATACACCTTGTGTTCAGCTTCGTCAATGATGAAGCCAGCGGGTTGGGAGACGTACACCTCCTCCATCAAGTCGTCGTTCAGGAAGGCGTTCTTCACGTCCATGTGGTGTACCTCCCATCCCTTGTGCGCAACAACTACAAGGAGCAAGCGAACAGATTCGAGACGAGCTACAGGAGCAAATACCTCGTCAAAATCTATTCCTTGTCGTTGGACATAGCCTTTTGCCACCAGTTGAGCCTTGTGCTTCACCACCTCCCCATGCTCGTCCTTCTTCACCTTAAACACCCATTTGAGGCCAATGGGCTTGTGTCCTGTACGAAGATCAACAAGTTTTCAAGTCTTGTTTTCTTCTATGGACTTCATCTCCTCGAGCATGGCCCGTCTCCAGCATGGGTGTTCCTCAACATAGGCAAAGGACGTGGGCTTCTCCGCGGTGGTGAACATGAGCTCCCCCTCCTCCAAGCTTGGTGGGCGCTCAGCCCGACCAGGAGGGGTGAGGGTTCCGAGTATGTTGCGCATCGTGTAGAACCGTAATTTCGTGCCGTCGTCGTAGTAGGCGTCGGCGACTTTGCTGTCGGGGTCCGACAACGGTGTGGCGAAGCAGATGGGCCGTGAAGGATTCCGGGGCGTGACGAAGGTGCTGGAATCTTCAAGTCCGAAATCCCCCACTGCTGCTGACCCCATGCAGGACTATCGCAGCCCTGATTTGCGCTGGACAGTCCCTGCAGCGACCTTTGGGGCGACGTTGCAGATGCTGAACTCTCTCCAGCAGGTCTGGAGGTTGACGCAGGGACTCCTAGGGTCTGGACAGACCCTTCTGTGCCCCTCCTGGGCACTGCTGGGGTGCTGTTCACCCCCTCCGGACCTTGTAGCACCTCTCCGGGTGCTGGAACAGCAGGTCCAGCAGGTGCTGGACCTAAGGACGCGACGTGGAAGGCGGTGTAGTCCTCTTCTCCTGCTCCTTCACCCCAGTCCCACTTGGTCGCCTCGTCGAATATCACGTCACGTGATATGTGTGTACGCCCATCAGCCGGATTATACATCTGATAGCCCTTCGTTCCTGCAGCATAGCCAAGAAAAATCATCGGAGTACTCTGGTCTTCCAACTTTTTCAGGTGGGGGCACGTGTTCTTGACATGCCCCACACACCCAAAAGTTCGGAAATAATTGACGGTTGGTCGCGCTCCATGCCAAGCTTCATATGGCGTCTTCCCGTCGAGGCCGCGGGTGGGGGATCGATTCAAGATATAGACAGTCGTGATAACTGCCTCACCCCAAAAAATCCCGGGCATACCCTTCGCCTTCAACATGCTCCTCACCATGCCGACCACCGTCTGGTTGCGTCGCTCCACAACCCCGTTTTGCTGCGGCGTATACGGGGCTGTGAGCTGACGTTGTACTCCATGCTGAGCGCAGTACTCGCCGAACTCCTGTGAGGTGAACTCCCCTCCGCGATCAGTACAGAGTAGCTTCAGCCTCCTCCCGGACTCTAATTCAGCCGTCGCCTTGAATTGCTGAATTAAGTCGGGCACCTGGTCCTTGGGTGCTAGAAGATAGAGCCACATATAGCGGCTCATGTCATCCACTAGCAACAAGAACATCTTCTTGCCGCCTGGAGTCGTCGGCGTGATAGGCCCGCAGATGTCGCCGTGGACAAGGTCGAGCGCGTTCTCCGCGCGCCGCCGAGCTTGCTTGGGGAAGCTGGAGCGCCTCTGCTTCCCGACCAAGCAAGCTTCGCACAATTGATCGACGTGATCAATTTGTGGAAGCCCGAGCACCATCTCCTCTCGTGCCAACTTTCGAAGCGTCTGGAAGCCGACGTGTCCGTAGCGTTCGTGTGTCAATGCCACGCAACATCATCACGCCTCGCGGTTAGGCAAACCGGACGTGTGATGTTGATCCTGATGGAGTACAACTTGTTGTCGTCGCGCTGAACTCGTGTGATGAGATGCTGCTGCTCATCCCGTATGTGCATCACTCCTCCGTGCACCGTGATGCTGTAGCCATCCTCATCCAGCTGGCCGACGCTGATGGGATTGGTGGTTAGGCGCGGGATGAGATAGACGCCGGTGAACCTCCTGTGCTCACCCGTCTTGGCGGCGAATAGGACCGTACCTTCCCCTGGATACGTACGACGGAGTTGTCACCGAACTTGATGGTTCCGACCACGTTTTCGTCGAGCTCGGAGAAGACAGCGTGTGAACCCGTCATGTGGTTGGTCGCGCCCGTGTCGAGGTACCAACGAGTGTCGTCAAAGTCGTCGTCGTTGTTGCAGTGAGCTAAGACACGTCCCTCCAGTATCTCCAGTGGGTGCGTAGGACGTTCCTGTACATGCTCCTCCTATACTGAGGCCACCCTTGTCATAAACAAGGCGCCCTCCTCCTCCGCCTTTGCCACGAAAGTCTGCTGCTGCGGCTCCTCCTTAGGCTTCGACCGACACTCCCTAGCCCAGTGGCCCTTCTTCATGCACTTTCTGCACTGGTCCCACGGAGTATCCTTCCCGGAACCTCCCTTCTTGCCTCCGTTCTTCTTGGGCGGGCCCTTTCGGCCGCCCCTCTTAGAAGAACCTGCGGACTGGGTAGACCACTCCTCCTTCCGCTATGCCTCCCACTCCTCCCGAGTGAGTTACAGCTGGCCGTTGTGTACTCCTCCCTTCCGCTGCGTCTAGTCGAAGGCGTTCTCAGCTGCCCTGAGATGCCCCGTCACCTCCGACAAGGTGAGGGTCGACACGTCCAAAAGTGTCGTGATCGCCACCACGATCTGTTGGAAGCGTTCTGGAACGCTTTGCAGGAGCTTCTCCACGGCCCTCTCTTCTATCTCCTCCCCTAGCGACGCAAGCCGTGATAGCATGTCGCTCAGGCGGAGGGAGAAGTCCTCCATGCTTTCACCATCCTTGAAGACAATGTCTTCAAACTCCTTCCGGAGTTGCTGTGCTGTTGTCTTCTTCACGCGGTCGGCCCCGACCCGCATGATGGCGATCGTGTCCCATGCCTCCTTTGTCGTCCTCTTTTCTCCGATCGTCGTGATCATTTCTGGCGGGACAGCGCTGACCAAGAAGTCAAGCGCCATCATATCTTCCTGCTCGCTCACGTTCCCCTCCTCCACGGCCTTCCAAAGCAGCCGTGCCTTCAGCTTGATCTTCATCATGACAGTCCACTCCGCGTAGTTGGTCTTGGTGAGCACGGGGAACCCCGTCCCGGTGTTCATCTCACGAGCTGCCGGTGAGGGTGTCCCATGGCTGATGGCACTGCCGCTGCTTGTAGGTGTAGACGACATCTTGCAGAATTCAGCCTAGGGTTGAAACCGGCTCTGATGCCACGAATGTTGCAATTCCAGCCCCAAAACTTCTCTGTTCTTGCTGTACAAACTGATCTGCCCTAGCATATCAATCTGACCTGGCTTTGATGGTGGCTGAACCAAGCCTGGTGGCGGCTAGGGTTGAGGAGGGAGGCAGCAGCTTGAGGAAGATGATGCTCTAGGCGGCGGCTGGAGCAGCAGCCCTGAGGGGCGGCTGGAACAGTAGGTCTGGCGGCTGGAGAAGCTTGGGCGACCTGGGCGGCGGCAGACCCTGGGAGAAAAGAGAGGGGCGGCGGCGGCAGCAAAGGGGGAGAGAGGCGGCTAGGGCAGAAAAGGGTGGAGGAACTTTTCTTTATTGAACTCTCTCTACTTTTGGGGTGTTTTGGCTTGTTTATATAGCCCCCCTTACAAGAGTCTTAATCTATTGCAAAAGGCAGGAGAAAAACAGATTAATATCTAAACTAGGGCTGCCACCTTTGAACATGGTGCAGCCGCACCAGGTCGGGCTAACCAGCCCTGACCTGGGCGCGCACACAACAGGGGGGAAACCAGGGTTTGCCCCCCCCCCCCCCCCCCTGTCCTGGCCACCCAGGCCCAGCGGCAGGGTCATCCCTCATATGCCTATGCCTTTCTAGGTATAGCCGGTCCCAAGCCCGGGTAAAGGAGGAGGGTTGTGAATTGTGATAGGCTTGGCGAGCCAGCATCAAAACCAGCCATTCTATGGATATGAAACCCAGTTTGGGTTCCATATCTAGCCTACCTCAACGTGCTTGAGACAAAGGCTTTATTGTTGTTTTGTTATTATCAGTATGGTATAAGTACTATGGATTTTTGTCATCTGCTATATGCTATGAAATATTCATATAAGTGATTTGTAGGAATATGGTATATGGAAACCATCCTTCACTTCTACTGTTGTACCTGTGTTGTTAGAAGATAATGTTTTTTTTTCTTGACGGTCAACTTGTGCTTATCTCACTATTCAGTTTGATTTACATTTACCATGGTTCTCTTCACACCCCTTGACAATGATTTCATACCATACCATGGGAAATTAATTCGCCTCATTTTCTGTCAAATACACCAATTGCTCTTACTACAAGTTTTGTTTACATTGAGTTGAGTTTTTGTGTTAATATGATTTGCATATTACATGGTTATAGTTCAGAAACGTTTTGGTAACATGTTTTCTTGCGCAGTATGATGATTGTCTTGTAAAATTTCCAGATCGTATCCAAATCCTTATCTGAGCCAATCCGCTCACACAAAGATCTTGATAAAGACTCTGCTCCACTTTATGATAAAGCTGTTAAGTTCTATGATCAGATAGCGAAGCAACTTGTGCACCAGGGACATGTGCTGGATTTGTTTGCTTGTGCAGTCGACCAGGTTAGTTGTTCTATATAATTTATGAAGTCAATAGTACCTCTTTATGGACATAGACCTCTATTGAAAACGTTCTTACTCCCTTGCTTCTGCATGATGTTAGTGTATCTAATCTGCCTGAACTAATTTGAGTAATTTCATGGGCCTACGGATTGTTAGTTGTTACTTACATCTGTAAGGTGATCTAGCTGTGTAAAATTCTCTTTCACTTTCCATTTATTAAGCTGAAGATCCATGGCCTTATTAGTAACAGATGTCTATGCATCAGAATATACCATGCATGTGCAGATGTGCCTACTTTAAAACATGTGCTGCATTCCTAACCAAATTGACAATCTACAACACAAAGTATCTTGATGGGCGCACTTAATTGCCGAATCAGGTCTTGTTAAGAGTTTTCTTTTGCTTCGGGCTTTTAGAATGTTTACATGTAAGACTATTCACAGTTGCTTCCAATATGCCTAATAGTAGGTCAGACCATCAGAGCTATCAACTACTTTATGAAAGAAACTTCATTTAGGCAACAAACTGGAACTACCTCCCTCCAGCATTTTTTATGTATAAATCATGATGTATGATTACCTTGTTCTGTACTAATATTTTCCTTTTTGTGGTTGAATTTTATAGGTTGGTGTCGCTGAAATGAAGGTTGCCATTCAGAAGACTGGAGGAATGGTTGTGCTTGCTGAAAGTTTTGGTCATTCTGTTTTCAAGGACTCACTTCTCCGCATTTTCCAGTCAGCAGATGACAACCTTGGTTTATCATTCAAGTAACTTTTCTTTTATCTATCTTCATTTGACTGGAGTGGTACATGGATTTTCTTTATAGAATATAAAATTGAAGGACTTGAATCGAGCCATGTTCCTTTCTGAACTTTTGACATGCTTGCAGTTTTCAAACGGAATTTACTCTGTTTTGTTATTTTTAACCACCAGGAAATAGAGTTGGGTGTAGTCCCACTAAAGCTTTCAGACAGGCTAGCTGCTCGGTATGCAGAGGCCTGCACAGAAACTTAAAATTCACGTGCCTACTCACCCCATTATTTGAAACATTGTATCTAGTTTATCTTTTGCGATTCAATAGGCTGACTGGTTGGCATGTTTGCAAAGGCACTCTCTTGTTACTATTTGAATCCATAATACCATCTATGCTACTAGTGGTAGTTATGCAAGTCTGAACTGGAAGATTTAGCCCTTGGGATGACTCAACTGAAATTTCTTAGTTTACATTCAATGTTTGTGGTAAGATTATTTTTCAAAATTTATTAGTATGGTGAAATTACCTCTGCAGTGGTATTCTTGAAATTAACTGCTCAAAAGATGTAAAGGTCCAAGGCATTATTGGACCTTGTACTTCCCTGGAGAAGGTATTATTCTATGACCGTACAACAAATAACTACATATTATATTTTTTATGTATTATTGAGAGGATTGTCTAATTTCATGCCATTTCAAATATTGTTGTCAATACAGAAAAGTCCTCTGTCTTCAGACACTGTTATTGGTCAGGGAAATACTAGCGCCTGGAAGATGTGCGGTCTTGACAGAAAAACATCACTTTGCTTTGTATATGATATTGCAAAAAAAGATGGTCCAGACTCAGTCAGTCAATCAACAAGCAACCAGTTCTACTTTCAGTTCTTAACCTAGTACGAGGATCTTTGTTCCAGTGGCCTATTCATATCATATTTATGCTTATAACTCTGTTCTCTGTTTTAGACAAATTTATCTGACTGATTTGATGGCGTTGCATTCAGTTATCAGCACAATGAGGGTCAGATGAGATTAAGATCAACTACAATCTCCAGAAGATGGTTTTGTGGTCCTGGTAGTGTGGAGGCAAGTTTCCTTTTTATTTGGTTAATCTGATGATTATGAACTTCTGTTATTTTCTTACCAGCTACATGTGGTTTAGTTGATATTATATTTTCAAAATACAGTAGAAGGCTTGGTTCCTACTTTCCAGTGTGCTGTCCTGGTGTTTCCTTGTTTCTCTTTTTGAAACAAATTAAGGTATATTTTCCTTAATAAGTTTTTTGTGTTATAGGAGCTAATTGCTGGTTTTGATCAAGAAGCTGCTGCTGCAGTCATGGCACGGTTGGTGTCATGTAAGATGGAAACTGAGGTACCTCTAGCATATCTGTTCTAGCATCAGTAATGTTGTTACTTCATGTTTAGCTGTTGTACAATGAGCCCTGGCATTTTGCTGTTTTTATCAAATGTCTAACTTTGATGTTATGATCCAAGTATCTGCCCATGCACACTCACCTGCTCATCTTTCAATATTATTTTTGGTAAATTGTCAATTGTTCCATGTGATATTAAAATGTTCTCTGCTATTTCTGCTCATACAGTGCATATGTGGAGTATTTAGGCTGGAAGGATCTGCATAGCATATGACTTACTAACCATAGTAATTCTTAGTAGCTTAGCTCCTGCTGGCTTGGTTGTTTTGAAATCACAAATGGAGACTCAATCATTTTGAATTCAAGCTATATACTCATCTTAATATAAAATTGTCGTGTCATGGATTCTTTCAGGTTGATTTTGACCCAGTGAGATGGCTTGATCGATCACTGATACGCGTATGTTCCAAGTTTGGAGAATATCAGAAGGAAACACCCTCATCCTTCAGTTTATCCCCACGTCTATCAATATTTCCCCAGTTTATGTTTAATTTGAGGCGTTCTCAGTTTGTTCAGGTAGTCTGTTCACTGTTATTCATCAAGTTATGCATCAAAGATGAAAGTTTCACGTATCTGGAATTCTGGATATTAATTAGTTACTACTCATGCAGGTTTTTAATAACAGTCCCGATGAAACTGCATATTTTAGGATGATGTTGGACAGAGAGAATGTAGCCAATGCAGTTGTGATGATTCAGCCTTCACTTATTTCCTACTCGATTCAGTCTGGGCCAGAGCCAGTTCTTTTGGATGCAACGGCAATTGCTTCTGACAGGATCCTTTTGCTGGATTCTTATTTTACTGTTGTCATATTCCATGGGATAACCATTGCACAATGGCGAAATGCTTGTTATCAAGATCAAGAAGGTCATGAGGTAATACTTCATTGGAACATTTGTTGGCTGTAGTGTGATATTTTTTGTTGTCATTTATTTCAAAGGCGCTTATTTTTTTTACCTCACCTCTCTATCAAAATATCATCTTTTATATTTCCCTTATTGGAGAAGGTATATTGCATCTAGAGTTCACTATGGACTATATTTTGTACTTTTAAATCAATACTCAGAATTGTACAATGCTCAGGTTTTTGCCCAGTTGTTAAAAGCTCCGCATGAGGAAGCTAATGCAATAATCAAGGAGCGGTTTCCTGTACCCCGCTTGGTAGTCTGCGATCAATATGGATCTCAGGTATTTTTTTCTGTTTACTGTGAATATCAAAGTTCTTTTCAGACTATCTGGATGGGTTTGGTAGTTGTGGCTCAATGATGTATTAATCCTAATTTGCATTTGCATGTAAGAAGGTACTTAAGTCATGGAATAGTAATCTACTGTAACAAGAGAACAATTTTTTGGAAACAGTAGGGGAGGCCCCTACTGAACTAAAATAGACATCCAAAGGATATTGGTGGCAATCGTCATACCTAACAACTGTTCATGAAAATGACAAGCAGCTTCAACACTTCTATGTGTGATGTCCCATTTTATAACTAAAAGTATAACAGAACATCCTATATTGTGGCATGAAAGGACAAACGGTTTCAATACTTGCTGCATGGCAGTGTCCTATTTTAGTACTAAAATATCTCTGAATTCTCTCATCCGAAGAGTTCTTTATGCCCAAACAACTGTTTGTCATGCCATTGGGTCATGTCTAATTTGTGAACACAGTGCTCAAATAAAGCACTCGGTCCTCTTAACGCTAGTTCCCAGTTGTCAAGCCAGTCTGTATCGGGTTTATGGTTGGAGTAATGGTAATTATGCAAAAAAACTTACTGTTGTTAGGGTTCAAAAACCTTGCCATTCCATCAGGGGTCAAACCTTATCATAACCAGTGTCATTCCTATCTTGAAGCTAAGTGATACGTGCCATGGTCAGCCCTATCAATATTCAGTGCTAAATTTGACAGTCTTATTTTCTTACCTAGAAATATTATTAAATATTTCTTCTTTCTGAAACTGCAGGCTCGATTTTTACTGGCAAAGCTAAATCCATCGGTTTCATATAACTCTGGTAACCCTTCGCCTGGGGGAGATGTCATATTCACGGATGATGTTAGCTTCGAGGTTTTCATGGATCACCTCCAGCGGTTAGCGGTCCAATAGGATAGAATTCAGACCATTGATCGCTTCTGTACAGTAAGCATATCTATTGTTTGTGGCGTCTTACAAATCCAAATCCATTATAGCCGTGTTAAATTGTTCGCATTTCTTCCTTTAGAGTTTACACCGAAGAGGCTTCTTTCAGATATATGAGCAAATATTTGTTTTCGTTCATAATGGGACTGGCTTGTTCTATTTACCGCTATTCTTACATTGAGATTAAAGAGAAGTGGGAGTTTCGCCCCTTTTATCTACGCTACTGGTACCTGGTTGGAAAAAGATTTGAGAAGTATAGTCTCATTGCAGCCATAGAAACAGCATCTTTTATTTTATTTTTGATCCCCTTTAACTAGATTATCTTTGGTAAGAGTTACACCTTTCTTTAGAGAACTGTAAGAAAATTTTAGTCTTCAACGACAATTTTAGTTTCTAGAGGACTCTCTCTCTTCTGAATTAAATAACGTTTAGAACAACTAATTTAGTTTGAACTAGATTTCTTATTTTAAACGTCTTTTATTTCAGAATGGCGGAAGTATCTATTTTGAGGCACTATAATGCTATTCAGAATATAATTATAAATTGGTTAAACCATAAAAGTCCCATGCTAATCAATTGACCAAATAAACACATCAGGTTCATCTGTTAAACATATATTTGACGTTCAAGCGACCAGATCGTTTCACGCAATTAATTTCTCGCTTGTCAAGGATTGCCTAAAAGAACCTTCATAACCGTGCCATGTTTCTTCCTTACTATATTATATAAGGTGGAGTATTGTTCCATAAACCAACCGCGTACTGCCCTCATGCGATTGTGCCGATTGATATGCAGAGAAGATAAGAGGGTATCTAGCTGCAGCTTCCCTGTTACCTTACCACCGCCCACCACAAACTTGGCAACCACCTTCTCAATCGGTCACGGCCATGGCGTCGCGCGCCGACGAGGTAAGTGCTCGAGGACGACGCCTTCCGTATCTACCGGAGCGGAAAGATGGACCGCCTCCACCTCCCGGCGCGCGTGCCGGCTGGCCGCGACCTGGCAACCGGCGTCACGTCCGAAGACGTCGTCCTCGACGCTGGCACCCTTTCTGACATCGCCGCGCTCCACCCTTCCTCCGGCAAGAAGCTCCCCGTTTTCGTCTTCTTCCGCGGCGGCGCCTTCCTAATCTAGTACCACACCTACGTGGCGCCTTCCTAGGAAGCGAGGATCTCAGTAAACAAACGGGCCGAACCGTCAACGGCGAACAAAAGCCCAAGAAAAAGACGTTCACATGCGTGCCGGCGCCGACGCTGAGCGCCTGCCGAGACCGCGAGGGCACGCCGAGATGGGGGGGCCTCGCCTCTCGCTACTCGACACGCCACGTGACTGCATGGCCCCCCTCCCTCACAACCAGAGTAAAAGCTGCGCCGCATCAGGTCCTGCACGTCGCGTTGCGATCGCTCGCTACACACCTACTGCCAAGTGCCAAGCCACGGGGAAGCAGTAACAACGACGAGACGGCGCGGCGATGTCGCGGCAGCCGGCAGCTTGATACTAGCTGCCCGCGCCTACGTACGGTACGAGCGTTCCCATCGAAAGCTGTCTCGCACCAGAAGAACTGGAGACCCCGTGGTGTGGCGCCTGCGTCCTGTCCTCAAAACATGCCGTGGCTGTGGTCCACGAACCATGGGACGCGGGAGTGCGCGCAGACTTGATTCGCGCCGCGCCAGCCGAACACGCGATTACAAAGTCCAAATCCCAGCGGGGGCGGAGAAGCTCGAGCCCCCGATTGCGGGAAGCACACTGACACGCTCGCACGCGCTTCCCGAAGAGGGAAAAACAAAAGGAAACTACTGGACGGACCACGACGGCGGGCGCGAGGCACAGATTCGCCGCCGAGGTGGCCGACCGGCACATGGCGCTGCCATGCCGCAACAGAGAAAATTTACCGGTCCACACAGTAGATAGACCACCACCATACAGACATACAGCAATAGCGGCAGTACAAAAAATTACATGTTGCAGTAGGTAGGTACTGTATAGCAGTAGTAGTAGAACGACGCTACACGGACCGACGGACGGTACTGTGAGAACTACCACACGCAGCGGCAACGGCCAGCTACCCACCGCATCAGCGTTGCGCGCCAGCTGCGTGGACTCTAGTCAATGCAACGCGACCGAACAAGCGAGCACCGGTCCCCTCTCCATCCGGACGGTTGCTGGGGAGGAACGTGTGCAGTAATTTAATCGTCCGGTGATCAACAAGGGAACGGAGAAAAGAAGCAACTAATTACCACGCCCTCGCTAGTTTACTCCACTATAGTATAAGTAAATCATGCTGTCGCGGTGCTGCAGTTACTGCTTCCGCACAGGCACAGCACGGCAGGGGCTGCTGCTAGTCGCGGTTGATGAAGGCGACGAGTTTGGCCATCTCGGCGAGCGCCTGCGGCGTGCCGAGCTTGGTGAGGAAGTAGACGTGGCCCTCGCCGGGGGTCTCGTACAGCTCCGCCTGCCCCGGCCAGCCGCTCCCCTTGAGCGCCGCGTAGTACGCGCGCTGCCAGGGGGTCAGGCGGTCCTGCCCCGACACGGTCACCAGCACGCGGGAGCAGCCGAGCTGCTTCCAGGAGGAGGCCGGCAGGACGAGCGGGTCCGCGTAGGGGTGGTTGATCGGGTACCGCCCCGCGCAGATGAAGCTCCAGGTGCGCGCCGCGGACTGGAGGTAGCCCGGGTCCATGGCGTCGGCGCCCACGGGGCTCCGGCCCTGGAAGTACGGGTCCAGCAGCGCCACGCCCTTGATCCGCGCGCCGCCGTCCAGCCCCTCCTGCCCCGCGCGCAATGCCAGGTTGTGCGCGATGTTGCCGCCCGCGCTGTCGCCGGCGAGGAACAGGAGGGAGAGGTCGCCGTACCGGGAGAGCCACGGGTCCGACCCCGCCGCGCTCGCGAGCACCCACTTGAGCGCGCTCCACGAGTCGTCGTAGGCCGCCGGGAGCGGGTGCTCCGGCGCGAGGCGGTAGTTCACGGACACGGCCACGACCCCGGCCCTGGCGGCGAGCGTGTTCAGGTAGGCGTGGTAGATGGGCGTGAACGCCGACTCGACCACGAACGCGCCGCCGTGGAAGTAGACGAGCACGGGGGACCTGGCGCTGCTGCGGAAGCTCGGGAGGTACAGCCGCGCGGTGACGTTGTTGGCGGGGTCGATGACGACGTCCCTGGAGGTGACGCCGGTGCGCGGGTCCGCCGACGCGGCCACCACGTCGGTGCCCATGAGCCGCTTCACGCGCCCGCTCCTGTACTCGATGAGGAACGGCGAGAAGTCGAACTTGACGGGGTCGCCGGCGCGCCGCCCCTGGAGCTGCCGCCTACCCGCCGCCGCGGCCTCGCATTGCGAGGCGGCGAGGAGGAAGAGGAACAGCGGGAGCAAGATCCGCGCGGCCATGGGTGGAGGCAGAGCAGGACAGGGAGGGAGCGGGGGAGTGGCAGTGTGTGGAGTGCGTGAGCCTGTCTGCGCCAAGCGTCTCGGAGGCGCTGCTGCCACGGGAAAATGGGTCCGGTTTATAAAGCGCCGAGGCGGCCGACAGGGCTGAGCGCGCCGCACTATTCCCGTGGTGGGCTTTTGCGCCGGCCCGGCCTTTCTCTTCTCCCCCCCTGCCGTGCGCATGTGCCGGGATCCCGTGCCCGCGCGGTTATAACAAACATTTCACAGGAACGCGCGATTTCCTTGTTAATGCAGCGATTTGTGCTCTTGATTTGCGACGGTGGCTCGCTCTTTTTGACGCACTGGAAAGGGTTTTTCGGACCCACTGCTTTCCAGCGTGAAGACTAAAGTTCAGCTTCTTAAATGAAACCTGACGTTTCACACGGCTTTAGTCGTTTCAGTTCTGCAAAGCTGCACTGCACTGGTTTCTCGAACGCGACCATGTCTGTTCCTACACTCAACTCACTCAGCATGGGTCTTAACCTAAGGAAAGCATCAGCTCAACATTTCCATGTTACGGTAGTACTACTTCTGGCGATTCTTCCATGTTATGGTAGTACTACTTCTGGCGATTCTCTGACTGTATCTGCGCATGGTCCTGTGAAACGAAACAGTAGCTAAATGTCTACCTGGCCAAAGTATACATTTTTCACCAGGCGTCTCACCCTGTGGCTAGACACTGCCCGCCGTCCTCATGAACGGTAGTTCTCGGACCTTGTCACCACATTAAAAATTCAACTTCCAATACCGCGTCTACTGTATTACTCCCTCTTTTCGAATTATTTGACGCATTGTTCACCCTCCACGCAGTGCTGCTTCGCCTAGGCTGCCTAGCTCCCACGCCGACCTATCTCGTCGAGTGGGGCGCCACTCGGCGATCCATCGATTAGTGGCCTGAAACGATCCAGCCAGCGCCATTAGCTCAGTGTGCCGGCCGCTATCTTTGTCGCAAAGGCAAGCCAAGGAACTGGCGCGCCGGCAGCCTGCCTGCACGGCGCTGTACCCTGGCAAAGTTACAGCTCTGCCGTAGCCGCGGCGCCACTAAAGAAATTATTCTGTCGCTGGATCACGGGAGAGCTGCCGGTCCTGGCCTATCGATCGGAACGACGCCTGTGAGCTGCGTGTCAGTCACGGCCGATGTCCTGGTCGTAGTAGTAGTACTAGTACTTTTTACGCTGGTCATGCTCTCTTTGCCGGATTACACGGCGGTGGGTTGCCCCGGCCGGTCAGCAGGGCGGCCGGATTTGGAGCCGTGATAGCGCTATCTCCGCCATCAATGGCTTCCATCAATTCCGTCCTCATGATGCATGCTTTGGGTCCGACGAACAAGTGCCCTCACCTAAATCAATAATCACCGAACCGAAACCCACCTGACATGACATGAGTAGCACCGAGAGCATATCTCCCCTGGCTTATTTGCACTAGTCTAGTGCAGATCATCCGTGGGAGCGTGGAAGCGTCCGAAGGTGCGGGGGCACATGGTATGTTCTCACTTCTCAGAGTAACAACATCGTTCAGGTGTATTCATGGGTGATCCGTCAGAAAAAAAAAAAGCTATCATAGGTTACATTGTGCTCCAGTACAGCTGTGTATCCATGATTCTGCGACACCGCGGACAGTTGGAGCGGCGAATTTTATAGCCGTGATCCCGAGCATGGGCGAATCAGTGGTGCGCGCTCGACGAGTTGGACGAAATGATCAGGTGGACCGAGGCAAGAGGTGTGAGCTTTACTCCTACTGCTTCCCGTGTAAAATTTCAGCTACACGCGCCATCAACTGCTAGTAGAATTTAATCGTGCCGTACTAATTAAATTCCGAACTGCCGAGCTGTGCCCGCGATTAAAGACGACGACAATGATCTCGACAGCGACCGGAGCCATCATGCCGATGACTCGGGGCTGGGGGGAGTTGGGACCTGCGCGCCGAGACGAATGACAGCCGAAAATACCGTTCCCCGTGCCCTTCCCGCCCATAAATCCCCCGTCCCGTCCCGTCCCCGTGAACGCCGCGGAGCTGCTCCGCCCGGGCGTGCATGCCCGTTCTATCTCATCAGCTCGGTTTGCACGGAACCCGTGTCCCGGACCATCTCCGCACGATTCCCGTCATCACGGGACCGCCCTCGCGGACGCGGATCTGCAGCCCGTCCCGCTCGTCAGCGTTGAACGAAACGGCCTCGCATCCCTCCCTCACCAACCTTGATGCGTTTGGTCCCAGCCGGATCGGCCGCCCCGCGTGCGCGTGAGTGAATGGATTCTTGCGGATCCCGGGCGTTCGGGGACTCGGCGTGCCATGAATGGCGCTCCGCGCATCGCAAATGCCCGAGCCCGTGCTTGTGTGGACAGGAACACGGCGGCGCGAGCTCGACCGAGCAGGCTCGCTCGTCAGTGAGTGAGCGGCCTGCACGCACCGGCACCGGGAGTCCCTTAAAGGCGGTGACAGCGACCTGGAAATGGCTGGTGGTGGCGATCGATAGAGCAGCAGACGCGTGCCCCGGTTCTGGCGCGCTGGGCGGGCCGCAGCCGCAGGGTGGTGAATCGATGCATCCTCGGCTGCGACGAACTGTGCGCGTACCTGTTGCGTCACCTCCGTATCCTGCATCGAGTTCGCGCTGTCAGTCCGTCGCCGACCACAGCTCGGCGTCAGTGCACCGCACGAGGTCCCGTCCCAAAGTGGGCGCAGTTAACACAAGGCGGCGACCCTTTTGAGTCAGCGCATGAATTTGGAGGGAGAATCAGTTCTTCTACACTTTACAGCGTGCTAACAACGGTCGGTGCGTGAATCAGTTCCAACAAGATCTGTGCTCGCGATCAAGATCAAGGTCCTCGCCACTGCCAGCTGAGCTGGCCGTGCGACCGCGAGGTAAAGTCGAGTTAATCATTGGCCCAAAGGAGCTTGATCCGTTGGCCGTGGGGTTGCCAGAACGCGCCGCGGTGATCGCCACCACAGGCCAACACCTACTGCATCGGTCGGCCTCCGTCATTCTGCCTGCGCAGAGGAGCCGCAGTAATAATGCCCAGCAGCAGCAGCAGCTAGCATCCCCGCGAGCGCGCGCCAACGGCCCCTGCACTGCACTGCGCGCCGTGCTCGAGATCTGAGTGCTCGCGCTGTCGGGTGTGGCTCCCGGGTCTGCGGAGAAAGAGCGGGCTAATGGGCCTGCGTTCGGGCGCCGGTATGGGCCTAGGCTTGTCTCCACGGGCCATGTCCGTCGCAAAATAAGAGGCAGCGCGGGCTAGAAGATCAGACGGGCCGTAAGACATTTTCTATGCGTCTGGTCCGTGTGCTATGCTCAGCAGCTGCTCGTTTGCTCAGTTAGCACTGAACTGCAGCAACAGCAACTCGGGCTCGAGCTTGGCGGCCTGCAGCTTGTTTAACCGGTCCGCTCAGTTCGACGACAACTTTGTCTCGTCATATTTTCTTTTTTTTTTCACTGACGATTCCGGGGGCGGGTGGCGAGAGGAAGGAATCCGGTCGTCCAACACTTGTAGTTCGAGTGCTTTCGGCTTCTTCTCAGACCAGGCAGTCCTACCGGCCGGCACCAGCAAGCCATTGATCCCGCCCCAAAACTTCTGTTCGATGCGCCACCCTTGCGTGTCTACGGCGACGGCCGTGTACTTCCAATGACGTCATCATCGACAGCACCACCCGTGTCTTTGCCCGCCTCTACGTCCCCGCCGACCTCTCCGCTACCGTGCACAAGATGACAAAGAAGCTACTTATCCTCGTGCACTTCCACGGCGGCGGCTTGATCGTCGACCCGGCCGCCTCTCCGATGCACCACATCAACCCCGTCGTTTCCTTCTCGCCGTGTTGGTTAACTACCTCCAGTGACTGAATCGGAGACAAGTGCTTAGAGCAACCTACACATGCGCAGTTTCTCCATTGCAAATCAATCAAAACTGTTTCTCTGCACCAGAAGTGCTATATGTATTGCAGATGTTATCGAAACTGTTTCATTGTATAAAAGTTTGATCAGAAGTAAGAACCGTGTTCCGTAAAAAGAAGCATCGAACTGCAACTGAACTAAAAACACCGTTCCTTTATCCACGAGTGGAAGCAAAATGCTAATTTGTGGCAATGTTCTATTGGAGACGGGACCATTGGTTTCCGTTTTCTGAAATCTAGCAGGTGGTTCAAAAGTAAATCCATTGAAATGAACCAATTTCTAGTTTTACGTGTTGAGTTGTGGAACTGTTAGATGAAGTTCGTTGTTTGTGAAGCAAGGCGCAGTGTTTTAGCAAAACTCAGTCGGAAATAAACAGAGTTCGATGATTTTCCAACATACAATTTAAAGTAAAACACGACAGGTTGATCGCTTATTCCAGAACTTCAAGCACATGAGTAATAGATCCGACGTGTGATCAAATTCAGGATCATTCGGACGTTTATTAATTTAGGCACTTCCATTGTCATGAATCTTGCTATTCTGGCCAAAAACGTCAAAATCATGAATTGTGTGTACATCTGTCGCTTAAGCACTCACCAAATGCCGGACGAACAACCAAATCAACCTCAACAGCGCCTGACGAAGTCGGCCACGACGGCGAGCTCCTTGACAGCGTTGTCGGAGCCGTGCTTGGGCAAGAAGAATACATGCTCCTCGCCCTTGGTCTCGTAGAACTCGTGTTCCCCCTCCCAGCCGCACTTCCTGATCCCCTCCGCGTACGCCCGCGCCCGCTCCACGAACCAGCACTTGTCCGCCGTGGTCACCAGCACGCGGCGGCTCCCCAGCTGCCTCCACTCCTCCGGCGACGCCATCGGGTTGATGTAGGGGTGGTCAGGGCCGAACCTTCCGCCGCAGACGAAATCCCAAGTCGGATCGAACATGCTCCGGTAGCCGGGGTCGGTGGGCTCCGCGCCCAGCGGGTCCTTCCCCCAGAAGTAAGGGTGCAGGAGCGCGACGCCGCTGACCGTGTCGCCGAACCCCTCGATGCCGCCTTCCCTCCGCAGCCGTATCGCCACGTTGTGCGCCATGTTGGCGCCGGCGCTGTCGCCGGCGAGGACGACGCGGGAGGCGTCCCCGTGCTCCGCGAGCCAGGGCTCGCGCTCGTCTGCGGTGCACGCGGCGACGACCGCCTTCAGGGCGGCGAAGGCGTCGTCGTAGGCGGCGGGGACGCGGTGCTCGGGCGCGAGGCGGTAGTTGGCGGAGACGACGACGGCGGGAGCCTCGGCGGCGAGGGCGGCAGCGTATCTGTGGTAGACCGGGGAGTAGGCGGTGTGGACCACGAACGCGCCGCCGTGAAAGAACACGACGACGGGCAGTTTCTTCCCGGGCTCCAGTCCCGGAGGAAGGTAGATGCGCGCGGAGACGTTGGCGGCGGGGTCGAGGACGACGTCCTTGGACGCGACGCCGTTGGCCGGGTCGCCGGCGGGGGAGGGCGGGACGGTCTCGGTGCCGTCGAAGCGCTCGACGCGGCCGCTCTTGTACGCGCGCAGGGCGCCGGGCAGCTGGAACTCGAGCTCGGAGTCGGGATCCATGGTGGCGTATGGCCCCAGGAGGCCGCGGAACAGGGGGCTGAAGAAGAGAGCGGCGAGGGGGGCGACTAGAAGAGCCGCACAGATCACCCGACGCGACGGTTGGTGGGGCATCTTCTGCCGGTGTGGTAGCGAGAGTCCATCGAGCGAAGAAGAACGGGGAAGCGATGGGTCAGAGATCTGATTTGCGTGCCTTGGATCACGTCATATCCGTCGGATGAGCCCTTGACATTGCCCGGAGCCATCCAATGAAGCAAAATTAGCACGGCACACTCATCGCTAACCTACCGTACCAGCAGTCGTCGGTAGGTAGGCGAGCAAATCTCTATATATAAAAAACGCGTGCGTTTCTTCGTAAAACAGCCACGCCACGTCATACATCAGCTTCTGTACCGTCTGATCCAGCTGGAGAATAATATGTGACGTCGGATCCAAGCTATCTGACATTTGCGTCTAGGTCCTTAGAGAAGCGTCGAAAAAACGTAGCGTCTTACAACCTGGTCCATCATCTTCATTTTCACCTCCCTGTGTCCGCGTGTCTAACCCTCGTTCGGTCGTCGTTCCGTCGCTCGATGCCTCGAATCGGCGAGTAGTCTATGGACCACGAGCTGGGCATGAGCAACACCGGTGGCGTCAGCAGGCCCGACCCAGAAGTGTCGCGATTGATGTTGGGATTTTGCAGTGTTTAAATGGAAGGGCCTCTTGCTGCCGTAACTGCTACTGCGTCGAGTGGAAGAACATAAGAGTAAGAAGGTTGGAAAAGATGGAAAGTTTGTGTTTTCGCGATTTTGAAATTGGTGTCAGTTTTGCAAGGTAAAGCTGGATAACAAATCCCTATCGTGTTTCAAATCAAATGAAAATTCGAGTGGCTGCAACTTTAGGGGAAAAATAGGAGTAAAAAATGATGTTCTGAATAATTTTGCACCCTCAAACCAATCATCAGCTGTATTTATATTTTCAGATGGAACGAAAAATCAGAGTTGCAATCAAATTCTTTATTTGTAGATGTTACTAATCTGCTCCTTCAATTTTAGAGTTAATCAGCTTCAGATCAATATATTTCTTAAACTGCATCTCCGTTTTGCAAAATCAATTTCATTATTAGATTCCTTGTAACTAAATCTACAAAAGAAGATCTTACTCAAATACATTTAACAAAATAAAAAATAGATGACAAATAGGCCCCACATGTCATACAGTCAATTTCAAAAACTCTGGTAAGCTTGCAATCCAAACATCAACTTTCCTCAAATATGTCACGTTGCCTTGTGTGTATATATATATATATATATATATATATATATATATATATATATATATATTGAGCTTGACAGAGATGAGTTAACAGGTGGGAAATCTGAAAAAACATTACTAAATCTATTTATCGCATGCAACATGGATAAGTTAAGCAGATATGAAAAAGAAACGGGAAAAATGCTCAAATAACTGTCGACCCCCACTGCTCCATGAAACGGTAATGGTCCCTTTCTCCCACCCAAGTCTCCTTTCACATTGGGATGCGGTGATCCAGTAGGACCACCATCGCCAGCCTCACCGAACAAATGTCTCATCACATCCTACTCCCGTCATCACCACGAACCTTCAGACAAGCGAGCTCCCGTAAGCTTTCGTCCTCAGACGCAACATCCCGATTTTATCTGTCTGTAGAAGCAGAGACGGGTATTATTTGTTTAGCTGTTCATCCGTCTACCCACCTCCCAAATCTCTCACTTGTTTTCTCCTCTCCAGCAGGCAGCAGCTCTGCCTACTCTTCCGATCCCTGTCAGGTTAGTTAGTCGCAGGTGGGGGATCATGGTTGCCAAGACCAGGCGACAGCTCGCCAATCTCGCGCTGCTTCTACTCGGTCTGCTCCTCCTCCTCGCTGCCATCTTGCTGTGCATCTTCTTGCTCCGGCACCACCACAGGGTGCCGGTAACACCCGCCTCGCCTCCTGGGAACGGCTCCAACCCCGATGACAGCGTCGTGGCGTTCGATTTCTCGCCGTACCTCATCATGTACAAGAGCGGGCGCGTTCATCGGCTGACCGGCACCTCCCGGGTCCCGCCCGGCGTCGACGAAGACACAGGGGTGACGTCCAAGGACGTCGTGATTGACAACGCGAGCGGTCTCTCGGCCCGGATGTACCTGCCCCCGGCGGCCAGCGGGAAAAAGAAGGATCTTGGAAGGCTTCCCGTCCTCGTTTTCTACCACGGCGGCGCGTTCGTCATCGAGTCGGCGTTCACGCCTCTGTACCACGACTACCTTAACGCCGTCACGGCGAAGGCGCGCGTGGTGGCGGTGTCCGTGGAGTACCGCCTCGCGCCGGAGCACCGGCTGCCGACGGCGTATGAGGACTCGTGGCAGGCGCTGAACTGGGTGAGCAGTAACGCCGAGTCCGGGCCGGAGCCGTGGCTGCGGGACCGGGGCAACCTCTCCCACCTCTTCCTCGCCGGCGACAGCGCGGGCGCCAACATCGCGCACAACATGGCGATGCGCGTCGGTACGGAGGGCGGCCTGGACGGCGGCGCGGCCATCACGGGCGTCCTGCTCCTGGACCCCTACTTCTGGGGCAAGAAGCCGGTGGCCGGGGAGACGACGGACCCGGCGACGCGGCGCGAGTACGAGACGACGTGGTCGTTCATCTGCGACGGGCGGTACGGCGTCGACGACCCGCTGGTGGACCCGCTGTCGATGCCGGTGTCGGAGTGGCGGCGGATGGCGTGCTCGCGCGTGGCGGTGACGGTGTCGGGCCGGGACAACTTCCGGCCGCGCGCGCTGGCGTACGCGGCGGCGCTCCGCGACAGCGGGTGGGACGGGGAGGTGGAGGAGTACCAGACCGCCGGCGAGGGGCACGTCTACTTCCTGGACAAGCCCAAGGACCCCAAGTCCATCAAGGAGCTGGGGTTCGTCACCGGCTTCCTGAGCCGGGAGTAGCGGCGAATCGATCGAGCTCGAGCAGCACGCCACTGCCCACTCGGGTCGGCGCGTGTCCAGTCTGTTCGGTGGCGAGGGTTAACTATTGCAGTACATGATTAGTTATTGATAACATGTTCTCATGTTCTTTCGCTCTTGGATCTTGTCGTTTTGATGGGGTCCTCGAGGGGTTATCATTTGGGTCGATGATGAGCTTGGAGAATTTGAGGGATCTTCGACCTCCCGTGTCACCGTGAGGAGAAGTGTCTGCAGCGCGATGCTTTTTTCCCCTGCACCGGGCAGAATAATCGGAGTGGTGAAAGCCGTTTCCTTGATTCTCTGCTTCAGCAGGAAATGCTCCCCTAGAACAGCTTTTAAGCCGGATGCGCTGGCCAATTTCATGTCACAGAATCCGGATCGGTCAATTCGGTCTTTGGGACGAGGGATTCAGTCTAAAGTCTGAACCATTCAGATAGAGTAACGTATTCCCCCTTTCAGAAAACCAGCTTCGACTGTTCAGTTGTGAAGCAGCCTGATAGGTTTGGACAGCTGACATCTCTGTATACTGTGTCCTACGTACTGAGTGTTACACCTTCCACTGATTTGCAGAGGTTCATAACTAGGGTTCTTTTCTTCCCTGACGCTTAACCGCGATTTCGCCGCAGCTTACGCCGAGGTGCGAACGAAGAGACTGGGTTCCGTAGCCACCATTTGTTTGCGGTACAAGGTAATGTTGCGGACTCCGGTTGCAAAGTTGCAAGGTGCCTTCCCTTCACGAAAGGGAAAGCCATGTGATCTGGCAGTAGATTAGGCGCGAACGAACCTTTCTGCTGGCCTTCCCGGAACAAATTGGACGGTCATCCTGTCTGGCGAAAGTACCAGACGACGGATGACATTTCACCCACGCTGACGAGTGGCGACTGAAGCGTTCAAGACCTTTTCTTTTCTTTTTTCGAATTGCCTTACCTATCTGAAAAAGAACCGATCCAGACAGCGTTATAAACTCAGCCACGCCGCAATGACGAGTACCATTTCTTATCCACATATTATCCGTCGGCGATAAGATCCTCAACTTGGCTTTGACGATGGATGATACTGCGGACGGGGCAAGTCTGAACCAAGCGTCAAGGAGCATTCACTCTAGAAGAAAACACTGAATGGATCCTGAGAATTAGAAGCACGAAAGTGGCTAAAACTATAGAAAAACGTTAGCAATCTTTACATTGCCGTGACACTTTTTACATCTATTTCAAAAACTTTATCAACTATCGTTCTGTCTAAACAGTAAGATTAGTTCGGCTCACCTGTCGGAACATCAAGAATTTGAATCCGGAGGGAGTAACTACAAACGATACTGCATAATTGTTGCATAATGAATAATCACGCACGAAGTGTATTCAGTTATTTACTAGTGGAAGAAAATACTGACGCCCGTTGCAAATATGTGCCTCTTTTGGGCAGAATATACTGAACAGAGTATATAAATGAAATTTGTTCATCAAATGTTTACCAAAATCATGGTGACTTGGTGTTCGTGAATCGGGTTATTAAGGATGAATGGTATATCATATATGACCAAATGATTTGACATGCGGCGTTTCAGGCAAGTCGACCGCAGATCATGGAGCGTGTACCGAAGCATCGCGCCCAAATGCGATGCAGAAACGGCCACGAGGACACGACGAGTTCTACTGGTTAACCAACCTGGCAATGGCGTCGTCCTGCGTGACGGCGTCGGTGCACGCGAAGTCGACGAGATGGAAGCAGTGACCCTTCCCGGCCACCTCGAGGATCTCCACCTCCCCGCCCCATCCGCTGGCTCTGAGCCCCTCGCCGTACGCGCGGCCGCGGTCGCAGACCACGTCCTTCTCCGCGAGGCACACGAGGACGCGCGCGCACGCCAGCGCGTCCATCGCCGGCGCGCCTGCCGCGAGCGGGTTGATCCAGGGGTCATCCACGCCCGTGGTGCCAGGGCACACGATGCGCCACATGGCCACCACGTTCCTGGCCAAGGCGGGGTCGTTGTCCTCGGAGGGCACCTTGCCGTCGCCCAGGAAGTAGGGGTGGACCAGGGCGATGCCACTGATCCGGGCGCCGTGGGGGAGGCCCTCTGCGCCGGCGCGCATCGCCATGTGGTGCGCGATGTTGGCGCCGGAGCTCTCGCCGGCGAGGCACAGGCGGGAGAAGTCGCCGTGGTCGATGAGCCAGGCCTCCTCGCCGGATCCAGAAGCGTGGGAGGCGACCCAGACGACCGCCTGCCAGGAGTCCTCGTACGCGATCGGGAGCGGGTGCTCCGGCGCGAGGCGGTAATCGACGGAGACGACAATTGCGCCGGCGCGCGCAGCGAGGGAGCTGAGGTACGCGTGGAAGACGAAATTGAAAGCGGTGTGCAGGCAGAAGCCGCCGCCGTGAAAGTACACGAGGACCGGAAGCTTCTTGCTGCTACCGTCGTCCCCGGCCTCTTTGGCTGCCGGCGGGAGGTAGAGGCGGACGGCGACGTCGGGGGAGATGGCGCGGTCCTTGGAGGCGACGCCCGTGGTGGTGTCCGTGGAGGCCGGGACGGGGTCCGAGCCGAAGAAGCGCTCGACGCGTCCGCTCTTGAAGATGCGGATGCAGTGCTCCACCTCGAAGACGACCTCGTCGTCACTGGCGCCGGATCCGGCCATGGTAGGTCGCGGTAGCTGCCTAGCTGGTACGAGTTGGGAGGGCGAGTGGTTGAAGTGAGGTCTGCGCCGCTCGCACGTTCTGCGCTGCACATATGGCGGGCCGTGGGTTGTCGTTGGACGGTGACGGCGTTGACAGCTGAGCGGTTTGGCTTTGGTTGGGCTTAATTGAACATGGCCCACGTTCTCAGCCCACTTGGGTTCCATTTGGACTTTGCAAAGGTCAGCTCACCTACCTCACGTGCCCACCGGTCACTGCCGGCGGCGGCGGACAGATCGGAGCCGGTGTGCCACTGCGCGGTCTGCTTAAGTTCTCTCAAGGAGAGAGGTCTTCCAGATCCAAGCTCTAAAATAGCTAGTAGACATAACTCTCCGGTCTCCCCAACGCGATGTTCAACAACGACGCCGGCGGCGACGAGGTCATCCTCGATGCCCCCAACTTCATCCGCGTGTATAAGAGCGGCCGCGTCGAGCGGTTCCTGCCAGTCGACTTCGCCCCACCCTCCACCGACGCCGCCACCTGCGTCACCTCAAAAGATGTTGCCATCCTCCCGGATGCCGGCGTCTCGGCGCGCATCTATCTTCCAGCGCAACCCTCCGACGGCAGCAACGGGGGAAAGCTCCCCGTTCTGGTTTTCTTCCATGGCGGCGGGTTCTGCTTGGGCTCCGCATTCGACGCCGCCGTGCACGGCCACGCCAACCGGCTCGCCGCGCGGACCGGCGCCATCGTGGTATCGGTGGAGTACCGCCTCGCTCCGGAGTGCCCGGTTCCCGCGCTGTACGGGGACGCGTGGGCGGCGCTCCAGTGGGTGGCCGCGCACGCCGGAGGCCAGGGCCTGGAGCACTGGCTGACCGCTCACGCGGACTTCGGGCGCGTCCACCTTGGCGGCGAGAGCGCGGGCGCCAACATCGCGCATCACGCGGCGATGCGCGCCGGCGCCGAGGAGCTTGGACACGGCGTCAAGGTGAACTCGCTCGTCCTGATCCATCCCTATTTCCTGGGAGGCGACAGCTCCGAGACGGACGAGATGGGCATGGCGCTGCTCCGCGAGCTTGTCCGGCTGTGGCCGGTGGTGTGCCCTGGCACGAGCGGGTGCGACGACCCATGGATCAACCCGATGGCGGAAGGCGCACCTAGCCTGTCGGTCTTGGGTTGTCAGCGCGTGCTGGTGTGTGTCGCGGGGAAGGATGCCATGAGGGGCAGAGGCAGCATGTATTGTGAGGAGCTGAAGGGAAGTGGGTGGCGTGGCGAGGTGGAGGCGTGGGAGGCGAATGGGCAGGGGCATGGTTTCCACTTGTTGTGGCCGATTAGCGAAGAGGCAGTGGCGCAAGCCCAGGTCATTGCTGAATTTCTTAGCCATGGATGAGATACTCGTAGATTTTCATTGAGTTGGTGTCTTTGTATGAGTTTTGATTAAAAGTTTCGATTAAGAGTCTTCTTACAGTTTGTTACACTTTTAGCCTAGCAGAAGTTGGAAATCTGCATGTTTCGTGTCACATTCCTGAGCAAAAAATCAATGAACTTTTCGTCAGTTCATTTTATGTGGAGAATAGTAACTACTCTCTTGTGTACAAATGAATAAACATACCTCATTGGTGATGCAAGAGCTATCCAGTCAATAACATAGCTGGCACAATTAATGGTATGCAGTTGTTTTCCTACAGCTGCATTATATTCAAAGTCAGTATCGGCAGCAACATAGCTTCTTCCTGATGCTAATCAACAGTTACAGCCTCAGATCCTGGTTTCTTAGTCAACCAACATGATATATATGGCACACAAATTCATCAACTTATTCATTAGGTTGCATGCACCATGGCAAGTAAGATCAGGGTGAAATAGAGCTAAAGGTATGTTTCCATTTTGGTCCTGAGGAAGTTAGGTCAAATTATCCATCATGACTAAAAGTTGAACCACAATAGTTTCCTTTTCTTCTAGCAGTGCCTTCAGGGCACAAGTACATCCCTTAATTCAAGGGCAATTAAGAAATGTTTATTTTCCTGAAAGGAGGTAATATTTCACATGTCACTTGCATATGCAGGCATCTAAGTTATGGCAAAAAATGTACCTCATGTTCCACTATGCTCTATGTATATTTGGACAAGCGAAGGACATTTGAACATGCTCTTTACATCCAAAAATGCATCTGGTTAGGTTTCAGCAACTTACCTTTTATTTTTTGCAGCATAATTTTCTTATCCCCACAATTACTAGGTTACTTGTTGTATACCATTGAAATACCTGACCTAACCGTCCACCGTCCTTAAGAATATTTCATAGCATTGATGGGCACGTCAGCACGTTTGCACTTTAGGTATAGAAACCTTCTTCTGACTGAAGAATTTGACATGGTTACACCTTAGATAACATATGATTGTCCCACATTTAAGTTATGGATAATGACCAACTCCTGTACGAATAGACTTTCTTTGCCTGTGAATAACTGAATACGTTGAAATTTCTTCTCTAGAAGCCTATTTATACTTGTTCCATACTTAAATTGTGCCATACTAACCATCCTTGTTGGAATTCAGTTTGTTAAGCCTGCCATTGAAGAGAGCTAGAATATGGAAGTAGAAAGACACATCCAGCCACCAATCTACGGCAACCTTGTCACAATCCTTTCTATTGATGGTGGAGGGGTTCGAGGAATCATTCCGGCTGTCATTCTCGCCTTTCTGGAATCAGAGTTGCAGGTAAAATGTAACTAAGAAGCACAACTATGCAATAGAGTTTCATGTATTGCAAGGTTATTAAGGCAACAGTAGCAGTGATAGACATGATAGTTTACAACTGTTCCATATTTGCATGGCGATAAGTGCATTATAGAGGAATATAATTTTATTATTTGATGTGCTAGTTTAAAGTTTAAACCATGTGGAATTGAATTTGATTCACGAACTGTACCCCTCATGTTGTCAGTGTTTAAAAAGCGGTAGAAAAAAGCGAGCGGAGGAGCTCCGTCTAGCGCCTGTGCTGCCTAGGCAGCGCCTAGGCGTTTCTAGGCGTTTCGCAAAAAGCGGAGTTAAATCCATATAATATATTATATATATGTATATTTTTAAATTTAAAAAATATTCAATCAATCAATAAAATAAGATGAGATAGAGTGTGACACTGTCGGGACCCGCGATATGGGGTACCACGCGCACAGGGGAAAATGCCTAAGGATCTCGCCCTTCTCCGCAGGGAGAGCTCCGAAGGCGCCACGCGTCCGGCGGGGCCGGACCTCCCTCTCCTCAGAGGAGAGCTCCGGGCTCGCCACGTGGCCTGCAGAAGCCGGACCTCCCCCTCCGCGGGAGAGAGGTCCGAAGGAGCCACGTGTCCAGCGGGGCCGGACCTCCCTCTCCTCAGAGAGGAGCTCCGGGCTCGCCACGTGGCCGACAGAAGCCGGACCTCCCCCTCCGCGGGGAGAGGTCCGAAGGCTCCACGTGTCCTGCGGGACCGGACCCCCCCTCTCCTCTGAGGAGGGCTCCGGGCCCGCCACGTGGCCAGCAGAACGGCGCTGCCTGCCCCCGAGCGGTAGGCAGCGGGCGTAAAGACGCCCCATACCTTGCCCGTACAAGGTATTCAAGGCCCGCGTCTTTCCAAGACGCGGAGCACGCCTCTGTCAGGTGCCGTTGCGCCCAGTCGCATCACAGACTGGCGCGCAGTGTCAGAGCCTGCCAGCCAATAAACGCAGCGACAAGACATCCCATGCCGCCCCACCGTCATCAACCACTACGACTAGCATGCGGTATGGGCAGGGCTGCAAGACGAAGACTCAGAAGCCTTCGCCAGAGACAACTGCCGGCATAACTGCAGATACGGTAGATAACAGTCAATCTCCCCGGGACCACCTGTCGGGTCCCGGGCCCCCCTTGTAAGCCACCCGAGTCTTGGACTATAAAAGGCTCGGGTAGGCGACGTTAGCAAGGGTTCGCACTCCAGCAACTCATACGCTAGACACCAGTCATCCCCAAGCTCAGGACTCCAGTTCTGAGCAGCACGCAATACAGCGAGCTCCTCAACTCACCGTGGACGTAGGGTTTTACGCTCCGGCGGCCCGACCCACGTAAAACCCGCCGTGTCAAGCTCTTACTAACTCGTCCATATGCTCAAGCTCTCCGCAAGTGACTAGCCCCTCCAAAAAAGAACCTCCGCGGGCTGCCCAGTGCAGGTCCGGGGGAAGTGTCGACCGAACACTTCGACAGACACTATCTTGTGTAGGTAGCCAGACACTAAGACAGGACACTACCACCTTGCTAACAGCAACTGCCACCGATAGGGATTAAAAAAAGAGTTAGTTGTTCTTTTTATATGGACACACAAAGCGGTGGAAAGCGGAATTAAGAGGAAGAAAGTAGAAAAAGCGGGCCGAAACGGAAAAAACGGAAAAAAGTGGTCCGGCCGCTCAACGGCGCCGCCTAGGGAAAAGCGAAGCGGTCCGGTGCCACTCAGCGCCTAGGCGGCGCTTAAGCGGCCTAGGCGACCGCTTTTTTAAACAGACCATGTTGTACATGACTTTGTGGATACATGTTTAACCATAAAAAGATCATAAGTTTCATATCTGAGTAAATATTGAGTGCCTATTGCAACTGGCAGTCTAGTAGGTGTAGGTCAGTCAGAACTCAGAATAAGGATTACCTTCATATTTTCAGAAACATGCTAAATGTGCTCTTGATTGCTTCTCATGGAAAAGGAAAACTGCTATGTTTATATTTTGTAGAAACTTGATGGAGATGATGCCCGGTTAGCTATTATTTTGGTGTCATGGCTGGGACCAGCACAGGGGGACTTGTAACTGCTATGCTGGCTGCACCAAACAAGAAGAACAGACCACTCTTTGCAGCCAAGGATATTCAAGCTTTTTATATAAACCATGCTCCCAAGATTTTCCCACAGCAGAGGTGAATGCATATATGATGGTTTTTGTTGGTTGGATTGCACTTTTTTCTGGTCATCATTTTTTTGTCTTTCTATAGGGGTGCATTTGGTAGGATGATGAGGATACTTCGATCCCTGTCAGGACCATGTTATGATGGCAAGTACCTTCATGAAGTTGTGAGGAAGATACTATGAATCACCAGGCTGCATCAGACACTAACAAACGTTGTAATACCATCTTTCGACATCAAGCGGCTCCAACCAATTATATTCTCATCATATGAGGTCTGATTCTTTCCCACCGGTGTTTTCTCTCCTTTCCTTTTACATCACTGAAAAGTCATGTTCCAAACATGTAAAAATACATCTTTTGTCATGGATACACTAAAGGTTCCTTCATTTTTATGACAACCAGTCAGAACCAAATAATTTTGTCTATGTTGGAAATGTGTTCTACTCAAATCTAAACACTTTGTTATGTGGGAGAAATTAAAGTGAAAACGATAACAAGGACCTCCATTGATCCTCCTTGCTTGAAATCTAACATGCCAATGAATATTCCTTTTTTCTAAATATAGGTCAAGAACAACAATTACAGCACAATGGATGCTCTGCTATCAGATATTTGTATCAGCACATCTGCTGCTCCAACTTATCTACCTTCACACTACTTCAAGACAGAAGACGACCATGGGAACATCAAGGAGTTCCATCTTATTGATGGAGGAGTACCTGCCAATAATCCGGTATATTATTATAATTACTTCTGAAATCTGAGCACTTCACTCACGGTGTAAGGTTCACATATTTTTTTTGCAGTTCTACGTGTATAATATTGCAAAAGTATCAACAGATTTACCTGATTCAGAATTAATTACTAGTTTGAAATTTTGAAGCAAACCTAATGTCTCTGTTGTTTAGGCTTTAGTTGACATTGGAGAAGTAACCAAGTAGATATTCAAGGAAAATCCAGATTTCTTCCCAATTAAACCTATGGACTATGGCAGGTTTTTGGTCATTTCACTAGGCACAGGCTCATCAAAGTTTGAAGCAAACTACAGTGCACAAAAAGCTAAATCATGGGGTGTGTTGGGTTGGTTGTTTGGGAATGGATCCACTCCTTTGGTAGAAGTTTTCACACAAGCAAGTGCAGATATGGTTGATATCCATATTGCTGCTGTCTTCAAAGCTTTACACTCTGAGAAGAACTATCTGAGGATTCAGGTAAGGGAAACAGAGACATTTTAATTTGCAGTAACTATTAAATCAGCATCTTAATCTCAAAGAGTTAGCAGGATGATACGCTGCAGGGGACACTATCATTGGTGGATGTTGCAACTAAAGAAAACTTGGAGAAACTTTCCAATATCGGAGATATGCTGCTAAAGAAACCCGTTTCACAGGCAAACTTGGAAACTGGACATATGGTGCCTGCTTTTAACAACACAGACATGACCAACGAAGAAGCTCTCAAGAGGTGAGTTTTACACCACCCATTAGTATGATGACTGCATAATGCACCCAATCAGGATCTACTTAGCAGTTTTAGCATATGCAGATTTGCAAAGCTGCTGTCTGATGAAAGGCGAATTCGCAAGGCAAGATCGCCAAAATAAAGAAAACTCCTTGTGTCAATGCCTGTCAAAGATAACTTATCTTAATGATTCCCCATCAATTTAGAAATTATTTCATCTCATTTTTTTGCATATGAGGTTGGTTTTGAACTAACCAACGTTAGTATAAAAAAAACTGTAGGAATAAATATTACTTGGTAACACGAGTTTCCACTGTAACATGATAGAATAATATGTTAATGGTCTTAGTCTTATTCTTTTTTTTTTCCTCCCAGAATGTGTAGGTGATCGTATTGACACTATGCATTGACAATCAGGCACCGATGGCTTTTTTGGCATGTAAATGTAAAAGCATATTTGTTCTGAATAAATGTTGGCATTGAACTACATGTATCATTATTTTTTCAACATCATGTGGTGCTGGTAGCCTTCCCCACAATGTCTGAGAACTTTGAGACTGGGTACATTCTTTTTCTATGTGGCGCTGGTAGATGAAACTAGAGATATCATCAATAAAAAAATTAAAGATATGGAGTATACTTTAGAATTAAGTAGTTTAGATTTAGTAGGACTAAGAGCGAGTATATGAGGTGTGATTTTAGTGGTGTTAGATGTGAAGAGGGAAATGTTAGTTTAAAAGATAAATAGTGTCTAAGATTGACTTCTTCTGACACTTGGGATCAATGTTGTAAAACAATGGTGATATTGATGAGAATGTCATAGTTTCAAGGAAGGGTGGATGAAGTAATGGTAAACATCTGGAATCCTATTCTTATGTGAGAAGAGAGTCCCATAAAAGTTAAAATATAAGTTCTATAAGACAGGGATTGGATTTGCGGTGCTATAAGGATGGAATGTTTTTTTATAGAAATACAGTAAGGGAAGACGTACTATACATTCATATATATATATATATATATATATATATATAATGAAAGGAAAGTTCAGGACGGTGAAATGATTCTAAGACAACATGGGTCAGAATGTCTAACAAATGAGTGTCGTAGAGATGCACTTGTTGTGATGGATGTGTGATCACACATAAGAAAGTTCATGATGCCATATGAGATGGAACGTTAACCAACTAAAAAATAACACGCTCAACAAATGTCACAGAGATGTATATGCTACGATGGATGTACGCTCACACAAAAAAGATTGGATTAGAAACAAGGTAATGTAGGATAGGGTAGGAGTGGCACCGATTGAAGAGAAGTTAGTTCAACATCGACTAAGGTAGTCTAGGCATATTCAATGAAGAACTCCAGAAGCATCAATTAATAGTGAGACACTAAAGGACAGGGAAACTATAGCATAGGCAAAGGATGACCAAAGTTGGTATGGAAGGAGACGGTAAAACTGGACTTGAGTGATTGGAATGTATATAGAGATTTGACTCTTGATAGGACTGCATGGTACGTGTCGGAACCTTAGTTTGTTTGTATTTTGTTTATTCATGTCACTTTCTTTTACTTACATTTATTTCTTGTGGGTTTTATATCTAGCCTAACCTAACGTGCTTGTAGACATCTTTCTTCTATTTTGTTGTTGTATTATCATGCCAACATTATATCTCAGCCAAAGAGTGAGGAAAATATTTCAGGTCGGTCATGCATTAAACACTATAGAGATACCCAGCATTGCTTCATGAAACAAGTTCCTGGTACGATTTCTCTTTTCTTCCTTCATAGAAATAGACCAACCTATCTTTTTTTGTGAATGACAAGCAAATATGCTTCTTTTTCAGAAAACTATGCGCTTTGGTACTTGCATAGGCTTCTGCCGTTGGCCATGGTCAGAAAGACATCAATTCCACTGGATTTGGAGCACGGACAGACTAGACAAATGTATGCAAGGGGTTCACTGAATCAAAGCTGTTCATATTTTATGACACTTTCTGAATAGTCCGTGCAACGGTGCAAGAGGCTCATGAGTGGGTACCTTTTAGCTTCTGATGATGAATGGTGCACTTTATTTCATTGCTTCTGATATATCTTTTGTGCACACTGAGGTGGCTGTGATCATGGTTACAACTCTACAACAAGGTCGTCTTTTTTTCCCTCTCTTTTACATAGCAGCAACTAGGGAGCACAAGAAAATGCAGGGCTGCTGGAAGTCATCATTTTGCTGAGTGTACGAATGGTTTGTAGCCTTCCAAAACGAGGGGTAACCATGTGCTGTCCAAGACACTCATTTGTTCCTACAACTTCAAGGAAAGGGCATCTCGTATCCATCACTGTTGATTACCGAGCACCGAAAGGTCTCATCAGTCTCATGAAGTAGGTCTATCATGCAGCTTTAGATATGCAAATTGGCCAAAAAAACACATCTCTAGTCCTTTGTTATTATAGCTTCTTGGATGAGTGGGCAGAGACAGTTGGCATTTGGAATCAGAGCGCCCCTCCTTTGTCTGGATGGCAGCTAAATATGCTGCAATTAAGTACAAACTCAGAGCTTCAGCCAGCCAGCCATGGCTTCATTTGGCCTTCCTCAGTACTCCAAGACTGCATATCTAATCGACCATCGTTTTGGAAAAGCGCATTTGACAATTATTTCCAACAATTTATAATGGTCGCCCGACAGGGCCGGCCTGGACCTTTTCCTGGAGCTTGTTAGTGGTCTGCGCCGGTTGGATGTCCTAAGCCGTTGGTTGGATCCTGAGCCAACTGACTTTGCAGAGCCGTCGCAAACCATCTTGCGATTTTTTTTTATTTGCCCTGCAAGCTCCCGCCATAGGCTGGAAGGTTTGTGATTAAAGTGTGAGCTCCTGTGTCCAGGGAGCCGGCTAATATGCGTGTCTGGTCAAAAGATGGATGTCAGATCGATGGAGCAGGTTGCAAGTGAAACACGGACGCAACGGGCGCCTCCAATGCATGGTCAGAGCAGGGAAGATTCCATGATGGCGCTGATGCAACTGGTGCTGTCCTTTCACTGATGAAACGTGGAAATAACCTTGCGAATCGGTGAAAATGACATGCATGGTGATACTGGTAAGGTGGATTTCACGGAAAGAATTTCTTGGAGACAACTTTTTGTTTTCTTATATGTACTTGTTTATTGTATTACATGGGGCTAACTACGGACTACCTTTTGCTTTGAGTCCCTCGTACTGGTAGCCATTTCTTCTTTTTTTTTTTGCACCATGCACAGTGGTACAAACACATAATGCACTACTCTTTTCTCCCTATAAATTGCTTCAGAGTTTGATCAACGTTCGAATCAAACTCAATTCAGAGCAAAAGAGCTCTAGGGTCGTCAGAGTAGCAGTAGTGTTAGCTAGGGCCGCTGTACAGCTACGTACTGCTACAAGAAGCTTCGTTCCCCTGTGTAGGTAATCGGCATCCTTCTTGGCACATAACTAGCTAGTTGCGTGATATAGCTTGGATGGCCGGTCTCAAGGTGCCATGCGCGTGCATCTTGATCATCTTGATCGTGTCGACGAGCGAAGAAGCGGCGTCCGGCGAGGCGAGAAGGCTACTAAAGGCGGAGACGATCCCGGTCCCGGGCGGGGAAGCAGCAGCAGCATGCGCTTCTTCTTCAGGTTGCCGCCGTGCCGCCGCAGCGCTAGCTGGCCGCCGTGCGACCCTCACGGCGACGACGAAGATGGCGACCGTCGACGGTAGATCCACGGCGCCCGGGCACAGCCCTGGGATCGGCAACAAGGTTGCAGGGAACACCCGTTGATGAGGAATCAGGGTCGATCGACGGCGGCAGCCAAAACAGTTTCCAGCCTTTACTTGATCGATCGTTATTTCGATCGCGTTTGGGATCAGATAACAAAGGCGCTGGTCGTAGACGACGATGTACATTTTTTTCCTTTTATTCTTCCTTCGGTATGTACATGAGATAGTGGACGTACGTGTGATGCATGTCCCTGTTCCTGCTTTCGAATAAAGTCCGTCAGAGGCTTCGAACGGCCTCTGTGCGTCGTGTATATAAGTACTCTGTATGTATATGCTCATTCAGAGTTGGTCGTGTAGGTTTTGGCCCTGCTGCATGCTTTCGAATAAAGGCCCATACGTCGCCACAACGAGGTAGCCGGAGATGAGAAGTTCGTCCCGGCCGGCCGGCCATACATAATACATGGCAAACACCAACATGCATGCACCTATCTACAAGCATAGTGTTAATCATCGTTTCTCTACTGCATGCATGTACTCTGGAGAGAGAACAAGGCCGAATCTAGGAACTACATACATATATACTCCATCCAGTGTAGAGGTGGGAGTCGGGCCGGCCCGGCCCGGCCCAAAATTTTCGTGCTTCGGGCCGATTCGGCCCGCGGCCCGAAAGCACACCGTGCCTTTTCGGCTGGTCCGGCCGGCCCAAATTACCAAACTGGCGGCCCGAGCACGGCACGCGGCCCGGCGGGCCTATTTCGGGCCGGGCCCGGTCCAAGCACGGCCCGATAACAGAAAAAACCAAATAATTCAAAAAAATCGAAAAAATCTGTAAAATCGGAAAAAAATAAAAAAAATCTGTAAAGAAAAGAAATCTGTAAAACCGAAAAAATCAAAAAATCTATAAAAAATCAGGAAAATTCCAAAAATCCCAAATAAATCTAGAGAAAATTCCAAAAAATATTGGAGTTTTTTCGGGAGTTCGGGCCTTTTCGGGCCGGGTCACCCGAAGCCTCTGAATCTGGACACGGCACGGCCCGAAATACCGTGCCGGGCCGGCCCGGCCCGAATCTATTTCGGGCCATTTTTGTGCCTGGGCCGTGCCAGCCTGTCGGGCTTCGGCCCGCCCGAATTTGGCCCGGCCCATCTCCCACCTCTAATCCAGTGTAAATATGTTATGTCCGCCACTACTGAACTGAGCAAAATATTCCGCATGCATCGCTGTCGCTGTCCAGACCATGCATGCAAGATTCTCTCGCCGTACGTGCAACAACCGTTATATTACAATAACAGTATAGAAATGGTCCATCATATGCATTAGTAATGGACCCATTTTCAGTAATGAAACACCTAATCGCCCGTCGCTATTGAAAAGTCTTGAGTTTTTGCCACTAAAAACCCTTTGTAATAATGAGCCTTGGATTTATCAATTTCTAATAAGTAATAACTCAAGTTAGTTTGTGTTAAGTTCAGCGTGAGATACGGTCAACCTGGTATCTCGGTTATAGTTATCGAAAAGCATGGACGACAGATCCTCTCCCACTAGCTAGGAACTGCTGCTGCTAGACACTTGTTCTTCTCCAGGTAACTGTCAGGAATATTCGTAAAGTTGAGGAAAAATCATCGGAGGTAGTAGTTTGTCATGGCCGTCTTTGACCGTCCTGTGTCTTTGGCTCCTCTCAAGTCTCAACATTCACCGCCCAGGATTGCTGGCTGCATTCATGGATGCAAATGGATGGTAAAGTCGTACGACAAAGGAACGGCTTGACTGCTTTGCGGCTCCTCTCTGAACCGCTGATCTCGTGCAACTGGCTGTATAAAATGAAGGCGGGAGGTACGATGACACCTAACATGAAATGAACGAAGAGGAGCTCTCGATCTGGCGTTTGGGAAAAGCGACGGTCCAGAGAGGTTTTCCTGGAGTAGCTGCATGCCGTGTACAATCGTAACGGCAATTTTTTTCCTCAACTTGCTGCCTTTCCACAGTTTTCAGCTTTTTTCAGATGTGCGTCATATGTGACTCGTACGTTTATGGAATACCTTAGCATGTCAGAGTTTTCCAACAGTTTGGAGAGGAGGACGGCATGCATGCTAGCCGCCCGCCGAAGCTTGAAAGTTCCACCAGCTCCGGCGGAGCCAACGAAAGAGCAAAGGAACAGAATCTTTGGGGTCACAGGCAGCGAATAAAGCACGGCAAATCTAATAATAAGAGGAGCCTTTTCGTATCATGCATATGAATCGATGGCCACTGTATTTCACTTTGAAGCCTCTCGTGGTCTGGTAGAGCGCGCGCCGTACATGGAGGAGCTGCATTCCGTAAGCCAGAGTGTAAATGGTATACTATGCATCCTGGGATGAACTACTGCATGCTGCGGTACCATGCGAGCTGCGAGTTCCAGACCGCCAGTAGTGTTCTTGCAGTAGCAATACTCATGCATGTGTCCACGAGTGTATCCCCGTTCAGTATCATACAGTTCTATAACGACACGGTAACAAGTAGCATATACCATGTTGAAATCTGCGTCACATGCTATCAAGCATCGAGGTCCATGTCGAAAGCAAGGAGAACCGTGGCGCTGATTATCTCGGACTTTGGTCAAACGATACAAGTCTCGAGTGACGAGGCGCTGGTGGTTCGGCCGCCATGCGTGTTCCGGGCTTCATTTTTGGCCCACATTCAGATATGTCGACATTTCGGGATGAGGCCCACAGAAAATTGTCCGTCCCTACTCTGAATCTCTCTGATTGACGGAAACATCAGACAGACAGAATCACTGCTACCACTGCCAGGCCATAACAAACAGGTAAAACATTATCAACTCCCGTTCTAGTACCGGCATTAGTACCATTCAGCCCAGAACCTTTTTTGTACCGGCCTCCACAAATGCACTCTCCGAGGCACCACAGCCATTGTCACTGCGACACTGCCCAACTCTCAGCAGTCAGTCACCCCCCCAAATCATTTGGGGGGAGGGAGATGCAGCTGACGGCGAAGCGACAGGCCGGACCGCCACTTGCGCGCAACGGTGCTGCCTGCAACCACATGGCATCATGTTTCCATGTTTGTTTGCTTGCTATTGCTACGCACCCACCCAGCTCATGACTCATGAGCTGAACCCCCCTCGATCCTCCCCACACACACAACGCTTCGGAGCGAAGATGCTACCATGGATGATGGATCATCGTCAGCAACAGCAAGCTAGGCCACAGGCAGCAGTGCAGTCGACTTGACGCCAGCTCAGACGGTGCAGCCTGCAGATGCACACACCCTGCCGAGCCGAGGCTTTGGCAGCTTACTCGCAGCACCCGTTCCGGGCAGAGGCAGCTGGGGCCGTGGATGGAACGTCCTGACATGTGGGTTTATCCTCGGCAGGCGGCAGCAGCCTCATCTTCATGCGTGCGATGTGATGCCGTTTTTTTTGTTAATTTATGCGATGATAGGAACGGGCTCTGGGCGGGGCGGGGCATGGACAAGTGCTAGGTGCTGAATCTGTGGGTGCAACTTGTAGTTTAGCGGCAGGCTGTTTTCTCTGGCACCGCGTGTGGCTGCGATGCATAGCCGGCGAGGTGCATATTCATTAGCTAGGAAATCAATAGTATTCTAGTGTAGTAGAACTGAGTAAACTTAACTAATTATCATATCATTTCTTCCAATTTTCCAATCTCGAGATATCACGGTAACATTACTAAAAAACTAAATGAAAGTATTGTTACAATAAAATTTTGTTTTTTTATTTGACGTTGCAATTAATTTTGTTATCAATGCATAAAAAAATATTCTCATTACGTCACTACAGGGATAAGACTTACTTACGACAGCCGGAGCCATCGTAATTAAGTCATAAACTTAGCTAACTTATGACGGTATTTCGTTATTTACGACGGTGACGAGCCGAGGTAACTATTTTGTCGTAAATAAGCTAACTTACGACGGCGTCACGCATCCGTCGTAAGTAACGGACCAGGCCATGTGGTGGCCCAAGCCACTTTACTTACGACGGCTTGCTCAGTGCCGTCGTAAGTAAGTGAGGCTAACTTAAGACGGTTCAGATGACCGTTGTAAGTAGCAGAGGCTAACTTACGACGGCTTTTGGGCAATGGCCGTCGTAAGTTATGTTTGTAATTTTTTTAAAAAATAAAAACTGACTAACCTGGCTCGATGGCCAGCTCACAGAACAGACAATAGAGACAATATATACTCATAGCAGCTTTAAACAGTATTAAACAGAGGCATACACATCAAGCACAACACAAAACACAAATGGGCTACACACTATCCCCTCGACTAGTCTGCCCATACCACACTAGTCTGTTCTCATATGGAACAAAGGTTCCTGATTGAGATCGGACTAGTCCGCTCTTGGTCAGACTAGTCCGGGGATTCATGACCGTTTGAATCCAACGGTCACTAAAACTTTATTTGGTAAGCTGTGACGTGAGTGGTCCCTCAAGATCGGACTAGTCCGGGGTTGGGACCGGACTAGTCCGGACTTTAGTTGGTAACGGCTAAATACCGGGATTTCTATAAAAGGAGACCCCCCGGCTGAGAATTGAGTAGATACGAACCCAAGCGTTAAAAACTCATTCCTAGAGCTCTTCTAAGCCTCTTTCCTCACCTTCTAGACCCTTAAGATTGGATCTTAAGGTGTTAGTGGTTTTTGTGAGAGGAAAGACGTGGTGATCGACATTTGAGCTTTCGGTTTGATTCCTTTGCGCTCTAACTGTTATTTTGAATTGTTAACAGTTGTACTTTGAATTCTAGAACTACTTGGTTGGTGTAGGGAGCCTCAAAGTGTGAGTAGCCCCTAAGAGCATTGTATTCACATTAGATTGATAGTGAGAAAGCCCGAGCTTGATCTTGGTGATCGCTCGGTTAGGGAAGGGTTGGAAAAGACCCGGTCCTTGGTGGACTCCTCAACAAGGACGTAGATTCCTGTGTGGAATCGAACCTCAGGATAAATCGTGTCTCTTGTCCTCTCTACTATCTTACTTGCTCACTAGAATTACTTATCAAGCATTCATTGTGTTATTTCCCGCAAACTGTTCTATTATTTTGCAAACTAATTATTCTCAACTAATTTATGATATCATTTGACTACCATATATTTTCAGCTTAGACAAATTTAAAAGGAAACCTAAAACAGAAATTAGGCTCGGACCGGACTAGTCCGACCTCATACCGGACTAGCCCGGCCTACTCTGGTTTTATCCGCTGTTTATTTTAATTTCAGGTTTTATTAGCCTATTCACCCCCCCTCTAGCCAACTTTCAAGCCCCCGTCACCGAAATCTGCAAAGCACATGAGTAGTTAGACATATTTTGGATTCAGATATCCATGTATTTCTCTTTTTTCTCACTCTCTTCGTCTCTCTCTACTTTTCATTCTCTCTCTCTCACTCTGTTCCTCTATCTCTATACCATCCATCCCCTTTTTCTGTCACTCTCACCCTCTCTCTCACACACTCTCTCTCCCTCTATTGTAACACTTTGTCTCTCCATCTCACTCTCACCCTCTCTCGCACTCCCTCTCTCCCTTTTGTACCACTCTATCTCTCTCTATATCTCCCTCTCTCTATTTTAAATGAATAATATAATATTAAAGAGTTTATTACCTGTACCGGAGGCACATGTGCTGCGAGCTCCTGTGACGGGGTTGCTTATGGCGGCTGCCACGCAGGAATCGTGATCTGTTGGCCATTCTGTCGAGGTAAGGCCTATAATTGCAAAATATTAGAACATTACATATTACTTAAATGCTATGAAAGTAAACTACAGTAATTTAGATTACTTACCTTCATCGATGTGTGCATCTGTGCCATGTAGTTGGCTTGGTACTCCTGGATGACACTCGTCCTGTCGAGCTCCTCCTGGGTCCGCGTCAGCCTCTCCTGTATGGCACAGTTTCGATACAAGTGTATCGAGACCGTCATTTTGTCCAAAAACTTAGTATTTCGGTATTTCGTACATGGGCACCGCACCTTACCGATCATTGACAATGAAAAATCTTGATCTACAAAAGCATATGTCTTGGCGAACCACTCATCCGAGTAACCACCAGAACTGTTTTCCAATCGGTATACATCCAACTACGGTCCTCACCCATGTTTGAATCTACAGTTTAATGTCAAGGAAATTATAGTTACTTTATAATTTATTTATGTCACACCGATACATCTATTGGAAAGGATAGGTCCTAAACCCATCCAAGAGTGACCGAGAGGAAGGTGCTTATGACAAGACACGGGGTCTAGATTCAGACGAAATTTTGGCAGCATAACCCCGCTGTTCTCCAACTGCACGCCCGAAAATGGTGCAACAGAGAACATTAGGGTTACGCTGTTGAAACTACGTCCAAATTCAGACCCCGCGTCTTATCATAAGCACGTCCTCTCGGTCACTCTCAGGCTGTCCAAAAGGGACAATTCTGAACATACACGCCTCACATGTGTAACACATGTGAGACGGGCCTGTTCGAAATGGGTGACGCATATTGTATAGGTTTACATCAATCTTTCATTTTTGAGTCATTTGAAAGAGAGAGAGAGAGTAAAGAACGAGAGAGAGAAAGAAAGAACGAGATAGAGAAGGAAAGAACGAGAGAGAGAGAGAAGTGAGTCACCCGTCCTAAGTTATGCCCCAAGAGGCGGCGCGGCAGCAGGGCGAGACAGGCTAGGTTGTTCACCCCGTGCTTGTGTAGACGCATACGTTACCACTAAATGGGTCGTGTTGGGCCCTAAATAGGATGTGTCGGGCCAAACCGGTCTGAATCCCATTTATGTACATATAGTATTTAAACACTCAAACAATCAAAATAATAATTAAATAATAATCACTAAACTATTAACTCATAAGCCTTAATCATCTAAGCAATTATCAATTCATCTAAACAAACATAATTACCATAGTTGACAAGCTTATCAATTCTAAGCAATTAAAAAATTACGCCTAGCTAGCAATTCAAATAAACCTAGTCAATAATTAAACCTAAGCATATCAATTTATCTAAATCTAAACAATTAGCCACTAAACAATTGGTAATTAAAAAAACCGAGCTTCCTCGGTTGCCTCCATGGCCGGTAATGGAGGCTGGCGTGGGGGGCGCCGGCGGCCGGCCATGGGGGTCGCCAGACGAGGGGGGGAGGGAGGCGGGCGAGCGGCTTACCTCACGGTGGAGGCGGCGCGGCGAGCGGCACACGGCGAGGCGGGCAGCAGGGCGGGGTGGCGTGGCTCGGCGAGGGCGAGGCGGAGCGGTGGCGGCGGTAGTCGGCGGGTCACGCGCGTGAGTGGGCCGCGCGCGCGGCCCGCGAGATGTAGGGTTATATTCTTTATTTACGACAATTTCTTAACTTACGAAGTTTAGGTTTTAGCTGTTGTAAATAGTTATTAAATTTCTACGGTTTACTTACTTACGATGGCCAAGGTTCCGACCGTCGTAAGTTATACATTAAATTTCATCGATCTTATTATTTACGACGGCTGAGAGCCAATAACCGTAAGTTAACAAACTTACAACGGCTAGCACGAGCCGTCGTAAGTACGTTAATTTACGACGACTGACCCACGTAAATAAATGCAGCCATTGCGTGGAAGACACATACAAAGGAATGGGAAAATCATGAGCGGTTGACCACCCATGTCTAAAAATAGATTTTACCTTCCCTGACATACAAGAGAAATATCCCCTCCGTTTCTTTTTAGCTAATGTTGATTACTTTATTTTTAAACTAACTAATATCAAATAAAAAGAAACGGAGTGGGTAGTAGATATTTTGAGATAAAATGGAGAGGTTTATTTGTGACTAAAGAGAAATTAAAGGTCTTCAAAATTTTACTTGAGTCATTTATTCACTACTGTTTTTCCCGATTTCTCTTCATGTCTTTCTTACTGAAGTTCAGTTATTGTTTCCCTTGCACTGAACATGCATCTGTTTTTATCGTTATCACCTCGACCGCTCCCTGCCTCCATCCCCATCCGCACCCTAATCGAAAGTCAGAAACGACTCTACGTGTAGCCCGCAGGGCCGGGTCAGGCCGACATCGGCGTGGATCCGGTCAAAATCTTAAAGCGACGGCCCCGGAGCCTTCCACGCGCTCCATCGGACGGCTCAGGATGCTCCACATCTTCGACCGCCGCCTGCTTTATTTAGCCTTCTCCACCGTCCCGCGAGCTGTTCCTGCTCCCTCCCTCCTCTCGCCACCAAATTCCTCTCCTCTCATCAGAGGCACCCCTCTCTCTCTCTCCCTCGGCCGCGCAGGTGGAGTGACCATGCAGGCGGCGGCGGCGGCGGCTGTGAATGGTGGGGGTGACGTGCAGAAGCAGCACCAGCAGCAGCCGGTGGTAGGCGCGCCGCATCCGCCGGCGGCGGCCGTGGTGCCGCCCCATTGGGTGGCCATGCCGTTCGCGCCGCCGCCGGGGGCTGCGGCCATGGTGATGCCGCACCAGATGTCGCCGGCGCCTCCTCAGTTTGCCGCGGCGCACTTCTTGCCGTTCCATGCTGTTGCGGCGCCGCCGCCGCGGGCCGCGCCAGTGGCCGCTGTTGCGATGGGCTCGCCCGCCGCGCAGGCCGGACAGGAGGAGAACAAGACTATCTGGGTCGGTGACCTTCATTACTGGATGGACGAGAACTACCTCCACAGCTGCTTCGGCTACACTGGCGAGGTGAGCACGCGCGCCGCGCGCGCCTTTCCAAGTCCAGATCTTGGCTACGCCCACGATGTCCGTGAGCCAACCCCGCGAAAATAAAAATCGTTTCCTACTCTTTCCTTTTCCACTCGCCTGTGACTTTCTTTTCTTGTTTTTGATGTGACAAGCCTGTGACACACACGAAGGTGTGTTCGTTCGCGTCCCAGTGAACTAAAAATAGCATTTTTGATGTCATGATTCGTTGCCAAAATGTGGCTGCTTTTCCGGGCTGCGCGACGTAGGAGAGAGACGGATCTTAACTCTTAAGACAAACAGGATGTAGGCAGTTGCAGTTGCAGATGTGGGTGCAAATGATTGGGTCAGTCACTGTGCTGAAAAAGGAAATGGCTGCAACTGCAACCGCTGGGCAAAACGGAAAGCATGGATCTGCGAGCTCAAACTGGAAACATGGCAGTGCCCAGTCCCCTCAGTTCGTTAGATTTGCTGAGGTGGCTCGATGTATCAGGTTGGTGGTGCGTTGCGGTTTATTAGCCAAGCACGCAAGTGGCGGGTTCCGTGATGTATCGTTGCTGTACATTTGTTGCAGTTCTGATTGGTAGATTTCCTTTTAGATTTTTTAGTATATCGTGGGTGTTTTTCAGATTGTGCCAAAGTAATCTTAATGTGCATTAGCATAATAGGACATGCTTTATTTACTTGGGTACTGAATAATAATAGCCACAGAACCACCAATGTCACGACTCTGCTGAACTCGTGCATTTAACAGACTGAAATAAAAAGAAAATAATAATGATGACATGTTGCTTTTTGTCATCGTATTCAATGAAAAATATGTAGAACATCAGAACCCTGGGAGATGACTTTTGGTGTTACGAGGGAAAAATATTTTTTATTTGTTTGCTGCGCTGCTGACTAAGTCTTCTACTCTTGCAGTCTTGCGTTGCTTTCTTAGTTTAATGGCTATTTGATGTGTTTCCTGAAGTGTATCTTGTGATGAAATTCTACATTCTTTTCGTCTCCTATTTATTTGGTTACCCAGAGTCTATACACTCATATCTTTTAATACGCTGCAGGTTGTGGCAATTAAAGTTATTCGTAACAAGCAAACTGGACAGTCGGAAGGATATGGGTTTGTAGAGTTCTACAGTCACGCTGCTGCTGAAAAGGTACTTGAAGGTTTCACTGGTCATATAATGCCAAACACCGATCAGCCTTTTAGGTTAAACTGGGCATCATTTAGCATGGGGGATAGGCGTTCGGATGTTGCTTCAGATCATTCCATATTTGTGGGGGATCTTGCTTCTGATGTCAATGATGCCACATTACTGGAGATTTTCTCAAGAAGGTACTCATCTGTCAAAGGTGCAAAAGTTGTTATTGATGCTAATACTGGTAGATCCAAGGGCTATGGTTTTGTGAGGTTTGGAGATGACAATGAGAAGACACATGCCATGACTGAGATGAATGGGTTGTACTGCTCCAGTAGGCCCATGAGAATTGGCCCTGCAACTCCCAGAAAATTTTCAGGTTTAGTTACTATTTTTCAGTTATTATGATGCCTAATTTCCATATTTTTTCACAATGTTCTTCCACGAACGAATCCTTCCGTCTCTAGCATCTGAGCTAATGCCTGTTCTATTTTTTATTTTTTTATGTGTGTAATCTCTTGTAAGTTAGAACTTCATAGAGCATCATATCATTTTTTCTGGTTGTTGGGGAATAATGTCATCCTCCCACTTTTCATATAATTCAAGTGCACTGATTGTTAAGTCCAGTTGAACGAGTGCTCCTTGATTTGGTTACTTTGTTTTAATGTTTTAAACGTTCAAATGCTTTGGATGAGTCAGTTCACAAGTCTACTGAAGTCTGTCTTACTATTAGCTTTATCTGAACTGAATTTGGCTGTTACATTAGTTTATGGCAAGTTCACAATTCTACTGAAGTCTATCATACTATTAGCTCTATCTGAAGTGAATTTGGCTGTTGCATTACTTTATGGCACACAATTCTGATGGCTTCAGCATCCATAGATGGTTCAAGGTGGAACTAACATTTGATATTACCGACGTCCTATAGGATATTAGCATCTCATTGCCCTTTACTGTAAATTCCCGGCTACACTTTTAAAAGTTGCATGTTTCAAAGTTATATTGTTAAGATTGCATGTTTCGTAAAGGTTTGCTTGATTGTTGAGTAGCCTATCAAGTTTTGACTGCTTACTCTGTACCTAGTTTTCACTGTGTACTCTGTTCCTCCCTGTTTTCCGGCTTATTAGGTATATGTGTAGTGTACTGTGTATGCAGTGTTGTTCCCATACTTTGATAATGGAAATGAGTTCCATCATTTGATTAATAGCTTTTACTATTGTTTTATTCTTAATTTTTCAACCAGAGTGTTCCACCTTGTCCTTCCTACCAAATATAAACTTTATTCGATTTTCTCTCTTATCTTGGCAATGAACATCTCCTGGTACCTTAGATTTGTGACTTAAAATAACCCACATGCATGGTTGACATTTGCTGATAAAATTAACAGATACTTGCAAGATTTAACCTCATGTAGTAAGTATTTACATTCAAAGCTTTTTAGAGGATAAGAGCTGCTTTTTCAGAAGTATGGCAATGAACTAATGTGGCACAGGAAAATCTTGATTGTTTTAAACCTTAGAATTACATTGGACTGTTTCCTTAAAACCTAATATTAGCACTGTATTCGGTTGAAGTTTTTTTTTAGGATCACACACGTGTTTTTGGTGATCACTTATTTATATTTGTATAATTGGTTTAGGTTCTTCTGGGTCAAATGGTTCATCTGCTCGATCAGATGGAGGAGATTTGACGAACACTACTGTGAGTATAGATGCACTCCCTGCAACTCATGTTGTCCATCAATATTTTTTCCTTCTCATCATGGTTCTTTGAATATACATAGGTATTTGTCGGTGGGCTTGACCCAAATGTTAACGAAGAAGATCTTAGACAAACCTTCTCCAAGTATGGAGAAATTTCTTCTGTAAAGATTCCAGTTGGGAAACAATGCGGCTTCGTGCAGTTTGCTCAGAGGTATGTCACCATCCCACAATTCAGTTCCCAATAGGCCAATATATATTCCGTTATTATATTTCCTTGTTGCCATTATGACATCTGGTAAATTGTTGATCGTATTCCATTGCCAGAAAGAATGCCGAAGACGCATTGCAAGGACTAAATGGAAGTACTATTGGTAAACAGACCGTGCGCCTTTCATGGGGTCGCAACCCAGCAAACAAGCAGGTACGAACTTGCTCTGGTTTACAGTTTCAGCAAATGGGCTGCAAAATGTTCTGGGGGTAAAGAAAAGCAAACAGGCTGTTAATTTCTGCAGCAAAATATGCCCAAGAACTAACACATTTCATATTTACAGTTTAGGGGTGAGAACGGCAACCAGTGGAACAACGGGATGTACTATGCGGCTTCCCCGTTCTACAACGGCTACGGCTACCCTGCGCCATTCCCTGACCCAGGGATGTATGCCGCCACTACCTACGGCGCCTACCCGTTCTACGGCAATCAGCAGCAAGTGAGCTGAACTGAACTGAACTGCTGCTAGGCCTCACTCGAAGCTGGAGTCTGGAGGTATTAGACTATTAGTAGTTGTAGCTCATGGTAGAAGAAGGTAGACGACGGTTTCTTAGGTGAGCTAGATGTAGTGACTGGTCTTGTAAAGTGCATTAATATTACACGAGCTAGCACCACCGAAAGTTCGAGACGCCTATGGACTGACCACGGTCTGTCGGATACCCAACAAAAGAACAATTTTTTGACCTGGAGCTGCGACCTTGAAGCTGAACAATAAGCTATTGAAATCCTTCTGTGTGCTATTGGGTTTGATTAACTCGTCTTGGTTTGGTTTGGTTGTTGCAGGAAGTTAAACACGTAGCAAAGGTTGCCGCGGAATCTATAGTTACATTATCTAATTTATATTTTAAAATCTTATACAGATCTAGCATAAGACAATAGAGATTTACATAGAGATGTAAACCTCCTCTTGAGAAAAATCATTTAAACAGTAATAGGATATTATCTCACCACGAGGAATTGAATATGGTTAAATATTGTCTTATCTTTACCGTCTAGATCTATCGACGTACATCAAATTGACTAGTCACTGATCCTGTTATAAATTCCTCACTATGAAATAAACGCGACACTTACCGTCTCTTCATCCATTTTGTTCTAATTTTGTGGTAAACATCCTAATCGATATCGTTATTACTTTGTAACATTCATCTCAAGTATTAGGAGTCTCTCTTATGCACTATTTTTCTTTCTAAACTAACATTTTTCTCTTTGTATCCAACACCACTAAAGTCATATCTTATATACTTGGTCTTCATCCTATTAACTCTAAACTCTTTAGATTCTAAAGTCTGCCAAAATAACTTCAGTTTCTTATTGATGACATCCCTAATTTCCTCTACTAACTATGTCATCAGCAAAGAGCATAGAAAAAGAATATCTGTGTATATTATTCATCATCTCATCCATCACTAAAAAATGTATGAGCTCAAGGCTAACCCTAAATGTAGTTCTACCGTGATCGGAAAGTCATTCATGTCGCTATCATTTGCACGAACATTTGTCATAACGTTATCATACATATCTCTGATAAGAGCAATATATTTTATTGGTACCTTATATTTCTCTAGCGCCTATCACATGACTACCATTGATATCTTGTCATGTCTTATTCAAGTCAATAAAAATTGTATATAATTTTTTCTCTATCTGTATCTCCCCATAATTTGACAAATAATATACCTCCCAGACATAAAAACAAATTGATTTTTAATGACATTTGTCGCTCTTCAAATGATGCTCTGCCACTCCCTTTTAAAGCTTCATAATATGAGTCATGATTTTAATTTTTTGTAATTATTAATATCTTCCTCTATAACCAAAAAAATAGCACCCTTGCCAGCACAAAAAAAAAATTGTATCCCTCTTTCATGCTAATGTTAGGAGGGAATGCTCCTTATTAGGAAGGCAAAAAGAAAATTTTCATGAGAAATATACTTGTCAAGGACTATATAGTTCGAACCCATGCGATAGGAGTTATGTTTGTATACTAAAAGATTGGTATTCTCTTTGTTCCATGAGTCATCAACAAAGACACATGTATTCTCACGGACGCCACACTGAAACGGCAGGTGGGAGCATGCCTTTCAGGAAGGAGTAGAACAGGACCATCGATCTCTTAGGCTGGAAACTGGGAACCAAGTGTCCAGACCCCCTCACTGACGCAAACGTGAAACCTCCGTTGTATTGCTGAATATAGCCCCCAACCTGCAGGACGATAGACAATTCCAGTTACATTCTCAAGGATAACTTGATCATATCTTGTCATACCCCGTCCTTAGTTACCTCATTGTCAGGGGTGTACCAAGGGCGCCATGGCTTGGTGACATTCAGATTGGGATCCTTGACAGAGTACCTCGTCGCGGTGATTGGACACATGTCGTCCATGTCGCCACTGATGACAATGGATTAATCATGGTATTGTCAAATAGTAGATCGGGCCATGTGACTCGTGTTTCTAGCTAGTTTAGTGTACATAATTTGACAGAACAGAAGTACAGATTGGTGTATAGAGGTATGTTGCCTATAAATCCACACTCTCAATCCGGTATCGACGAGCCATGAGATCATTGGCATCATGGTCAACGGGGCATCATTCCAGGGCAGGCCACTGATTACCAAATTACACGGAAGGTTTTGGTATCCTGATTCCTGAAGAAATACAATTAACGTTGCAATGATCTAGATGTGTACTTACGTGCAGCCTGACCAACGTGTATTGATACGAGCATGGATCGCCTTCTGCACCTCAGGGTTGTTGAAGTAGACTTGGACGTATTTGCCGATGCATGCAGGGATCGTAGCCAGGTAACTGTCCCAACCGCAACAGTCAGCGTGTCGCAAATCAACCAAATGCATCAGTGTCTGGCTTCTACTTACATAGCTACTGGAGTAGGAGGTCCCGTTTGACGACGAGGTGATGCAGATCGGAGCGTAAATGTTGTACGGATCAATGTTGCCAGCTTGGAACGAGGCTTCTGCCTTGCGCATAGGAGGCCATCAGACGGTCCGAAGCTGCAGTGCTCGGTAATGTCCGCCACAGGAACTCGAGACTGCCTTTATCGTTCTTGTAGCGGTCGAGGAACGGGTTGCCGACCTGAAACCGCCAGTATATATAACTTGCTGCGTAGAATGCAGATAATAGTTTTTCTACATTATGCTTAGGAGGGTAAACGGGTTCATGGCCGGCGACCAACTTACGATGATCCCTTTGAGGTTTATGGGGTTTCCGCGGACGGACACGATGACGGTGGCCAGTTCCGGCACGTACGTAATGCCCGGCGTAGCTCTCGCCGGCGATGTAGAAGTCGCGGCCCTTATACTCGGCCGGGGAACCGCTCGAGCCAGTTCAGCAGGAAGACGTACGCGTCCATCGCCGTCCTCCAGTCGCCGCTTTTTCCCGTAGTCCGACGTACGTGGTGTTCGAGTAGGAGAAGCCCGACTCCGGCCGGCGACTCCAGGAACGAAGATCACGTTGGCGACTGCAAGTCATGCATTACGGCCAATGACAATGATCACCACTGATCACTGGGCTCAAACTAGCACTTTATCGATCTGTCAACCGGCTATACTACTTACCGTTGTTCCAGGCGTGCCGGTTCCTGCTCAGTGTCTTGCCGTCGGGGTTCACACTCTGAACGGCCCGAGCTCCACCATCGCGCCGGCGCCCAGCGACGAGCACCCCGGTCCTATACGCAACATCAAAAACGTACACAGGTCACACCGCGCGCTGAACACCAAAAACGGACGCGCGCGCCGCGTGCGAACGGATGGCGAACGGCTTACGCGTACCTCCGTTCAGGCAGAGGACGAGCGGCTTGGAGGCCGCTCGCGCCGTAGGGGGAGTCGGCGAAGTAGTAGAAGAGCGCGCGGCCGGCCGTGCTCTTCGTCCACCGTCACGTAGCCGGCGTACTGCGCGAAGTTGACGCGCGGCGCGGCGGCTGGCCGGGCAACGCCGCTACCCTGTCGGCCTCCTTGCTGCCCGTCGGCCTGCAGTACGTGTGCAGGTGGCGGAAGCTGCTCGCCGGGTCCGCCCACAGGTCGGCCTCGGCGGGCATGTCCGCGCTCTGCTGGGGCCTGGACCGAGGAACTGCCTCAGCAACGCGGCTTGGTCCAGGGGCGCGGCGTTGCTGAGCTGTGCGCCCAGCAGGATGGTCCCGGGGACTATGCAGTACGACATCCTCGTCTCCATCTAATTGCGGAGACTAATCCTGCTGCGACTGTGAGTTTCTTGCTGACGATGTGGAGATCATTTGGTGCTGGTATAGGTCGTAACTATGGCACCCCGGACATATATGCTTTCGGGATTTGGATTCTCCGAAACACGAACGGAATGACCTAGTATACGTCGGCGTTTCACTAGTTCAGCTGTAACTGTTTGGCGAGAGCGCCTTCGTCTATATGATGCAATAGAGCGGGCTTGCATTGTAGACGTTCAACAACGAACTTAAGATACCTGCGACAGTTCTTTCCCTCCATTGACGCCGTCGATGCATGCTGAGGTAACCTCCCTACCCCCACGACAATCCAAACGATGGAATCGATGATGTAGAGATCGAGGTGCCTAAGCAGGTTCCATATTCAGTTGCGGATGTGCTAGCTGCTTATCCAGAAGCAGTACATTGCAATGCACGGGGGGTTTCTCAATCGTCAGGTTCAGATTAAACAAGTACAACTTATAATTTTTTCTATAAACAAATACATAATCCTACGTATAAAAATTAGCATTCATGGAGAAATAATCGTGCAGTTTCGGCAAGATGGCAGCTGTAAGATGTACTTACCATTTTCCATCTTCTGTTTTTTTCTTGTGGAAGGAGTTATTTGAACTTGGGTTCCAATGGGCCATCGTCAATTGGGCTGACATTCAACCAGTCCAAATAAGGCTAGACAAAACATTGAAGTTGTAGCCTGAATTTGCCCATAATTCGACCTCACCTGAAGCCAGTTTAGGACCAGGCTGCTTTATTATCGGAAGCCCGAATCAGTTAAAGACGCCAAGCCAACTTTTCGTTTTTTCTGACTGAAGCCAACTTTTTTTTACTATGAAATATATAGAAGAACAGTGTCTAAAAAGTCATTGCCTAGACTTCCAGACCTGTACGTCATGCCTGGTCGACGTGCCTGTGGTCTTTAACGCCGCCTCCTTGGCTGCCAGCTGATCTGTTGGGCGCTATTGCCGATCACCGAGGATCCAGTGCTGTTTAAAAACCCTGTACAGGAGAGATCTATTTTCGATTACATAAACTTTTTCCACGAATATACATGAGAGATGTTTTTTGAATGCTTAGAAATTATTTCCGCACAGATTGGAGTACAAAAGCAGCCGCCGAATTCGCTAGCTGAGCATGGAAAGTGCGATATTACATGAACACAAAAACTCATGTGCAGGCGAAGAAACCCGACCGACGACACTGAATATATTGTCGAGTCTTGGATGTATGTACAAGTGTACTGCATATCAAGGATTTTGCGCGTCAAGAAATGATGATAGCCACTCAACTTTCAAACCAATTCAATCATAATCTTCTCGAGGAGAGAATTGAAATGCATCCATGATAAGGTTTCGCGATAGGATTAAAAGAAGCGGGAGGATAACGCTCTGTTTTCCATCACAAAACGAACGCCTGTCCGTGTCAATAATGCAATAGTGCAGGTACGGTGGTACCATCAGATGCGTACTTTGACAAACAACCTGTCGCATCGACAGCTTTGTCTATAAATAACCCTTAGATAAATTCCAAATTTTGGTGGGCTTCTGCATGCAAACCTGCCAAATTCGAAATCTGGACAATGCCCTCATTTTGTCTGCTCCTCCTTGGATCTGCTGGTTCTTGCAGTACACATCTGGAAGGCGCGTCGAAGCGTAGCCACGCGCCAACTTTTGTTTTCTGGCAAGAACTGGCCCCCTGTCATCTCCTGAGCTGCTGCTGATCTGGAGCAAAAATTCACGAAAAGCAACATGGCAACAACCCGTTATCTCACGATCTCCAGCTTTTCTGCATCGTAGCTATAGTTTGGCGTGTAAGAGCGATTCGAGAGATTAAAAGCTACCAGAGCGACGCGAGAAGCGACTTTTCAGATTCCAAAACTTTCACCAGAGCTTCTGTGGTGCCGAACTGTCTATCGCTGTTGGTGCAGGGATGGTATGTTTTTAGAAGGAATTGCGATCCAGTGGCGTGCACATACTGAGATGCAGATCTTGCGATGCACCAGTGGCTAGTACTGTGACACATACACACACATCCGGCACCACAGAACTGCAACAATATGAAATCGTTACAGGTCACATCATGGATTCCGGTGATCTGCAAAGAGAATCTATCAAAGGGCTAAGCTTATCCTACACAAACCTTGTCTGCCAAGAGCATCGGCATTGACAGCATTCCCCGCCTCTGCCTGACCCGGATCACAGAGCATGCACATGCCCTGCAATAATCCAAGAAATCACCTCAAAATTTCAAAAAAAACGCAAATGATTTACTATCTCGCCAGGACCCCACATCAATCGGTTAGGCACAACACAATTGAAGGACGGGAGGACAAATCTGGCCACCCTTTTGGGGCGATGCCCGAGAAACCAACCACCGTCTTTCCAGATCAGCAAGAGCAGACATCAGGGAAGGTGGATAATTGTAGGAAACCATTGCTTGCTTTCATCCCTCTGATATGAAAGCCACTGCTGTTTGTCTGATGGTGGCTCGCGATTCCCTGTTTGTTTCCGTACAAGAGCATAATAATTTGCGTTCCGATATGCTTCCGTACATGTGAATGTAGGTACTAAACGTGCATAATACTGCCTTAAACTAGCTTAGCTACCCCTGTCAAGGACACAATGAAGGCTAGATGATTGTACATTTAATCGGGATCGGTCCATGCAAAGATGCTTACTCTTCCAGCCTGATCTTTAGATGTTATGTCACTGAAGGAGCGCTACAAAGACGCAAGTTGCACCGGGCGCGGGAGAGAGAGTAACAAGTGTTCCAATGGGTGTGAGTTCGGTTTCAAAAATAAATAAATCAAAGTTTGAGATTAACGCAAGACTCGCAAGCTTCATGAGCTCGAGCTCGACTTATTTAGATGAGTAACAACTAATTTATTTTGTATTTTATTAAACAGTTGGTCAACTCCATAGCCTAAATTAACCATCTGCGTAATTATTTACTAAACGTCTATGGTTCAAATTGGCGACAAGTCATAACCCCACATAATTTGAACCTTATTATCCCCACCAACCCATGTGAGTATTAAATAAAAAAATTTACAACTATCGTGAACTCCTGTATGAACCTGGAGCTAAACTTAAACTCTATTTAAAGCTCGAAGTTCAAACCAGACACGCCCGACCTCTGCTCGAGTTTGGACCCCAAATCTCGTTGGGGCTCCACTTATTTACAGCCCAGAGTGAGGGGACATGCATCTAGCAGTACTAGAAGGGGGGACTTCTACATTTTTTTCTGTTTAACTGATATAAAGTTATTTGCATGGAAAAGTAGATAAAACGGTTTTCAAAAAAAGGCTAAAAACGTGGTGTCCTTTTGAGTGGGCTTAGCTTCAACTAAATACAGGCTGCTGTTAGCAGAACAGTACCGTGGAATCAATAAGACATGTGGTCACATTAGCGCCTACACAATCGGGTGGTCTGTACAATAAGTTTGATGTGTCATCCGTGTACGTATATTAGGTGGACCTTAACCTGACCTGATTAGGACACAATAACTTGTACGATATATAGGTGAATCGGAAGCAACCCTTCGTCCACATGCACGAACAGTCTCGGATGTACACTGCTGCTCCACTTGCAGGCTAGCTCCCACCGCGAGTGGCATTGGACAGCCTATTCTCTTGTGTAACTTTTGGAGTAAACAGCGAAAAGTGGAGGGAAATTCCCCTTTGCGGGACAAGTGAGTTAAATCTTAAAAGCCACTGGGGATTTGGTGAGTAATGCATCGGCTCCAGCATGAGCGTACCACGTACGCGGAAGTATATGCATCATCAATTCGCCCGTTTAGATGAACCGCGACATTAATCACGCCACGGTAAATGAAGAAAGTTCTTGTCAATTTCCTTCTCCTGAACCTCTCTGAAAAGCAATTAAGCAGAGGAAGCAAATGCTGAGCAAGAGAAACTTCTGCGGATGCAATTAAAGCAGGCCACCTCGCGTGCTCTCTGGACACCGCCACCGAAATCACTTCGGCAGAAGAGCTTTGAGCTAGCGGTGGACGAGACCAGGAGAGGTCGTCGTAGCCTAGGCGGTCACTTTGTTCTCTCTTCCATTTCACCATTTGACAGAGGCGCGAAACTCTGCGGCACGCACCCTGCGCTCGCCCTTCAAAATGGGAGGCTAAGACTGCTCGGACTCGTGCACCTCTATATCCGATCTCTAAAATAATATTCTTACCTCTTTACAGTTAACTCTAAAAGATTCTCAGCTTTACAGTTCAATTCGCTGCACTCGTGGGCTTCTAAATCAAAACTCTATATCAACTATCATCTATTTTATATTACATAACACAACTAACTTATATTTATATTATTTCATATAACTATGCTTATATTAATAATATTACATTTACAACTTATAAAACTTGGTTCCTTCTATTTTCTTTTTTCTCTTTTCTCCTTTTCCCTCTCTTCTTTTTTTTTTCCTTTTCCTTTCTCCCTTTTTCCTTCCTCTTTCTTTTTTTTTTCTTTCCATTTTTTTCCTTCTCTTCTTTTTTTTTTCTTTCCTTTCTCTCCTCTTACCGGGGCTACATGGCATCTCTGGAAATGGAGTGGCACTGTACAGCCCTGTATTTTCCAGGGCCGCTACCCGAGCCCGGTGCGCGCGGCGGCTTCGGCCGCAGCCGCCGTATTTAGCGGAGCGGAGCGCGTACAGGGCCCTGTGCGAGCAGTCTAACCTACCTGTCGCCGCGCGGGCAGAACCCCTCCACGGCCGCGTGCCTGTGGTCGTCTCTGTCTCTGTCTCTCTCTCTCTCTCTCCGTCCTCGCCCTGCGTAGTGGCCTCTCCTCCCCAACGACCAGTAACCACCGCACCGGCCGGCCTAGCTCTTAACAACTCCGGCCACCGTTGCTTAAAAACCAGGTGAAAATGTTACGTACTGTAGTGTGGTGCAGAGTTGACATCGAGACAGTTAACCTACGCGCAGGGCCACACGCAATAATTCGTAACCATATCTCGTCCCAGCTAGACGTTTGGGTTCGGCTCGTCGTATTTGATCCCCGTGCGTGGCTATGAATGCTCGTACCAGTTTGGGAACTTGTTCGGTTAGGGTGGGTTTGAAGCAGCACGAGAGTGATTAATTCACAACTAATAAACATGCCAAGGATTCGATCCCCTCTCTAATCCCTATGATAACCGAACAAGGCCTTGGTAGGACGGATCGGCCGTGCGCGGCTGCTGATGGCTCGGCGCACAGCCAGCGAACTTGCATTGGGATCTTAACGCGGTGCCCTCCGCGCGCGGGTGCGCACGCCGGCCGGCGTCCGCCCATCTGCCAACCAACCAACCGTCCCGTTCCGGCCGGCCCCCGTCGCGGCCACAGGGAGCGTGCGCCGTTTGCGAGTTTTTTCGATCAGGACACGGCGGCCGCGCGTGACGGTTGCGTTGGCGTCTCGCGGTCTGTGGTGCGCTGCTGGATCGACGACCATCTCGATCCGTGGGCACGACATGGACCACGGCGGCAAGAACGAACGGTCGATCCATCTCGGTTGGATCTGGTCCTTCCGTTCGTTTCAGCCACGGTACGTCGAGGACAGCGACCCTTTCCTCTGTCCTCATGCTTCCTTTTTTTTGTACTGCGTACCTAAACGCTGCGTCTTCCATCACTCTCACGATAATGCGGCCAGCAGCAATCTCCTTTTTCAGCTCTGGTCTCCCTTTGATGAGCCGTTTCCCGTGAAAAGAAAAACTGACGACGAGAAAACCAGGAGCCTACGCCGCCCATGGCACTGGGTCTCTCGTCGACGTCGAGGCCGCCACCGTCCTCTCTAGCGTTGAGGCTCGTTGAGGGCGCCGCAGCTCCGTTCAGCCCCTCTCCCGCACTCGCTGGCGCTACTCCGGCCGTCATTCCGCTGTCACTGTAGATCAATAGGTTTAAACATTTTTTCGCCCTGACGTATCGTGCATGCTTGGCCAGGAAGGAAAAGGCTGCGACCTTTTTCTGAAAAAGGGTGACGACATGATCTGCTGCTGTGTTTTCTATTCATGCCGGTCCGTGTGCCCCGGTGCAACACGCCGGCGTAATTATTTATATGTCCTCTGCTTCTCCTTCTCCTTGGATTGGAACTCGACGTACACACTTAGAGTCTGGTAATTACCGGCCCGCTGTTTTATCTCGGATTATTTCCAAGTCGTCACGTCGGTAGAATCTGGGTGGTGGTAACAGGCTAACAGCACGTACATAAATACATGCGCGGTTGAGGGATTGAATCCACGGGCACGGCGGATGGTTGCTTTCCTGCGTAACTAACGCAGAGCCATGATAAAGCAGAAGAGGCCGGACCGCCGGGGATTGCTTGCGCGCGCCGCGATCGGCATGTGCCCCGCGTGCCTGCCCTCCCCTCCTCCTGTCGCGGCCCGCTCTAAGCTAGCCGTTTCATCCCTACTCGATCTGCCACTTGCCACCGTGCGACAACTCCTTTTGCTCAAGTTTGTTTTATTTTTTGTGCGCGTGTTTTTTACCCCCATTACCACTTTTTTTCTATTCTAGAAAATTTTACATTGCACGATTCACATGGGTGAATCGATTGCTAGCACGAGAAGCGAGGTCAGGACGGTGCCTTTTTCGGGGGCCAAACGAGTGACGCTGTTCACTCCTCATCGTGCAACGAACAGCTAGTTGGTCCCAATGGCGACGGACGGTAAAAAAATTCTTGTGCCGCAAAACTTCCTCCAGTCCATACGAAGAAAAAAAAACGCTCTCGAAGCTGGAAAAGCGAAAGGCTTCGATCGAGCGCACGCTACGGCATCATTTGCCGCGCAGCCCGGGGCCCGTCTACCGCTCTCCCTTGGCCCATCTGAGCTGCCGGGCCCAGGCGGTTGAAAAATGAAGGAAGGGGGCCCTGATGCCACGCTTGGTCCGCGTGTCAGTGGCTTCGACCACGCGATTAGTCGAGCGCCTCCGGGAGTCGCTGTCCCCGGCCCGCACGGACGCACGGGACGGGGCTGGCTCGTGTTACGGACAGTTCGCTCCGTCGACTGTCAGGCAACGCATGCTGATCAGTACATACTACATTGCATTGTAAATTTCGCGTGGCTCAAAGTAGGGGGAAAAAGGATCTGATGACACTGATCCTAAATCTGGCGTAGCATTGCACTTAAATCTCAAAGTAATTCTACACCTAACATGTCTGAGAGAAAAAATCGAGGTTCATTGATTGGATGGGGAATTGCTCACTCCAGAGTCCGGTACTGTCTCATGGGTGCGCCCGAACTAGTACTACATTAGTAGAGAGCAGAACTGCGTTGAGACAAAACTCCACAGTACCACAAGGTAAATGGGCTGCAGAAGCAGAAGAAAGTGACGGCGAGCTTCAACCGCCACGCGGAGTTCACCACGATCCCCCCTCCCCGTCGCATATATATGACGCCGCCGCATCTTGCACTCCTCCGCGTTACAGGAAACCGAACCCAATTCCCACGGCACCTGCGCACCGCCATCACCGACGACACCGCCGCCGCAATCCCGGCTCCCACGCACGCGTGCTGTCGCCCAACAGCCGCGCCCCGGAGCTCGCGGAAGGATCTTTAATGGCGTCGGAGCCACGACATCACCGCCCATAGAGAGGACGTCGGCGTCGAGTTGTTGCTGCCCAACTGCTCGTCTTTCGGAAGTGCACTGCGTTGTCCTCGTAGAGACGCGTACGCATACGGCGCCGGAGATGAATGGCCGGGCTCGAAGGCCGGCGGCGGCGCACGGCGCAAAGCCCGCGGCAAAGGGCGACAGCAGAGTACGTGCTTAATTCCTCAATCTCTCTTCGTTTCTTACTGTGCTCTGTTCTTGGGCTTCCCAATTGTGACTTGTGAGAAGCAGAAACGTCGATTTTTCTCTGGAATTGAGTGCCTAGGAGGTGACAATGTGCGGTTGATTTTCGGTTTCCCTGACTGGTTCTTGATTCATTGGCGACTCTTTGGCGTCTGTTCGAGACCAGTCGTTCGAATTCCGTGCTTGAGTTTCTATGCCCTTCCTTTCCAGTCTGCAAGATGCGAGCGTGAATTTCTGTGCCTAGGTTGTCAGCAATTCATGCACTTTTGGTATTTCGTACGCAGCCTTGATTAATGTGGCAAGAGCGGAACTGTACCATCTGATGTTCTTGCGAGCTAATAGTAAGAATGGTTGGTGGCTTGGGGGCGTTTATGACAAGATCTCGACGCAGGTTTCATTTGCCTCTGGCGTCAGTTGCTTTGCAGAGAAACCCGGCATTGGCTTGGAATAGTAAATCTTCAGTGCCCCTGAGCCCCCATTTCTTCTTTAGATTGCCTTTATCTTTATCTTTAAGACCAGGGGAATCTGTGCTTTGCTTCCGTTAGTAACCTTCTTTGGCAGCTAAATGAGGCTTCTTTCTCCCTTTCAATGATGGTGTTTGCGTTCAGGTGGTCGAGAAGGATCCGAGGAAGGCGGTGATGCCGGTGCGGGGATGGCCCAACGCGGCCACCACCAGGACCGTCACCGATAGAATTCAGTCGAGGAGGGAGCGGAAGCTCGCACTGCAACAAGATGTACTACTTGAATTATATGCCTCAGAAGTGGCGATCGGTCTCTGTAGTGTAGCTCGTTTCTGACGTCTTGCGGGTGCTGAATTCCAGGTCGACAAGCTGAAGAAGAAGCTGCACCACGAGGAGAACGTCCACCGCGCTCTGGAGCGGGCGTTCACGCGGCCGCTCGGCGCCCTGCCTCGCCTGCCGCCGTACCTGCCGTCTCAGGTTGGGCGCCGCGCCTCCGTTTTTTTCTGAAGATTTGATTTTTCGTCGGTGCTGAACCGATTTGTTCATTCCTCTCCTGGCTGAATTGCGCTGCGAAGACGCTGGCTCTTCTCGCGGAGGTGGCGGTGCTGGAAGAGGAGGTCGTCCGGCTGGAGGAGCAGGTGGTGAATTTCCGGCAAGGGCTGTACCAGGAGGCGATAACCACGTCCTCCGTCAAGAACAACGCGCATCTCGCCAGCAGCGAGAGTCACGTGCCAACGCACCAGCTCACTCCATCAACCCCGGTGCCCAATTCGGAAGTCTCTCCATCGGTACGTCAGGGCTCATCGGATAATCATCCTCCAGCAGCGCGCTCTTCTCTGAACAATAATGGGGTCGCTGGTGGCAAGCAAACGCCACGAAGGCCAGTCCATACCTTGCCGTGCCAAGCTCAAGACGACCGGTCTGGCACGGGGAAGGAGAACCTGTCGTGCAGCAATACGTCGAGCAGGAACTCCCGTCAGACGCCGTCGCAGCAGAAGGCGCCCAATTCCAGAGCTCCGGCACCTGACAAATGCAGGGCTACTCCTTCTCAGGTAACATAGTAAAAGCCATCCTACTCCTTTTCACTGCGCTGCCACTCAAACTTTAATTGGTGTTTTGATGCTCTCGGCATTATGCGTGCAGACAATTACTGCGACTCCCGACCGTAAAAGACCTGCGGAATCTGCCGGCAGTAACTCTGACAAGGTGACGTCGCGGGACGGCTCGAGCGTCGCGAACAAACTGTCGGAGGAGCTGCTCCGGTGCCTACTGACCATCTTCTCGCGGATGGGGTCGTCGGCGGCCGGCGGCCAGGGAGACGAGGAGCAGCACGCGCCGTCCCCATCGGTGTCCGGGTCCAGCAGTAGCGAGAGCTCGGAGGACGCGTACCCGCAGGACCCGTACGGCGTCCTGGAGCTGGGAGCCAGGGACATCGGCCCGTACAAGCGATTCCACGTCGTCGACGCCGCTTCGTTCGACCGGAATGCGCTGGCCGGCGACACGCTTCTCTCCAGGAGATTGAAGTGAGCTATCTGCTCTTGCTTTGTCACCGTACCGCCTGAGATTCAGCTCAATTATTGCAAAGCTAGATTTGTCTGTCTGGCTAGCTGCTGGCTGTTTGACGTAACCAAGCTTTGCTGATCGGAATGTGCCTGCCTGCCTGGCAAATCTGCAGGGCGTTGCTGCAAAGGCTGTCATCGGTTGACCTGGCGGGGCTCTCGCATCAGCAGAAGCTGGCGTTCTGGATCAACATCTACAATGCCTGCATGATGAACGTAAGCAGCCTGTCACTCATAAAATTCTGGTCGCCCGTCGATCGGTACTGTTAATCCAGAATAACCATTCTACGCTGGGCATCTTTCCGTAATCAGGAAGTTTCATTTTATGGATTGTTAATCTGTCCGTGCATCATCAGCTTTCCCTTTTTATTATTTCATAATATAGCAGACGGCCTGGACAGTTTTGAGGATGCGTGCTCTTAAAGTCTGAACTAGTCTGAACATTCGGCATGTGGTGTGTACTGTACGCTACAACTCGTCATTAAACTTTGATTAAAGAAATGCTCCATGTCCCCTAAATCATTACAACGACGTAACAACTCGGATGTAGTACTAGCGCTGTTGCCTTTGTTATCCAATGACCCGGCTCACTTCGCCATCCGTCAGATGAAGCGCCACGTCTCATGCCTGGTCTGTCACTGACACTCTGTACTGCAGGCGTTCCTGGAGCAAGGGATACCAACCACGGCACATACGCTCGTCGCGATGATGCCAAAGGTATACTACAGTTACAGTACATCGATTCGCCTGTGACTTCCAGATGCACGAGGAAATTACTTTCTTCGAACGAACCCATGATGCGCCACGGCGAGGAGATATGCGATCGATCCTGACGAGAGTGATCTCTGCTGTTCGTTTTGCCAGGCCAACATAAACGTCGGTGGGCGCACGCACAGCGCCATGTCCATCGAGCATTTCATCCTGAGGCTGCCCTACAGCGTGAAGCAGGTAAGTCCTGGACCTCCTCCTCGTCGCCGATTCGTCGATGCCGCAATGGTTGGCACTCGACTGTGGGGTGGTGGTAGTAGTGTTTACGTGGCGTGCCCAGAGAAAACTGCCGCATGTGCGCGCGCTAAGCATAAGCACGATACGATGCGTGATGAACAGGTGAATCCGGAAGGAACGAAGGGCGGCGAAGACGTGACGTCGCGAGGCGCGTTCGGGCTGGAGTGGCCTGAGCCCCTGGTCACCTTCGCCTTGTCCTGCGGGAGCTGGTCCTCCCCGGCCGTAAGTGCCTCGCGTACAACCATCTGCCGGTACCTAGCAATGCTATCATGTTGATCGTCTTCTTGATTAATCTCTGAAGGTGAGGGTGTACACGGCGGCCCGCGTCGAGGAGGAGCTGGAGGCGGCGAAGAGAGAGTACCTGCAGGCCGCGGTGGGCGTTTCGGCGCCGGGCAGGCTCGCGGTCCCGAAGCTCCTGCACTGGTACCTGCTCGACTTCGCCAAGGACGTGGATTCCCTCATGGACTGGGTCTGCCTGCAGCTACCGGCCGAGCTGCGGCACGAGGCGATGCGGGCCGTCGAGGACGGCCGACGGGCGGGCGCCGAGCCGGGGCGGATCCAGGTCCTGCCGTACGAGTTCAAGTTCCGGTACCTGCTCGCCTCGTGAGGCGGAGCAGGTTCCGCAATCAACGCTAGTGATGGATTGTTCGTCGTGCCGCGAGTTTGTAAAGGAAACAAAACAAGTGGTGAAAAGTTTTCTGACTCAGAGCACCGCTGTTCTCAGAGATGCAGGCAGTACGGCTCGGCAGTTTTGTTTACAGTGGCCGTCAGGCTTCGCGTTGCCGGAAAGCGGAAGAGGACGGGCACTGCACAGCTGTCACTCTTTGTCTCACTGATTAACCTGAACGGAGCAGCTTTCCGCTTTTCACCTTCCATCCCGGCACGTTGTAGCCCAACCCGTGACGACGGAACCGGCCGCCCGGTAAAATCCCAACGTTTACCGTGTCTCGCGCCTTGCTCGAAGGCAGGCGTTGACAGCAGCCGCTACAGGTAGTGATTACAACAGCACCCGTTTTGCTTGGCACATCATGACCTTGGACCGATCCGTGGGGACACGGGGGGTGGCTGCTCATCGGGCCTGGAACTGACAGCCTCGCTGCTGTTGTTGCCGTGTAAAGACTGACAGAGTGGCCAACGTCCTTGCAACACGACAGATCGCACGACCATCGTCAACGTGTAGGTATACGCAGAGCAGCAGCAGTGGAAGCCAGCTCGTCTCCGGGTCACTGCTCTCCAAGAATCAATCCCTTGTGCTCCATGCATCACCGGCGGCCCGGTGCGCCGCAGCTGCCGACCACGCTGATCCCGCGATGCTGCTTCCCGATGGATCAGCGGCAGGCGCTGAATCCCGCGCGTCAGCGGTCGGCTGCCCTGCAGCGACGATGCGACGGCCACCGCTGTCGCGTCACCGGCTTGAACTGGGCCCGGGAGCTCGCATTGCACTTTCCGGCAATGGGCGCGTCCAGCCTGGCCGGGACGTCGTCTTGCGCTGGTGCCTTCTGGGGAAACTCGGCATGATTGCAAACCAACTACCCAGTACCCACTCCTCCTCCTGCAGTTCTCTCGCCTGTACGGGTACCTCAGGACAAAACTTCAAAGGAATTAACTATGCCTTGGTTCTCGACCGGATCTTCGTGTGCGCGCGTGCGTGCACAGCTGCGATCTGTGCTACAAACCTACAGCGGCGCTGCCTCTCGAGTCTCGAGATAGACGAAAGAGTAAAAGGGAGTCAAGGGGACTATCAATTTTGTTCGGGCAATGCTGGAGTCATGGAAGAACTACCGGGGATCCCTGCTTCCCTCCTTTCGTCTTCAAAGAAAAGAAAAAGCTAAGGAGCGAGGCAGGGAATCATTTGTGATCGTCTTGTAGCTTTGCACTGGCCATAATTAGGTCTAGAGCTTTGCTAGGTGGTTTCTTTAGCAACCATACATAGAACAGTACTCTCCTACATGTCAGTGCTCCTTTTCTTTTGATGTAAAGTAACCATTCTTTGCTAACTGCATGTATTAACATGAGACCCAACCTAACCTAGGAGGAGTTAGGTGGTTTTTTCATTAAGTAGAAGAAATAAAAGAAAATAGCCAACCAAATAGAGAGAGTAGCATTCGTTGCTATGTAGACGGATGACATTCACCACCGATGCTCTGTCGGCGTAACAGTGGGTGCCCAGACGATGGATGGCATGGGTGGAGAGATTCGGCCCCAAAGGTGATATGGTGCCCGGGCTTAAAGGGGGTAGTACCTGGACCAGTTATGCATTCCCACAGCAGTCCTGGGCCTGGGGCCGAACATTTCCTTTTTTCCGAAGTTCGTGGCCAACGCTGCCACAACGTACGCCTGACCACCGTGCGAGGTCGGAGTCCCACCACTGCAATGGGGTCGAACACTGCAGCCATGATATGAACTGCCGTGTGTCGTGTGCAAAGGAAGAGCCTCATCTACCCTTCCATAGTGGCGCACCAGGAGTTGTAGCATCAAGCAACAACTGAAAGGTGCTGGCAACAACGTTATCAATTAACACGGTGCGGTCGCGCGTCATCGTCTCTAGCGATCGATCGATCGATCCCTTGGTGGATAGCTACACAAACTGCACGAGAAATAAAGCGGGCATTTCTGGGCTCATCGCGAGCTCCAGAAATATCTTTATCCTCATGTAATGTATGTGCGTGCCCTATGGAGTAGGTTTGAGCAGTATGGTAGGGCTGGCGGCTGGCCAAACCAAGCAATGCTTCTATAACACCTCCATTGATTTTCTTGCTTATTTCCAAAAAGATATTTATTTGATTCTGGAAAAAGGTCGAAATAGGATGGTTCCTGGAAGCACGGATGGGGTCCCGTACCGCCCCAGTTGCTCCTCTGTCGACCACCATTCCAATCATTCAATCAGTGTTTGGCAGGACGCAAGCAAGCAAGGATACCGGTCCCCAAGCTTTTAACGAGCACGTACCAAGCTGAACAGTCCGGCGAGCTGCATCCCGAGCTAGCTTTTCCACACAAGACGAGCTCGGCGCTGTTTGGCACAGCTTTTGAACCAGTTCTTTTTTATAAAAATAAGCGGGTGTACCAAAGAGTTAGTTCTCCAGTAACTTATTAGTTCAACTGTTTCTCAGAATAAAATAAAAGTAGGATATAAGTTTAAGCTGCTGTTCACCAGTTTTTTAGACAAACTACTTTTTTAACAAGTTTAAGCCGTGCCAAACAGGACCGAGGAGCTGCCCAAAGCTTACCCTGTGGTTAATACATGAGCAAACTAGCTAGAATGATACGAGATTCTGAGCTGCAAATGCTACTAGGACGTGTATTATTAGCCCTTTCTTAAAAAAATACTAGGACGTATAAAGTATTAAACTACCACGCTCCGATCTACCTAAGTCGGGCATCGGACAGGTACCCATTAAAAGAAGACCGGGGCGCACGCGCGTGTGGCCCGGCATTGATGCGGCGTGCTAGCGAGGCATCCAGCGGGCCGCCGGCATGGGCATATGCATGCACAGCGCGCCGCACAGGCCTTCGAGAAAAAGGAGCAGCAGGCACACGCGGCGGCACATGGCTCTGCTCCGCTTTGGCCATGGACGGATCATGGATGGACCAGCTGATTGCTCGCTAGTAAGCGAATTGAACGCGTGGATGATCGTGGTCGTTGATTTGGTTTTAGTTTGCGAGGTGTGATCAGTCCCTTTCTTCCCGGCCCTCGCCAAACGTTACTGATCTTCCGTTTCCCTCCCTCCCTACTTTTATGATCTTTGATGTGTTGTTTATCAGGAACTTCTGATCCGTTTGCCAGCTTTGGACTTCGTTGCTAGTTAGTACCAAGCGATAACACGTACGGTTGAACTGCTTATATATGCAGTTCTGAAAATGAGGTACTGTCAGGCACAGATACGCTGCTGCTCTCCCGTCGCGCATTCAGAACGGTTGCAACTCGCGTGAAGTAAAGGAATAAATTGTGGGCAGATCATGAGATAGCCAAGTACATACCGAAGCTAATTAATTGAGCCTAACACACGGTACCTCCCTGCTCATCTGTTGTATGCACAGAAACGACACGCACAAACACAGTTTGATTTCGGTACGTCAATCTCACCTTGCATCTTCGAGCAGCTAGCACCTAACCATCTGACAGCCCGAAACAACTTGCGCATCGTCCACACGGCCGGCCGGCGCTACCCGTCGATCGGAACACGCCATGTGCAGGCGGCATGCACATCCACAGATCCACAGACGCGCGCAACTAGTACTGATGCACTCCCCAATGATTTGCCTGCTCCATCAGTACTAAGCGGTGGAAGAAGACATATGACGAGACAGACTTCGTCTCTCGATGCAAGACGTCATGGACGATAGCTAGAAAATCGCGTGCATCTCCAGCTATCTAGCAAAATCGCTACGTAATGAAGTGCCTAGATCGCTACTAACAAAGAAACAAATCAAATGGAATTATTGTACGTGAAGGACATGCATGCCGTACATGCGTTCCTGATTGATCTATCATATATCTCTATCTTTTGTGATCTTGACACGCGACACCTACTGTATACATAGATGTAAAAGCAAACTTGTCAATTTCATGGATTGTGATAAACATGACGACACATATGGTTTCTCAAGCATGCACGGATCTAGAGATGAGATGAATCGAAGCTTGGAGAGAGAGAGAGAGAGAGAGAGAGAGAGAGGTGGCAGTGCAGTTTTTTTTACGAAGAAAGAGGCAAGTGTTTTGCCGATTCATTAAAGAAGATGAAAGGACATGCTAGTGCTGTTTGAGACGAGAAACGAACAGGACCCATGACGGCACCTTCGGGGTAATGGACGCAAGGAGGGAACACATGCCGAACGGAAGAAAAAAAGCATTCGTTCTTCCGTCCCGCACCACTCTAACTCCCGAAGTGGCACCTCCTACATCACGTACCATCGATCCTATCGGTCTGCTATGATCCAGAATGTCCTTGACAACAAACCACCTCCTTGGATAGGAAACATAGGGTGGTCTAGCTGGTGTGCATGCAGCTACCACTCATTTCTGTAACAGGATGTGTTTCCATGTTTTTTAACCTCTAAAAGCTGCACATATGTTGTATTATATATGGAGTTATTAATAGAACTTGTTCTAACAGAGCTAATGATACAACGTTCTTAAGTTATATAAACTTGACATTCCCTATAGTTTGTAACTGATGACATCTATTAGAAAACTTCCATGGATAAAAAATGAACTAAGAACATTTTCCTAACATTATAATGCCATCAATTAAAAAGGGATGGATAATGTCGTCATCGCCTAGAAAAAGGATGGAGTAGAAACTATTTCCTACAACTCTTGTTAAACTCGATACAGATATTACAGAGAACATACTATTATATTTGGATGACAACGTCTCAAACTGACATTTTCTATTCATCAAAGATTGATGTTTAATCCAACAATTGATTCTTCACAAATCACAGTAAACCATAGATCAAACTGTGGGAGCCTATAGTCAGCTTGCACACTGATCCAACGTATAATACTTCAAATAGGTATCGGCAAAGACTTCAGTAGTCAATGAACAGACACAACAACGACCACCCAACTTCTCTACGTTCCCTGCTGTATGGCTATATAATAACATCCGCACGAGAGGCCCCTTTGCTTCAGAGAAAAGTATCACTGCTGCGCTCCACCAACCTGACCTTACTCGCCAATGCCATCTTTCATCGACGGCCCCACTCTCCGGTCGCTGCTCCGGCCGTCCACCAATGGGCGCCGGACGAAGATGCCGGACAGGGGCAGCGACGGTGGCGGTGGGCTCTTCAAGATGTTCAAGCTCATGCCCATGCTCTCGTCCGGGTGCAAGATGGTAACGCTGCTCGGCCGGCACAACAGGGCCCTGCTGGCCGACCACGCCACGACGGTGACGCTGTTCGGGCACCGGCGGGGGCGCGTGAGCCTGGCCATCCACGAGGACACGCGAGCGCCGCCGCTGTTCCTCATCGAGCTGCCCATGCTGACGAGCGCGCTGCACCGGGAGATCTCGTCCGGGACGGTCAAGCTGGCGCTCGAGAGCGACACGCGCAGCGCGCGCCGCCGGCTCGTGGAGGAGTACGTCTGGGCCGTCTACTGCAACGGCCGCAAGTCAGGCTACTCCATCCGCCGGAAGGAGGCCTCCGACGACGAGCGGCACGTACTGCGCCTGTTGCGCGGCGTGTCCATGGGCGCCGGCGTTCTGCCGGCCGCGCCGGAAAAGGAGGGCGGCGTGCCCGCGGGGCCCGACGGCGAGCTCACGTACGTGCGCGCGCGCGTCGAGCGCGTCGTTGGGTCGAAGGACTCGGAGGCCTTCTACATGATCAACCCTGAGGAGGGTGGCAACGGAGGCGCCGAGAGTGGCGCCGGAGGTGGTGGCGCGCCGGAGCTGAGCATTTTCCTAGTAAGAATGAAATAAACGTTACAATACATACTCCGGACATGCAATACTGTTTGTGACTCTAATCGGAATATATGCACACACTCCTGTTGCATAGAGGTAGCCGATAAAATTGTTAATAGATAATAGAGGGTGTGACGATAGTGTAAACTAGATGTATATGTTTGTCTTAGATAGATAATTTCAATTATTGTAAATCATGGCACTATTAAATTCAGTTTGCAAATTGTTGTATCAGATTCATAACAAATTACAAATTGTTGTGATGTTTTTTCCTTTATCTTTTATAAAATAAATTGCAGCACAGTACTACTAGTAATTTTGGCTTCGATCATATGACGAGTTATTTAAAAGTGTTACAAGCTTGTGAGTTGTGATGGGTCACGAAAGTACAATCAAATTGTTGCGATGCTACTTAAGTGATACATGTGCAGCCAGGTTCAGGTAGGAATAGTTAGGCGCAGTGGTCACATAAGTTTCGAATTGTACCTTTTCTTTCTACTACAATTTTAAGTGCGGCCTTTAGCGACATAGACAGTTATTTTTATTTTATTTGCGAAATTGGATACAACATTTTCATAGGGAAAAAAGTGTATGTGTCAAGAACAGGCATAGTCAACCAGCACATGAGCATAAACGTACAGTTATTTGTGGATACCAGACTGGATTGAACACAACGTGCTTAAGCTGAACGACAGGTAATCCTGAAGCACCATCTATCTAAGTGCTAGTCATTTTGCCTGTTTTATCATTCAAATGTTTCCCACAAATGACGAGCGAGCATGAACACCTGCCGTGTTTATCGTCTCAGAGAATATATTAGTTCCGAAGCCATGCATGTTACAACCTACACACTCCTAGAAGAATAGCAGCGACAGATGTATAAACATCAAGTGTTACTGGTTTGCGTGAAAGGACTTTGGAACTAACGGCAACTTTCCGAAATAGATAGGTCGACATCACTACACGGTGTACGGATCGGAGTACAGTCTTCAGGTCCTCCAAAAATGATTTTCGCCTGAAACTGCAAAACTAATATTCCCGACACCTGTTCCTGTGTTTCTATAACTACACTGTGGATTCAACCTTCGCGCTCTCGTGAATCGCGATCCATAGCGCTCTTGTGCAGCCTTCCTCCTGGAAGATGGCAGAGTCATTGGAATAGTGATGCAAGAGCTATCGATCTCGGTCACCTGCAGCATGGCAGATGCTGAGATGCAGGTCCCTTGGACAGGCTCTGGGGCTGGAAGTAAGAAGAGTCATGTTAAGTGGGGTTGTTCTGTCTGTCGATCGAGATGGGCAACTTATCCGTGTAGTCCATCCATACTGGGCCACAATGATTCAACCAAGTTGATAAAAAATATTATTGTTTCCGAACGTATATGTTTATAGCTTTTCTTGTTTTCAATTGTCTGAAATTGTGGTTTCATTTACTTTGGTTTGTAAAACAGATCTGTTGTATAGGACTATGTATAAATATAGAAACAATTATAATTTATATCCGTCCAATCTAAAAAGAATATAAAACTGGGTGAAAGAACCTCCATTTTTCATACCACCTAAAGTTAGCAACTCCCAAATGTTTATTTTGTTTTCTCTTCTTTGGGGGGTGGGGGTGGGGGGGGGGGGGGGGGTTGATGAGTTTATAACAAGAATACTTTGGACTTGCTATTGCAAGACTAGTTCGCTTGAGCTAACCGGTATGGGTCAGGCCCAAATGGAAACATGAAAAAGGCTGTAAAGGGTACGACTATTTATTGGCCCATAGTTAGGCTGCCACGGCTTATATTGCAGGAAAAGGAAACAGGTGCGTCCATTCATCGTTTCTACCGCAACATGAAGTAGTTTTGTACTATGATGTGCAAAATCACATGGAGGATTGAAGGTACGCTAAATTTCAACTGCTTAGAAATAATATTTTTTTCGGTAAATGATTTTAGCCCTAGGACTAAAATCTGATGGCTAGCAACTTATTGAAAACTCACTCCTATTTCCTTATCTCAAGCATATTTCCTCGAGGCGCAATCCAATAAAAGAACTGCTGATGTTAACTCCGCATGTGTCGGGGCCACTAATGTTTTGGATTTTTGCCTGATCGCGACGCTAATTACTCTGCATGTTGAGTCTGCACATTGGCGCCCCAAACTTTCTCCTACAATGTGTCTAAAATTTTTTCGCCGCCATGACCCCCTGCAGTTTGGTAAAAAAAAATTCGATGCAAATCATTATGGTCTGATCAAGGCGCTAATTACTCTGCATGCCGACTCCTACATGCATCAAGACAGTTCTATCTTCATGAGGGTAGTCGAGCAGCCGCACGTGCATAGGGCTGTCAATGAAATTAGTCTCGTCGTTACAAAGATCGATTCAAACTTGGATTGGAAGAATAATGAGTCGAACTTGAGTCTAATTCAAACCTCATGAGAAAGCCTCATTTATCATTCGTGTGTCAAATTTTTTAATTGTTTCGTCTTCATACTCCTACCCACTACTTATACACTTACTATGATCTATAGTCGTTAAAGACGTTGCTTGTTGTTGAAATATTGTGAACATTGTTTATTATTAGGGCTTGCATTTCTTTGTACTACATGGGCTTTAAGAAGAGAGGATTTTCCTAATTATTATTTGTTGTTAATGTTTAAGCGAGTCTGTCGAGCTCGAACTCAAGCTTTTAAAAGCTTCAAAGAGTTGAATTCTTTAAACGAGCCTTGCCGAGCTCAAACTTGAGCTTATACGAGCTTCATGCGAGCCGAACTCGAGCAATACTATCGAATGGATCCTAGCTAGGCCCGTCTCGAGATTGGTTCAAGTTTTTACTGAGCTCGATCCCGAGAAGTCAAGCTTGTTCGAGCTCGACTCGTTTATAGCCCTAATGTGTGCATGCTAGCAACGTTCCCTCACCCTCACACGACCTCTCACGCGCTGAGTCAATGCATGCATGTTCAACCCGTACCAATCCAATGCAAGCTGGACGCGCATGTATAGCGCTCGCTCATGCAACAAAAATAAGGGAACAAAAGGAGCATATTGCTTGCATCTCACATAATCTTTTGCACACTAGTTTTTTTTCATCATCTCTCGAGTGGCTACATTTACTATTGTCCATCATCTAAGTCTGCCCATCAAGATGCACTCACATGCTCATTTATGATCCTCTATATTTTTATCAATAAATTCACCATCATTAGGATCTTTCACCCGTCATCCACATTCCAATTTAATTTGGTGTCTCTACCTTTTAGTTATTTTGAATTTGACAAGATGAAGAGCATATAACAACCCTAAAACTCAATCAACACATGCATAGCAATCAAGTTGAGTTTAATGCTCGCACGTTGGCTTCTATTATATCGGAGAAATGGGACATTTGAATTTCCCTAACGAGATGGAGAAAAGGAAATATAGGGAGCATTTTGCTTGCCTCTCATGCAATCTCTTTGTGAAAAAATGTTTTTTTGCGCCATATGCCTCAGTCCGTTACATTCACTACTCTCCGTCATGAGTCTACCTATCAATATGCAGTGACCTGCTCATCTATGATCCTTCATCTTTTTATCAACAAATTCACCATCATTATGATCTTTAACCCACCATTAACATTCCTATTTGATCCACCTACATTTTTTACGTTAGTTTAAGTTCAATAAGATGAAGAATATCTAAGGCTATCTCAGAAGCCCCAAAACACAACCGAAACCCATTTTGGGTCCTGAGAAGCAGTCTATACAGTCTCCAACAAGCAACCCATTACCAAAGCCTATTTTGGGTTGTTTCCCACTTGTGCCCTAAAAATAGGGACTTTACAGAGGCAACCCATTCCAACACTCGTTGCCTCTTCTTCCTCCACCCCCGCTGCGCATCCCACCGTCTTCGTCTTCCCCCTCTGAGCGCCATGTACTCAAGCGCGTCCCCTTCTCTTTGCTCCACCCAATGCCATGTCGTGCCGTCCTCCCCATCTGAGTTGTCCTCATCCCTTCATTTTCGTCCTCCTATCTTGTCCCTGCACGTGCGCCCTATCCCTACTTCGCCTAGAGGCCCCGCCGCATCTTCGGCTCGCCATCTATTGGCGGCACGTCGTGGCCCTCCTCCACGCCCCCCTCCTCAGAAGTTGCACTGTGTCACATGGACTCAACCTCCCCACCTCGCCTAGCTCCCCCCCCCCCCCCGCCCCCTCCTTCCCGTCATCCCACGTGGCCCCTCTAGATCCAACGCCTTTGCCCTGCGCCATCGTCCTCGCCTCCTCGTGTTGCACCGCACATTTAGTTTCCTCGCGCATGTTGTTCGATGAAAGAAACGGTTAGAGATCCAAAATGAGTTAGATGTTAGAGATGTCTGAAAATTGGCCACCTTGTGGAGAGTTCAAGGAGACCTAAATTGCCAAATAGGGCTCTATTTTTGCCTCTCCTTGTTGGAGATAGCCTAACAAACTTAAGATTCGATCAACGGTGGCATTTAATACTCACTTGTTGGCTTCTAATACGATAGAAAAATATGATTTTTTATAGTTTCGCTCACGAGACGAAAATGGGGGAACAATAGGAGTATATTGCTTGCCTTTCACATAATCTGTTGCACGTACTTTTTTTTTGCACCATCTATTTCGAACCATTATATTTACTATTTCTTATCATCCCAGCTATGATCCATAATATTTTTATCAACAGAATCATCATCATCATAATCTTTCACCCGCCATCCACATTCCTGTTAAGTTTGTCTATCTTTTTAAGTTATTTTAAGTTCAACAAGATAAATAATATCTAGCAAACCTAGAACTCAAATTTATAAAACACTATCACTTCACAGTTGAGATTCACAAAATCATCAAAAATAGTTATGTAAGTGGTATAGGTATTTGTTCCCAGCTCAAAAAACCTAACAATATCGAGGACAAGACAGTGAAAATTCTCTCTGTTCCCAGCTAGGTCTTGAGAAATTGAGATCTTAAACCAGTTGATTAGTGACGTCCCCAGCTTGTTTACCTCTGCTTCACAACACTGCGATGCTTCCTCAACAACTTCCGCCGATCTATCAGCCGAAACCCCAATCCCCAGTTTCTCCCCAACCCATGGATCCGTCCGCCGCCGGCGCTGGCGCCTCGCGGCGGAGGCGGAGCTGTTCCTGAGCGTCACCGAGAAACTCCTGGTGGCGCGCGACCTCAACGGATGCAAGCAGTTTTCCTCTCAGGCCCTCGCTGCCGACCCCAACACCCCGGGCGCCGAGAACCTCCACGCCGCCGCCTCCATTCTCCTGGCCGCCGAGCGCCACCGGCATTCCAACGGTCAGCCCGATCCGTACGCCGTCCTCGAACTTGACCCCGCTAACCGCGCATCGCGCCACCCGGATGCCGTCGACTCCCATTTCCACCGCCTCTCGTTCCTGCTGAATGGCTCCAACCCCTACCGCCCCTTCTCGTCCGCCTTCAACAACGCCGCTCGCCTCGTCCGCGATGTCGGGCGTTTCCTCTCTGATCCGGTCCTTAAATCCGCCCTCGACGCGGACCTCGACGCCACCGCCACAGCAGCTCGGGCATACCAATCTCCTGTTCCAAATCCATCGCTGTCACAATCACTGCTCCCTCCACAGCCAAATCCGCCTTTTGCTACCCCCAACGGCCAACTCCGCCGCCCGCTGCTCCCCCGCCGCGTCCAACACCGCCGCCGGATGCTCCTTTTCCGCGTCCAACACCGCCGCTGGCTGCTCCTTTTCTGCGTTCAACACCGCCACTGGCTGCTCTCGCTCCACGGCAAACGCCACCGCCAGCTTCTCCCGCTCCACGGCAAATGCCACCGCTAGCTTCTCCCGCTCCACGGCCTACTACGTTGTTCGTTGCTTCCCCTCCATGGCCACAACTGCCGCCGATTGCTTCCTCTCCATGTCCAACACCACCCAAAGTTGTTTCCTCTCCACGCCCAACACCGCTGCCTGCTGGTTCCCAACCATAGCCAACTCCACCAGTTCGTGCTCCCCTAGCGCCGGCTGCTGGCTGCTGCAATGCTCCCTCTTGTAGCATCAGGGACACCACTGTCATCCACATTCTGGACGATGTGCATGGCCAGCCACCACATTCATTAGTATGACCGCCTCTATGAGAAGCGCAAGCTGTTGTGCCCCAGTTGCTGTCAGTCTTTTGTAGCTGAGGCAATGGCTGAGCCGCCACCTATTGTGCCCGACACAGACATGTACTACTGCACTTGGGGGTTCTTCCCCATTGGGTTCCTTGGGTGTCCAGGCTTCGAAAGATTGATTAATTTGCAGCCGCAAGGACCAGATCAGTTGAATGCATCATGGCTTAGGGGAACTGCTGGTGTGAATGGTAATGTTGGAGATGCTAGTGTGAAGGACAATGTTGCAGGTATTGCTCAGAATGGAGTGCCAGTTAGTGCTGCATCAGAGATACCTGTAGAGGTGCCAGCTACAACACCGCCGGCAAAGCCTATGAGAGTGAAGGTGGGGGATAAGAAGCGTGGTCGCCCCAAGGGTAGTAAGAACAAGAACAAACAGTGATCTACATCGGCGAGGATGTTGGATATGAATTTATGGCCGTGAGAGGATATTTCTGCAGGTTGAAGTCCTTCCTGATGTTGAAAGAGTTTTTCAAGAGGAAATGGCAATTTTGGTGGTTGAAGAGTTTGTTTCTTTCCCTTAGCTGGAAATATTAATTTCTGATTCATGTCACATGCCTTCCTTGGCATTATGCTATAGGTGTTAGCTTGTTGCATGTGCATGCTGTATAGTTTCATTACTCTTCTAGAGATAGCTATCTTGAGCTAAGGATTATGGGGGAATAGGGAATTGGGTGCTGATGATGGTGCATTCAAGCTTCGTGCTATTATTAGCTCTGCTCTGTGTAGGAATGCAATAATGTAATAATGAATGATAAGGTTTGTTATAGTCATGTTTTTTTATTGTTTCTGCCCTTCTCGATTCCAAGTACCTAAATTTGGCACTTTGTTTATCCTTATTACAATGTTTTACAATGTCGTGTGACGAATATCCATTTTATTTCATCGATTTCTAGCATATACTCCCTTCGATCTTTTGTTGTTGATGTGTGCTAATCGACGCCAACAATAAAAACCGGAAGGAGTAATAAATAGCTGTTGTGTGTTACTTTAGTTGCCATATAAGAATCCACTTGCATATAAGAATCATGGTAAGGAAATTTGATAACCAGTGATAACACTAAATGTACATGTTGTTCTCACCAGGATATCATGATTGTAACTTCTTGATCGAACCGCACTGCTATTAAGAATTCCACTATGCTGGTAGAATTGTCTACAAACGATGCTGGTTGACAGTTAATCAAGGATGTTTTGGAGACAGTTCTAGTCTTCTAGCCTTCTTCTACAATATCTTTTTTCTTTGCTATGATATTTGTAGTGTGTGTGTGTTAGAGAGAGAATGAGGCTTGTTTATCACCATTCAGTTTGTGGTTTATTTGAGTATTCAGACTGACATGGTCTCCAACTGTATGAAAAATGCTGCCTAGTGATGTCTGTTTTGTGAAAAATATTACACTGATGTATTAATCATTTTTACCCCTGAAATTTTCCCACAACTGTAAATGTTGCCTATATGGTGCTTCGAAACGTGAAGGAAACACTGCTTTCACATGTACAAACATGTAGGAGTTGACTGATACTTGAGCCAATTGAATGAAAGACTGCTGGTAAGATGGTGGGAGACCAATGAGATGCAAATTTACAAGTACTACTTGTATGTTTTGGAGATGAAATAGAGTAAGTTATAGCTGAGGTATGACGATAGCTACCTAGATGCTATATTGTTCGACTGCTTGTTTAGATGGAGTGCAGAAACCTTGAGTCAGGCTACTGCCTGTTTCAACTACGTGACTTCACTGATATTACTGTAACAAGTGTCCCCTCAACAGTGCTCACTTCCAGTTCAGGTCTTACTACGGCTCTGGATTTTGAGGATATTTTTTGTTCACCGAGATATTCAAAGTTGTACTAATTATCGAGGGATTAAGCTTATGAGTCATACTATGAAGCTTTAGGAGAGGGTGATTGAACACCGTCTAAAGAAAGTGATCAATATCACTAAAAACTAGTTTGGTTTTATGTGTGAGAGGTCTATAGTGGAGGCGACTTTCTTGCTTCATCAACTTATGAAGAGATATAGGGAGCAGAAGAAGGACTTGCATATGGTGTTCATTGACTTGGAGAAGGCGTAGGACAAGATACCAAGGTCAGTCATGTGTTGGGCACTAGAGAAACATAAAGTGCCAACAAAGTACATTACCCTTATCAAGGATATGTATAATAATATTAATATAGGTGTGCGCATAAGTGATAGTGAGACTGATGCATTTCCTATCACGGTAGGACTACATCAAGGATCAACTTTGAGGCCACACATCTTTTCCTTGGTGATGGATGAGGTGTCGAAGGATATACAAGGGGATATCCCTTGGTGCATGCTTTTTGCTGATGATGTAGTGCTGGTAGATGAAACTAGCGATGGTGTTGATAAGAAATTAGATTTATGGAGACAAATTTTGGAGTCCAAGAGGTTTAGACTTAGTAGGACCAAGACCGAGTATATGAGGTGTGACTTTAGTGATGTTGGTCGTGAAGAGAGAAAAGTTAGTCTACAAGGACAAATAGTATCTAGAAGGGACTCTTTCCGATACTTAGGATCAATGTTACAAAGCAATGGTGATATTGATGAGGATGTTTGCCACAGGATCAAGGTAGGGTGGATGAAATGGCGACAAGACTCTGGAATCCTATGTGATAGGAAGGTCCCATAAAAGCTAAAAGGGAAGTTCTATAGGACATGATCAGACCTATGATGCTTTATGAGGCGGAATGTTGGCCAACTAAACGGCAACATGTCCAACAAATGAGCGTCGTAGAGATGCGCATGCTACGGTGGATGTGCGGGCACACGAGAAGAGACCGAATTAGGAATGAGGAGATTCGTGATAGGGTAGGAATGGCGCCGATTGAAGAGAAGTTAGTCCAACATCAACTGAGGTGGTTTGGACATATCCAGCGGAGACCTCTAGAAGCACCGGTTAACAGTGGTATTTTAAGAGGTAGAGAAAATATTAGAAGGGGTAGAGGACAAACAAGGTTGAACTGGGATGTCACGCCCGGTTTTACAAAGAGCAAGACCGGTCGCAAATTACATGTATGCCAGGATCGTTTTAATTTATACATGTAGTACAAGTAGTGATAAATAGATATATATCGAATATAAACTACATTTTTACCTTAATTGGGTCTCGAGTAGCAGCGGAAGAGAAGCTTCTAGGGCTGTCCACAAGTGAATCGACTGGCAGCTACGTGACCTTCACACCGTCTTCATTTGATCTTCTTTTCACTGAGCAACAATTATAATAGAAGAAAAAAGAAAACGTCTGAGTACATAATATACTCAACAAGTGTGGGAAAGTTCTATGCATGATGAGGCAAGAATCAAGAAAGGCTAAACACGGCTTATGCACTAAGCAACCTATACCTTAGTGTTATTAAGCATCCTATTTACTAGGTGAATACCCCAACCAATCCTCTGAGTATCTCCAAAGCCATCTGTATCTATCTCTCAAAAAACACCGACCACATCCAAAAACCACCAATCCAAGACCACCAACCAACTCCCAAACCGTGCTAATCATGAGAGAGTTACTAGCCTGCTCTTGACCGTGAGCACGACTGTCTAGACAGTTTTGAGTCTGCAGAGTTTGTACCCTTTACCCACAAGTCGTGATTCCGTCCCCTGTCGCCAGGTGGACTAAAACCTCCCTTTTGCCCGTTGTAGCTAGCCACATTTCACACTTCCTAAGGTGTGCGGCCAGGAGATCATGATGTGACATTTACAAAGTGAATTCCGACGAGCATGAGCCCACTGAGATTTCACCCATGCGGCATCCTGGAGCCTATTTTAACTCCGCCTGCAATGGCCCCCTCTTGAGCCTTGCGGATCCCAGGGAAGTCCCGCCTGACTCCCATTTCCCGCACCTACCAAACACTCACACTACATCGGGAGTGCACCTAATTACTTGGTCACTCTGTCCCATACCAGTTCTTGTGGTGACACGATATAAGCTAGTTCACAGAGTCCCACGAACCGGTCCTTAGGATCTACGCAAGTACTAACCACCAGCCCGAGTCTCGTGCATATGCATCCAATGCGTATCAACCAGCCTGCTAGATCCCTATCTCTACATCTCCACATATATATACCATATATCTCCACAACATCATCTCAAAGATCATGATAATTAAACATTAATGTAAATTACTCACAATCCCATCATCTAGGCAGGGCTAAGCATGTGAAAATGACATAAAGTAAAATCCTATCTAATCCCAAACCTAGGCTACAAGGAATAATGTGGAAGATTCTAATAAACAACCTAACATGGGATTCAAATTTAAGACATGCAATGCAATTCTATCTAAGATTCCTAAATAGGAGCAATGTGGTCAAGGGCACGTGCCTTTTTCTTATATTGTTGCTCAGTCCACGGGTCAAACTCTTGATCTTCAAAGTTTTGGTCTTGCAGGTCAAACGTCGGTTCGGGGGCTGATTGTATCCATAGCCTAGCGTGTGCAAATAACAAGAAATCAATAAGAAAACGTCTCCTATCACAAGAAGGTCATGGTTGCATTTCATTTAAGCAAATCCTACACATTTTCTTGCCCTAATTCATATTTACCCATTAATCATAAGTTCTAAATCATTTTTAATGTGCGAGGATAACTTTTATTTCTCTTTAGGACAAGTTTTTACCCTAATGAACCTTTGTGAGAGTATGTAATGCAAAGGTAAAGGTTGTTAGGGTCATAAGGATCATTTCAACATGTTAGGTAGATGTTTCTATAAATTTTACCCTAACAGGAATGTCCATGCAAAGATTTAGCAACTAAAAATGTGAATTCAATATTAAACAGGAGATAGATTACAATTTTCAGCATGTGGTGGGGGTCTTTTGGCGATATTAACACTATCTAGGGGTTTTCCTACACAAGTGCAGCATGGCTTATGGCCTAAAACATCAAATCTACATGTCCCTCGGTGTATTGTATGAATTCAGCACTAAAAACAGGGCTATAATTGTGAATTCAGCATGATTGGGGTATTATTTTGCTAATTTGCAGCTAGGTGCAGGGGTTAAAATACATTTTCAGAACACTACATGGTGTTTTCTGTAATTACAGCAAGGCCTAAGGTTTTTTATAAATTCCCAGAACGGTACATGGGCTAAAACCTAAATTTCAGAAGGTTCTAGGGGCCTAAACATGAATTTCCAGCAATAACAGAGGCCTATATATTATTTCAGTTATTTTCGAGGCCTAAATAATATTTCCAGCATGTACTAGGTGTTAAAAGGTTAAAACAGAACTCTACATGGGTCTGGTCGCATTGATCCGTAGACCCAAGGGTTTTTTTTCTAACTACTACTGCGGGAAACAGGCGGCTTAAATGGGGCTGTTGGATCCACCGCCTACGACTATATTTTTATGAATCAAAATTGTACGTTGGATCTAACCGGGGCGTCGGTGCAAAATCGAACGACCCTGCATCGCCCTGACCCATCTCGGTTGTCGACGACAACCGCGTGCGGCAGCGCACCGTAGGGGCTGGTCGGAACTCGCGGGGGCTTCACCAACTTTCCTATCCTAGCTCTCTTACTTGCTGCTAACTGTCGGGATCATGGGAGGAGCTCATGGCGAACTCACCTAGGGGTGTGGCCTAGGAAGGTGTGGACATGAGCTCGCGACGTGGGATGGTGGCGAAGTTCGTCAGTTCACGTCGATATCGGCCCTAGGGTCTTGTTTCCTCGTGTTCTTTGGTTTGGCAACATACTCTGGAGGAAGGCGACCATGACGGTGGGGTTAGATCAAAGCAAAACGACACAGAATCGGTGGAACGCGGCGAAGGGCAGAGGGCTCTCACCGAGACCCGTCGGGGTTGGGGTAGGGTCATTGATCCGCTCCGGGGAAGGTCGAAGAAGGACCGTGGGTGCTCCTGCGGGGTGTACGACGAGTTAGCTCGCGGTGTCAGGGGGAGAAACTAGAGAAGAGGGCTTGACAGCGACTCACCGAGGAAAGGGGTCTCGACCGGCGAACCTGGGGGTGATGTTGCGGGTCTTCGAGCGCCCTGACGACGTGCGGAGTGGGTGGAAGACGGGGGCGACGCGAGCAGTGGTGGAGGCGAGGTCGAGCGAGGAGGGCGCGACGGGAGGAGCGCACCGTGGAGGTGGGGATCTACCGGAGGATCTCGGGGGCGGCGGCGCGGGGACTGGAGGAGGCGCGGCGGTGGAGGAGGTTGGCGGCGCTCGGGTGGAAGTGAGCGTGCGCGGGCGTGGGGAGGAGAAGGCAACGGGGAGGAGCGTCGCCATGTGTGCGCGCCCGGTGGGAGGATCCCGAGGGGCGGCGGTGGGAGCAGCAGGCTCCGAGCAAGCAAGGACGGGGCGCGCTGGCCGGCGGCGCTGAGGAGGGCTCAAGCGGGGAGGGCGTCGGCCAGCGGCGAGGTTGGTGTGTGGGCACGGAGCAGCGCCGTGGGGAGGGAAGGGCCACGGGTGCGAGGCGGTCGGAGCACCGGGGTGGGGATCGTCGGGGGAGGTGCGACGGGGTGGAGAGCGAGAAGGAGGGGGCGCTGTCGGCGGGGGGGGGGGGCTTGGGAGGGAGGAGAAGAAAAGAAGGAAAGAAAGAGAGAAAAAAAGTTAGGGTTGGGGGGGGGGAGAATGTGGGCTGGGCCAGAGGAGAAAAAAATGTGGGTGTTACATGGGAGGAGGCGGTAAAACGAGATTTGAGAGATTGAAATGTATCCAGAGACTTAGCTCATGATAGGACTGTATAGAAAGTAGCAATTCATGTGTCAGAATCTTAGTCTTGTTTTTTTTCTTTTTTTCCTTATTGTTCTTATATCTCTTCCTCTCTTTTACTTCATTGATATATATATATATATATATATATATATATATAATCATTAGGTTTCATGTCTAGCCGACTCCAACATGCTTGGGATAAAGGTTTGGTTGTTGTTGTTGTTCGAGGATGGAGAAAAGCAAAGGAATTGATTGGAATGATCAATGTAATATGCAAGTAAACCTAAAATTCATGAATGATTAATGTGCAGCCTCTCGAGGATTTGATGTTTGCAGCTGGATTTAGATGATTTTTTGCATTTGTCTAAGTTACACTCCTAGATTCAGTTTTTTATGCTGGCACTGCACACAATGAACTTTAAATTTCGATGAGCTTTCCTGATGTTTTCCATGACGTTCATATCCATCTCGCACTCCAGTCCCGCCTTGCCGCTCAAATTGCCAAGCACTCATTTGAAGACAATTGCTGGAAAATCAACGCTCAGAGTCGTGCACTTATAAACTGTTGTGACCGAGATGCGCAAAACTTTTTTGAAGGAAAGAGATGCTCAGAATTTCTCATCACGCAAGCCACGTTCGAGGATCAATCGGGTGAGGACCGACGCGATCGATGCATGCACGTCGCCGTACTTCCAAGCGTGCCGGCCTGTCGGCAACGACGCGATGTCTCCTCCGCGGCGGACTCCGCACAGCACGCCATTGACGGCAGAGCAGCACCGCACCGCAGAAGGGAGGACTGCATCCGCATCCGCGCTGTTGGCTACATTGCCTGCCAGGCCAGAAGGAAGCAAAAGGGATTGAAGGCCCAGGCAGTCGTGTCTCCCCACCTCATGCGCTCTTCTCTCTCTCTCCCTCGCTCCCTGCTTCCCTCGAGCCTCGAGATGTGCGAACGATGCCGCCGCATGCAGCCCGGACCCCGGCAAGGCCAAGATGACCACCGGGCTACGTGATGGATCATGCATCCAGCAACGGCATGCCATGGTAACTTTTCACCTCTAGCTCGCTCGTTGCCTGCTCGCTTTACGTTATGTAACCTAAAGTGGAGTTGCTGTGCTCGATCGTTGTTACAGCGTGCGCGGGAGGGAGGGGCCGTTGGAATTTGGAAGACACGGTTAAAGCGAGCGGTCATCTCATGTCGCCCGCTGCTTTCTTCGTTCATCAGTGTGCCGGCCGGCCGGGGTGGAAAAGCTGCGGCTTTGTTCGACATTTTACCGGGTCAAGAGAACACACGGGGAAAGATTGGGGAATTTTGACCACTGTTGGGGATTTACGCGAAGCAGTGCGTGCTCTTTGTAGGGGCCGGCTGGCCCCGTTTCCTCACCTTGGAAACAGAGACAGGACTCCATCTTACAGTATTTCGTTTGCGGTAGGTCATCACGTACTCATCAACCACTACCCTAACAACTGAACGGGTTGTTGATGTGATGTAATGATATTTTTAGGGTTTATCTTGTAGAAATACTGTTTGCACGTACGAGCGACACCGGTACGTGCAACGAACCAGCATATATCAGACAGTGTTGCACGATCAGAAAGCTAAGACGGGAGGAACTGTGGCGGCGCAGCGTCGTGTCGGCCGACGCTTTTCGATTTCACACTGCCTTTGCCTCCGACAAATCACCCTCCGAAAGCCCGTGACAGGGCGAGAGCTTGGGCTAGAGGCTGTTCACTCGTTCGTCCCGGCCGGCCGGCGACATATGTGAAGTCGCTGCAGTCGCCGCTGCCGGCGGATCGATCGGTCGCCTTTTTAGTAGCGCCAAAGTCGTCAAACGGACGCAGACCACATGCAACTTTTCTCCTCCCGACCCGACCGCGCCGCAGATCGATACGCCAACACGGCCGCTCCCCGCGCCGGCAGTGTCGCAGAGAGGCCGTGTCGGCACCCGGGCTCGCTGTGTATTTAACGTCTCGGCATGCGCCGGCGAGCAAACGGGAGCTAGCTACATGCGTGCACGTACGTACTCTACTCGCTTAGTCGCGTCCTCGGCCTCCCGCCTCTTTTCGAACGAAGTTCGATCACCCGCCGGCCGGCGGATCGATGGTGCCTTTCCAGAGTGACGAAGCGGAGGCGGCGTTGGACGGCGAGTGCTCAGCGCCGGCGACGACGCGGAGCGGACCGAGCAGGAACCATAGCGAGGCGGAGCGCAAGCGGAGGCAGCGCATCAACGCCCACCTCGCCACACTTCGCACCCTCCTCCCCGCGGCCTCCCGGGTAACTCGTCCTTGCTCCTTAGCTCGTTCGAGACTGCACGTTCTTGCTCCAAAACAAGCGGCAAGGACGAGGTGGTGACCACGTTCGTCCTGTAACCTGCGTGCGCATGCAGATGGACAAGGCGGCGTTGCTAGGGGAGGTGGTGCGGCACGTGCGTGAGCTGCGTGGCGCAGCGGACGCCGCGGCGGCGGGCACGGCCGTAGCCGTCCCGGGGGAAGGCGACGAGGTCGGCGTCGAGGAGGGGCACTACTGCTGGTACAGCGGGGAGAGGGCCGGCAGCAGGCGCGTCAGGGCGTGGGTGTGCTGCGCCGACCGCCCGGGGCTCATGTCCGAGCTGGGCCGCGCCGTACGGTCCGTCAGCGCGAGGCCTGTGCGCGCGGAGATCGCCACCGTCGGCGGCAGGACGAGGAGCGTGCTGGAACTGAACGTCGGCGGGCAACAGGCGGCCGCGGACGGCGAGAGCACGCCGTCGCGGACCGAGTTGCATGCGGCGCTCCGTGCCGTACTGCTCAGCCGGGAGGAGCTGCTCGCCGCGGAGTGCTACAAGCGGCAGCGCTTTTCGGCGCAACTCGCCAAGGTCTAGTTGGACCGTGGCACCGTTGGAATGAGTGACCAGATGTATTACACGAGGGAAGGATTGTGTGTCGCATCTTTACTACTTTTGAACTGTAATAACATGTAGGTTATCACAAAAAATTCCACTGCTTCTGCCAATTGTCATGACAGTTTCTAATGCAAGGTGGTACAGAAACGTGAGTGCATTAACCGACATGTGTAAGGAACCAACTGCTAAGCTCTCACCGGAGAAGATAAACACGGTAAAAGAGGCAGTGGTAACGAAAGAGCAGGGGAGACTGAAAATATGTTCAAGTAGCTGTGGAGCACAATAAGTATACATTATACTTATACAACGTACAGTTACAAAGGCCGTACATATTCGAATCTCACAATGTTACAATGATACACCGAATGCCACAAATGTTACAACGCGGTTGATGCCAAACGTAGCGAGTCTACACACACCAGTATGACTGATTTTGCAGCTTATTTCTAAATGTTGATGGTCAATCAGAAAATAACACAAATAGTTGGATAAAATTCACTTTGTCCCCGGCAGTTCGTCAGACTTTCACTTTGCTACCATATTGTTCATCGTGTTGCACCTCACTCCATTGTGGTTTTGTTCTTCTGCAGTCAGGAGGCCCTGTATCAACTAACTGCTACAATGCCGCAGCATGTGCATCTTTACTGCTTACAAATAAACAAGTTCAACCATGACAAGCTAGTGCAGTAGTAGTACCATGCATGTCAATGGATGACGCCAACAGCACTGTAACAGTTACTTGATACAGGAGCTCGCTTCCGCAGAACATCAATACCACAATGGAGCAAGGTGTAATGACAATGAACAACGTAGTGGCAAAGCAAAACCATGCTAAACTGCAGGGGGCAGAGTGAAATTACCCAAGTAAATAAGATAATCGTTGGTCAAGACCACGTAGACCTGTTCTTAATAGCATATTTGCTTCCTCCTGCTAACCCTTCACGGTACACCAATGTCCACTTCTCAAATGTGCAATCAATAAAGTTGTAGTAGCCTCCATGAAGGTTCAAAGTACCTCCATTCACCCTTTTCTCTATCCAAGGGTATGTTAACAAGTTCAAAAGTGAGCTGTTAATCGATTCCTGAGGCAAAACAATGACACAAGTCAGATAACTCGTGTTGATTCCCTTGCAAGAGAAAATTCACTACTCCGCGGGGGCCGAATTTTGTGAAAGTTAGGCTTAAAAATTGTACTTGTACATCACCCTCGCAAGAGAAAATTCACCTTTTCGCAATGTCTGCACTGCATTTCAAAACTCAAATTTCCAGCTGCTGCTTCTGTGCTTAACCTTGCACTCTTCCCAATTGAAACCCAATTTTTGATAAAGCTGTTATGGCAAGAAACAAACAAAATCAAACATGAATCATGACAAGGTAATAGAAAATAACATGTCATAGGAAAATGGATATAATTTTTACCCAGAGCTGGTATCATCTTTCATACTCATCAATGCCTGAATGCCACCACAACGGCTGTGACCTACCACCAAAACATTTTCTACCTGAGCAAATGAAGGTAATTGTGTCATCAATCAATAATGATTCATTAGTAAATAACAGGAAGGGGGGAGAAATATGCAAATATGAAACTAAATACAGTATCACAAAAGAATCATGCCTGGAGTGTATTGACAGCGAACTCTAGTGCTGCACTGACCTCCGAAGTTCCATGCTGTTATTGCAGCATATTGCCTACTGTCAGTGATCCCAAAGGAAATGAAATTTCCCTTAAAAGTTCAATCAAGACCTAAAGATGTGCCAACTTTATGATACCTGAAAGTGTGGCACCAAATTTGCCACATTACGGACTGTGAACGCTTCCCCAGGCTGGAACCCCAAAATACTGGTAGGGCAGACCCTGGAGTCAGCACAAGCAACCACCATGAACTGCACACAGAAAGAGAAAACCAGAACTAGTGTCATGGGGCTCAGTAATGCCAACAATAAGACGATTACGATCAATATCACCATCATGTACCTTCGGTGTTTGCTGCTCAGCAAGACTTTGGTAATTAGAGAAATTTTCCCTGTCCACGATTACAGATTCAACAGTGTCAGTAAACTCCTCTTGAAATGAGAAGGTGAATGATCTTTTTGTACTTCAGTCTGCTTACACATATCGCCGTTTGAAGTCCATGAACCTTGCTTTCAACTCCTTAAACGGATCATGTTCTCCACCTACCTCATCTACCGTCTCATGTTGAAACTCTAGAAGTTGCCGGGTCAAGCATGAATGATCTTTTGATGTCTTTGTGACATATGAGGATTCTCTCCTATAGAAGAAAAGGTTACTCTATATGTTGCCGCTCAAAGATGTTTTGCCAGCAAACCACAAAATTCCAAATAAACATGATCAGTGCGATAAAAGGTAATTAAAGGTGCTTCAACAGAACAACACTAACTCGCTAATATGTGAGCACCACTAGTGAGCACACAATGACAATAGAATGGACGTCCAGGTTACCTGAGCACCAGATTATGAGTACTTACAATAGGTTGACACAGGGCAAAACAAATGCATCCGTACACCATAGATTTTCCATCCACCAACAGTGATAGCATTCAAATTCAAAACAAAAAAGGGTGATCGTTGCCATAATTTACAGAGTCGTGTCTTTGACTAAACTATGTATCCCTGGATTACAATTCCCCAAATATGGATCCCATTTCTCCAACTGCAACATGCATATCCCGACAGACAGGAAGAACAGATGGCAAGCCTCAGAAGCTAGATTAACCCATAGAAACATCCATGAAGCAAGCTAACCAAGCAAAAGCACTTGCAGCTCCACCCAGATAGTTAGATACTAGCTCTAACATATAAATTTACACCACACCAGCGATTCAAGGGAAGTTGTTAGTTGCTAAATGCTAATCAGCCACCACCCCGAGCGTACCACACAACCAATCAAAGCAATTGCAGCGGTTTGATCACAGATCCAGATTAGGAGAGCTGCAGAATTTACGGATGGGATCGACTCAACTCACCGGCTAGATCCTCCGACCCGCAGAGAAACATCACGCGGCCTCGAACCACCGATCTGAGGCACCGCACAGGTCAGAAGGAGAATACAAACATATCGGAATTCCAACAAAATGGGAAAACAAGGCGGGGAGCAGCTCACCGTCACGGCGCCGTGGCCCCGGCTGGAGTCGGCGGCGGCGGCACAGGGGGGCGCGGGGTGGAGGCCCGCGGAAGCGGCGCGGAGGAGAGCGGGAGGCATGGCGTGAGGAACGAGCCGGTGCGGGTGGTCGAGTCTCGGCGGTTTGGGATCTCGCGCATTTGAGGGGAGCTCAGTGCGGCAATGGCCGGGGCTTTTAGAGAGAGGGGAGAGGAGACAGGAGGCCGAGGAGACGACGGCGATATGGCGGAGGATTCGAGGACGAGGCGGAATTTTCTTTTTCGGGGGAGAAGGTGCAACCAGTTTTTTTCGCGACAGAAAAAGGAATTAATTAGGGTGATAACACTGCTTGTGGCTGAAATTTCGAGGATTAATGGGGGACCGCCGGGAGGACGGGAGCTTGGTTGCGGATCTGTCCCGTCCGTCTGATCGGACGCGCTGGGAGGATCCTGGCCGTTGAGTTCCCTAGTTGTTGGACAGTTGGAGGGAGTGGTTGCCGTGCGGCCTCAGGAACGGGCCCGCAAAGGGGTCAGTTGACAGTTGTCCTCGTGTACGAACCTTATCGCGTGGCGTGGCAGGTGCAGCCCATCTCGGCGGAGCGACTTTGCCCGTGCCCAAACGCATGCACCTGTCGCTTTTACAACCATTAACTCGTTTCGCTATAACGAACTGTTCTGAATATGAACCTTGAAGCTAGAAAAATGATCGCACGCAGAGGTGAGTGATAGCGAAACTGGAACTGGACGACGGACATGGTGGGTGACGCTGTTGATCGCGAGAACGAACTGAAATGGTAGCAATCCAAGCAATGCGGGAAGAAGGCGGCACGAGCTGAAACGAGTGCGAAAAACAGGTAGTGTTTCCGAGAGCGAGTGTGCAATCGAAGCTCACCCCTGCAGCCGGCGAGGCAGCCGCCGGTCGTCGTCCAGCCCCGGCCTGCGTCGCAGCCGGCGATCACCCACCGGGGCAGCGTCGCGCCGTGCGTGCTGGGCTCCCTCGGCGCCGTCGTCTGGTTTGCACGGCTGTCGCCTCGCGGAAGCTGAGAGCGCGCGCGCGGGAGCAGCGGCGAGGCGCCGAGCTGCCGAACCCAGGGGCCGCGGGAGCATAAGAACACCGCTGGCGGTGCGAGCTCCTGGTCGAAGCAAGAACAACGAGCGGCGGCGTATCGTACGAGGCCAACGGCAGGATTGTGCTGCTGCTACTCCTACGAGGTGCTGCTTCGTCCTTGCAAACTTCCATGACAGTTGCGTGTGCAAACTGCTTGTAACGAGCAGTGTTCCAGACGGGACAGCGAGTGGCGTTCCTATCTTCAGTTTGGCCACGGAACCGCGCGCACACGGACGAAGCGAGAAGGCGACCACGCCGTGTGTGAGTGTGCCATGGTGCGGTGGTGCGCTGGCGCCGGCGCACGTCCCCGCCGCAGAATTCGGTGGGGAGCGCGTGGGTGCCACTGACTTGGCCACGTGGCGTGCCAGATCCGCGGCGAAGAAACGCGCCAAGAAATTGGGGGAGACCGCACGGGTAAAGCCGCCAGAAAGGACCAGAAAGATCTACGGCATTTAGTGTGAGTTAGAAGCATCACGAGTCACTGACTAATGGCCCAGAAGCTACGACCGGGCCAACCGGAAAGATCTAGTGCGGTATCTGTTGCTGGGCTCGATCAGTCCTGGACCAATTTGCAACCGGTGCGTTTTGTATTAGCCCGGGCGGTTGGGCTGAGACTTGAGAGGAATTGGGCCGGTTGCATTCTCCTCGGATCGGATGGCAATCGGCAGATGGGCTCCAGGTTTCTGCATGCTTTCATATAACTTCCCGTTGCTGATGGCCACTTCTTCCCCCTGAACAAATAAGATTTCTCATTTTGCATAAAGCCCACACCACAGCCGCCGACTTCATGTTTGAAACACCATTCTTTTTATCACTAATCCACCACCTGGCGACTGATGCAAAACCATTGCCTAATTCTATCTCAAAGATTGATTTCATGTCACACCAAAGCAATTCGGCCACTGAGCAATGGAAAAGCAAATGGTTTATGCTTTCAATCACATTACAAAAAAAAAGACAAGTAGGGTCTGCTACTTCCCTCGTTTTGCTCAAGTTATCTCTTGTATGTAGTTTGTTTGGGCTGTAGGTCACAAAAAGATATGAATACGAGGTGGCACACACAACTTCCATACTGCTGGTGTATGGACGCGTCACCCCTCTCAAGGTGAGCAATGTATACAAGGATTGTACAGAGTACTTCACTGATGATTCATGGGTCCAGATGATTAAATCATCTTCATTATCGAATGTGACACTTTCAGGTATGTTTAGTAACTCAAGTCATCACTGCATCCCTTTCTGTCACAGTTCTTCTAAATGTGAACTTAAGGTTCACTCCGTCCCACACATCATGTATATATACTTACCTCTTTCTCATTAACTATCTTATAGTAGTACAAATCCCAGTATTGTACAACCAGGCTTCAATTAGCAAACCACCGGTCCTCCTGAAATCTTACTTTCTAACCATTCCCTATCTTCCATTTAAAGTCATTTTTTGCTGCATCAGCAGCCCACACCACTCCTTCCAAAAAGGGTGGCATGCCAGCAGTCTGTTTACAACAAAACATATTTGGTTTGTTTAACTCATATTTATCATTAATAATCATCTGCCATAGGCTATTATCTTCCTTATAATATCTCGCAATCCAGAGGGCTAGTAAGCACATGTTTAGAAGGAGAGACTCATCAGTTACAAACATGTACTCTGGGACTGTAGATGTCTCTGTACGCACATTTGGTCGGGCCGTAACACTAAAGCTACTCTACTCTAAATTAGAGTAGAGAACACCGACAGCCTATTCTAAAAATTAATCTAAAAAAAGTGTAAATAGTATTACTCTAAAAACATTGTTCATATGTTAAAACATTGCCGTGTTTGGTTGATAGGTGAATTTATGCCTTATTTTGGTAGTATGGAGTAGTGTGTATATATATATATAATGATAAACGTGGAGTATTGTATTATAGAGTAGATAATCTTTTAAAAGATATTGTAAAGGATAAATAATATTTATAAAAGAGAAATTTAGAATATCGGACATTCTTAAAACTACATGCGCAAAGGTCGGTTAAATGTAAGTGCGGATGTGGAACAAAAATGGACCGCTAAGTTGAACCTCACCGTGATCAACTGAACGTGCCTGGAATAGTCAAGTCACTGGCAGATGCTAGCACCGCAAGCAGGGAAACAGAAGAAAGAGCCAGAGGAACCAAGCGGCATGGCATGGCAGCAGTGGCAGGGCTGGACACACAACACAAAAGAAAAGCTACTACGTATACGTGCTAGTACGTATTAGCCTCTAGCTAGCTAGCTAGCTCGGTCTCCAGCTGAAGCTTTCGCTTTCGGCAGAGGTGCAAGCTAGGCAGGATCCTGCAGGCCCTGGCCCGGCCGCACCAGCGCGCTAAAGTACAAGCACACCGAGCTAGTAGCAGTAGCAAAGCTAGCCACGAAAGGAAAGGCGAGGCGCGACCACGGACGGAGCTGAGCCTGCACTGCACTGCACCGGCGCTTGCATGCAACAAAAGCAGCGCGTGCACCATCCTGCGGCGCCTTTGGTTCTCGACTTCCTTGTCCGCTGTGGCCGCGCTGCCCAGCCCACTGCATATGCCGAGTGAAAACAAAGAAACCATCCTCTCGCTTTACCGGCCGCATCTCTTCAAAGTCTCGAGTCGAGCGGCTACGTTGTCTTGTCTTCGTTATGAGCTGGTGCCCGCTTCTTTTCTTTTCAGGCTAAACAAGAGATATAGGGGCTCTGCTCAGCCTTTTCCATCAGCGTGTAGTACTGCAGCTAGGGACCGATCGACAATCGAGCTAGCCTTCCCTTCATCTGTGCTAGACGTTCATGCTGGTCGCGGCCCACGTAAATGGTTGGCCTGCGCTACAGTACACGGACTAAACTGATCAACGAGAGTGAGACTCAGGACAAAGAACCTTCTGAATGAACAGTGCTTCTCATGGGACACGCTAAACAAGGCTCGCTGCTAGCTACTCTAGCTGTATACGCCGTGAGCTCCTCCTCCGGGATAGCGCTCCGCTCGGCAAACGAGAAAGCTCGCTGGTTCAGCATGGTGGATGGCGCATGCAGGGCTCGGGGCAGCCAAGTGTACGTACCCCAGTAAGATACCCACGCGGCCTGCGCCGTCTGCCGCGGCATTCGTCGTCTCTCGCCATGATCCGCTGGTTCTCCGGTCTCTGCCGAGTTGCGCGCATCCATGGTCGATCGGGTGCCGGCCTGCAGCCTGCTGGACTCTAGTACCTGCCGGCTGCCGCTGCGCCCGCGCTCGCAGGCGGCATGCAGAGGCGTCGTCCTTTGAGCCGCAAGCGGCTGGAGCGCCCGGCGGACCGCTGGGTAAAGGCAAAAGGCAGGGCCAACTTTCGGACCGGGAGAGACGAGGACCGCGCGAGTGTTCGTTCGTCACTCGATCGTCCTCCCAGCTTCTTGCGTTCAGAGTGGCGTACTGATAGATAAGACGGACACGTTACCGGCGGCTGACAGGAAGGGCACGTACTCGATCGAGAGCTATATAGCCATAGTCGATTGGAGACGAGCAGTACTGTTTTCACGTCCGTTTCTCCGTTGAAGTTAGCTTGCTTGGATGCTAGAATTTCTTACTAGCAAAGCATTTATACGAGGATCTATATCGTGCAGTCACTCGCGATAATGTGCCGTCATGCATATATAGGTCTTGTTTGGCACAGCTGAAACTTGTTGAGAAGTTGGCTTATTTCTAGCTGCTTTGAGAAGCAGCTGGCTGGAGAAACAGCTGTTAAAATAAGCTAGGCGTTTGTCGGTCTGCATTTTAAATGTGTTGGTCTACTATTTTAAAGTGAAAAATGTCTGAATTGCCCATGATAGGATTATAACTATTTAATATTCATATACATGATAAAATAATATGGCATAAGTTTTAATATCATAAAATAAAGTTTCATTAAAGAAATAACATATATTCGAAATACATCAAAGAAGCCACCCAATAGGACGTTGACAAATACTTATTCGTATAATTATTCACATGAGTTTATCTTGGGTTCAATACTAATGGGAATGACCCCTGATAAATTATTGTATGTGCTATACATTACAAAGATACATATAGAAGGCACAAGAAGACGACATGATAATATACAACCTAGAAAATGTTCCTATGTTTACATGATACAACAGTTCTGCCTCATGATGGATCAAGACAATGCTGTGAGCAAAGCACTAGCCTGCTATCCATCCCTAACTGCACCCCTTCACTGACAAATAATAAAATTGCTACTTCAGTGTGGAAAAGTGGTGTTTGATATTGCAGATTAGTCGGCAGGGGACTGCAGGGGCTAATTTGCTCTGGTGATCTGCACCGATATACCAATACCAGTAGCCTGCAAAAGAAAAAATCATTACTACTAGCCCATATCATTTGGTTTATGCTGATTTATTTCCTGCAATGTCAGCGAAGACACCCCCTCCTCGCCTCTCGTCAGAAAAAACTGGTCTCCCGTTTCCGGTCGTAGGTGACCCAGCCGCTGCTAGCTTCTTGGGTTTGGGTGAGGACGCCACAGGAACAGGAGGTGAAAGGGGAGCGGCGAAGAGAAGGCGGAAGTCGGGCGGCGAAGAGGACGCGGCGCAGACAGGAGGTCGAGCTCTGGTGAGAGGCCACTTTCATAGGATGACACTTGCGGGTAATTTTCATTGAAGTTTAGGGGCACTTTCGTAACATATTGCGCGGACGCGGCCAGAAGCGGGAGGGAGGCCGCTTTTTTCCAACGCTGCATTTTAGTTCAATTGGATAAGCGCTTTTTAGATAAGCGAGGTGAAAAGCGGTCTGTTTGGACGTTTAAGTGCTTAATTTTATTCAAAAGCTGACTCATAAGCTGTACCAAACAGGCCCATAGAGTTGAAATGTAGATAAGCAAAGTGCACTGTAGATAAGCAAAGTGCAACAAATGTAGAGATTTTCGGGTTCAGTCCAAAATATACGTTCTTTGAAAGTCAAAATATTTATTATTTTTGCGTGGATTTTAACTTAATTGTCAGCAGCAGAACATTTACAAAGTTAGTCGATCAGCCGTGAAATCAAATATCACAGTGCAGGTTTGATTTTGAATAAGTTTAGAAATTTGCATATCTTGCAGCATATATAAATAAGATATGGGCAAGTGCCCCCACTTGTCATACCGACCATTATATTGTCAACGGGAGGTTGAGATTGATCAACGTCATGGGCCGCAAGATGGGAAGAAGATCCCGTACGTGATGTAATGGTTAATAATATGACAACTCATTTTTTTAGTGTGTGTTGTGCGTGTGTCTCTGTGTGTGTGCCTCCGCGCGCGCGCGTGTGTCCGCGTGTGTGTCACACACCATATTCTTGTGGTTATCAATGTAGTGCTATCATGTACTCTAGGTTAACACTGGATGGACTGAGATTATTTTGTGTTAACGTGCATGAATTGAGGATATCTTGATTTCCAATCTTCTGAAATCTAAGTGCACAAATATTATGCTTACAATGTTTTTGTGAGTGTCTTCGCTAGAAAAATTAGGTCCTGAAACACATAACTACCTCCATCTTCTTCTTTTTTTGGTATTAGGACAGCTCACTCACTGCAAATTTGCACTGTCTAGTATGTCTTAACGTCAACCAAAGAAAAGTATGGAGAGACTGGTTTATAGCGTGATAGTGCCAACGTAATTCGTCAGATATTGAAACCGAACAATAATTAAAAGATCGCATCCACCATGGTAATGAATAAGAAGATAGCCATATACTCCCTACATTCTTTTTTTTTACGCTGATTCATTCAGAAACAAACTAAGCAATGTCAAACAAAAAACAACGGAGGGAGTACTTCAGTTTGATTATTATTCCAAAATATACATAGTATAACTACACTAATATTCATAATTTAGCTTTCTCGCCGAATAAATTCGTGGAGAAGATGAATTGAAGAAATGAAACCTCTATTTGTCATTTTCGGATCCCCGAATCCACATGGCATACCGGGTAAGAGTTATCCACTCGGTTGCCTGATAGTGCCGTGGTTGAATTTGAGTAACAGGGTGTGTGTTTTGGATTGTTCGCTGCACGTATGAGCGTGAGCCTTAGCGATTTTTGTTGTTACTAATAAAAGTGCAGCTCCTTTTGTTGTTACTTTAAAAGTGCAGCTTCGTGTAGCTCCCGCTTGTGCAGAATCGGTTCCACAGATTTAAGTTTCTTGGACCCAGGTTTTTCATGCATTTTTGTTTACTAATATCAACGAAATTTTGCATGCGCGCATTTGGGTGTACGCGTACCGATCCATCGCCCGGGAGATCCTCTCGTCCATCCAATGGTCGCTGTTGTCATTCCTGACTGAAGTTATGGTGGCAGATCGGTGGTCAAAGTAGTACTGCGTAGGCCTACCCAAGATCCGACGGTCTGAAGAGTGCTGCACCGCTGCCAACCAAGGACCATGGGTCTATGCTACAGCTCGAGGCAAACATGCGAAAGCGTATGTGGCATCTAGGCTACAGTATGCGCCAGGATGGGGCACGTACATACAATATCACAACTGGGTCTGGGTGTACTGTAATTCCAAACCAAGCTTGTTTCGGTCCAAGGTTCCCGCCGTTCGTATTCGTTGCGTCTCTTACGGAAAAGAATACGTAAACTCTGTACGAAAAATTCTTGTGTCGTGTGCTGACCAGCCTGTCATAAGAAGGTCCATACATAAGAGCACCACGAATCAAACGGCACAAGGACAAGGAATGGGTTGCCTTCTTGAGACGCGTTATCCTCTTCGTCTCTCCCATAACACGATTCATGGACCCATCTGCTGTCTCCATTTCTCCAGCTCAGTAAAGAACTAAGATTTGGTAAGCATATTTGCAGAAGAATGGTACGCACATGACAAAATCATTGAGGCGTTACTGTTTTGCAGGCGTCTGCATTGAATTGATGGTCATGTTTGCAGAAATGAACCATCAAATAGCAGAAGCGGCCGCAGGTTCAGTTGCTTCTAAGGAAGATATACCACATCCGGCTAGATTAAAATTACCAAAAAAAAAGATGTACTAGCGACAGCAAAGTACTCAAACATACTACGATCATGAAAAGATCAACAGAAAGTGAGTTACTAAACCCTAGCAACAGCTTAGCTGCTTAGGGCAATGCCGAGTTAGCGCTGCAGCGCGCATTGTCGCATCGTTAACCGTACATGGTGCAGATGCAGTGATTGATCACCGGTCATACGGTTAGTACGGAGGCGGCGGCGGCGGCGGGAGGGGTCCACGGGCTGCCGGCAGCCACATCACATCTTGGGGCTGCGGGTGGCAGGCGTAGATGGGCATCGGACCGCAAGACTCCCCCGGCGGCGCTGCCGAGACTGGCGCGGTCTGCCGTCGCACGACGTTACGGTGGTGCTCCTGCGGCGGCTCCGCGGGCTGCTGCTGGTGGTCCGCCTGGTCGCCGCTGCCGGCGGAGAGAGAGACGGAGACGGACACCGTGGCGTCGTCGTCGGCCGGGAGGCGGTGGAAGGTGGGGTTGGTGAAGGCGGCGGCTACGACGACGACGGTGGTCGCGGCGTAGAGCGGGCCCGCGACGGCGCCGCCGATGATCTGGCCGTGAGGCCCCGCGAGCGAGATGGAGACGCCGGCGGCGGCGAGGGCGGCCTGGGGCGCCACGGCGGACATGGCGGGGGGCAGGAACGTGGCGGAGATGGAGAGGATCTCGTACTGCCCGCGGAAGACGAAGCCGCCCTGCGGCGCGTTTCCCGCGAGGACGCCGCCGGGGGCCGGGTGGCGGAGCGAGACGTCGGCGACGGAGCCCGTGCCCGCGAGCACGCAGATCCCGAGGTTGCGGCGGGCCGCGAAGCGCGCGAGCGCCTCCGCGACGTCGCGGCCGCAGGGGATCTCGATGACGTGGGGGCGCATCGCCGCCGCGGGCTCCGCCTCCCGCGTGATCACCACGGGCGGCTTGGGCCTGTTCTTGGACCCCGGCGGGCGGCCCCTCCGCTTCTTGGCCACCTCGATGCTGGCCCCGTCGCCCCCGCTGGAGGCCACCACGAGGGCCCCCGCAGGCTCCTTCTGCTCGGCGGTCCCACGGCTTTCCACCTCGTCAGAGAAGCACTCCAGCTGGTGCTGGTGCTGCTCACCGTGTCCGCCATGGTTGCGGCGGGACGGATGCCGCTGAGGCTGCTGTTGCGGCTGCGGGGTGGTGAAGTGAACGGGCGGCAGCACGTCCTTGCGATCTTGGTACAGGCTCTCCTGGCTCATATCTCTGTTGCCCAGTGACATGAAAGCAACTACAGCTTGGAAGTAGCTAGCAAGCTGAGGCTGCTAAAGCGAACGAGCGAGAGAGAGAGATATGGCAAGAACAAGTGCGACGGCGAGTGGCAGTGGTGGCTGGGAGCGAAGCTATCAAGGTACTGCGCAGACAAGGAGAGTGAGAGAGCTCAGCTCTCTGGAGTTTGTAGTGGGGGCGGGATAAGAAAGCGATGGGAGAGAAGATGAGAAGAGAGCACAGTAGCTTCAACAGGACAGGATGAGCCTGGAAGAAGATTGAGTGTGTACAGTATAGGGCGGTGCTTGCTGCTGTGTAGCGTGAGCGACAGCGAGGTGACCCTTTTATCCTATTGTCGCCGCTCTTTTGGCCCATCTCAACCTTTCCGCCTTGCCAAACCAGACCTGCTGGAGTGAAACGAACGGCCTTCCGGAGTCACTTTCCGCACGAATTTGTGAGGACCCTTCGTCCGAATTCGAGTTTTTACCATGCTCTGGCGCGACAAGGATACCTGAATCAGTCGGGTCGGGTCCTCGCCGTCGAAGTTGCAAACCCGCTGCCGGCACGCGCGGTCGTCAACAGCGGATGCAGCGTTGGCGCCGGTGTTGCATTGCCGTTGCCCTGCCAAGTGCCGTGCGCGGTCCAGCACAGCTGCTCGAGGCGGCCGTCGACTGCAGATGGGCGCGATCCAGGACACCGTACCACCGTTTGCTACTCGGTCTCGTCGACCATCGTCAGGAGCGGTTCGTCGTGCATCCGATCCGACAGATCCGTGGCACCGCAGAGAGATCAGTAAAGCAAGTGTGGTCCCGATGACTATATCGATGCTCCTAATTCGATGTTACATATACTCCACTTCAGTGCATGGCCTTCAAGTGTACTTGGCGGTTGGCTGTGTGCGTACGAAATGCGCCCTGCCCGGTCCTTTCCTGTCCTGGGACCACGGGACGTACTTGCCGAAAGAGAGAGGGAGAGCACATCACCTGACCGGGCCCTGCTCGTGTCGTCGATCGGCACCGGGTCCTCTGGACGAGTAAACATGCCGCGACGCGCCGGACCACGAGGCCGCTTCTTCCCTCCTGTAGCGACGCGCCGCAGCTGGTAATGTGCATCGTGGTGGTTGGACGACGGCGGCAGATCCGATGTCGTGGCCGTTGGACACCGCGAGCACGGCAGCCTGCCTGATGGTCCGCGGTCCGTATCTCTGAACACGTGATGGCTACTTCGGCGGGGCCGTCTCGTACGACGCCGCACTGGAGCCTGACCGCACGCGGCGCCGGTCGAGCCGGCGCGGCGCGGCGCGGCACGGGGCATCATGGCGCGCGGCCTCCACGAGGCCGCGGCCAAATCCGGAGAGCGAGCGAACGGCGCAATCATGTCCGGTGTCACCTGCGGCGTCTGGAGGGGCAGCCGTCCGGCCCCTGAATCATGAATGCCGGGCCTGTCCGCCACCGGTGACGACGGACACGATCAGATCGCGGCGTCCCCACCTCGGCCGGCGCATTGGGGATTCAATGAACAGCCAGCAAGGTGACCCGTGCAAGTTGCGCGCCCAGATATGGCACAACAATATTGCAGGGCCCTCACAATTTGTTTAACATGTGTCACAAATTGTGAGAGCCCTGCAACAATTGATATCTGCGTTGTGTTTTTGCCAAGATTCATGGCGGTCTCGTTGCCCGCTTCCGTCGTGCCGCTCCAGGCCTATATATATGTTTCCCCGGTCGAAAAGTTAACGGAAAAAAATGTACGTAATAGTAAATAACCTGCTTGGTAAGAAATGAGAAGGTTTGGTGTTTCCAACATTCTTTGCCTTCCCTGAAGGACTCTCTTTTGCCCCTAAAAAACAACGTCTCTAACTGTTGTATTTTATTTGGATTCACGTAGGATTGTATGTTGTAATACACCAAGTTTAGAATTTTTTATTTCGAATTCGCTGTTTCTAATGTGCTGTATATGGACTCTCTTATCTAACGTCGACCGTTCAAACTTCATAAAAAGTGGACGGTGCACGTATTTGTAAAAAATAATATATTAACTTTGTGATCTAAAAAAACGAACATTAGTGGCTTCTCTTTAACTTCAAAATATTAAGATGTTATCTCATCAGGCTGGGACGATGGCTGGCCGTGACGACCCGGCCTGCCGCATCTGCCTCCCCAGCCTGCACCCGTGCAGGGTCTAAACCACCATCCTAGGCTCTGCTGAGCCATAGGCTGCGGGGTGCTAGCCCGTCGGGCCTGGCCATGTGTGCATGCTGCCGGGCCGGGCGCTGCCGTGCAGGGGCGCAGTGCACGGTGCTTGGAGCTGCATTTGTTGACCGAAACTGCCTGGTCTGGGACTGGGAGTCATGTTGCATGCTGGAGGTGCGAGTAGTCTCTTGGCCGGCAAGGTGTAGGCCAGTGTAGCCTACGCCAGCTAGCCCTATCCGGTGGGGTCTTCACTGATCAGGTTCATCAGGGGCAAATTACTAGCACCTCTTTACAACCAACGACGAGTACCAAATTAGCAATTCGTTGACATGTTGGTTGAGTAGGAGTACGTCATTAATTTACTCTGTCGTCGGAGTCTTTTCATCTCTTTCAGCTCTTCAAGTATCCATTCATGCCAATGACCGGTGGCCTGGTTGATGATGATGCATGCACAACTTGCTCTTCCATCCCGAGTTCCTGGCGATTGGTAATTCCCGGTCTCCTCTCAAGAAGAAGGCTGGTCACGCCATCCTAGGCTGTCAAAGCTTCCACTGACGGGCTGGTATTAACGATATTCTGCAGGCCTCACTTTAATGGATAATAGGTATGGTACATGACGGAAATGCAAAAGTACGTACTTGGATGAATCCATGGCATCTAGTGCAAATGCCTTGAACCGTGCAAAATATCGACAAGTATTTTTGCAAGATAACAAAGGTAGTTTGGTGTGGGGGTCATTGTGCAAACGCTTCAAGGATTATATAATCGATTTTAGCAAAATAAAAAGGATATTTGACCGAACTGTCTACAAAAAGACAGAAAGCTAAGAAGATAGCGACAACGCTCACTTTGTATTTTTTTCCACGTCTCTTTTAATTCATCCTTTCTTTCTCGGCTATACGTGGTTGGATTGTTTGGTGAAGACGTAAAGCAGTCGACCACTGTTTCACTATTTTTTATTTCACGGCATTTCATCACTCACTGGGTGGCAAATTAGGTGCCATCATTAATGGCTGGACTTTTAATTCAATCCCAAGAATCAAGGTTATACGCCTCCTTCAATCTCCCCGCTTTTCGAATTGCAGTTGTATAATTACACATGATAAATTATTGATCTTTTATCAATAAAATGCTTGGGCTGTCCGCTCCCTAGTTGGCCTTCTATGCAAAACGCCATCCCGGCCTTCTCTAGGGCCATGGCCAGCCACGCCCCTATGCCGTTCTGTTAATTTACAACTACGACTAAGACTATGACGGCTGCTGCTGCTGCTACTTCCACCACCACCATCCTGATTTTTACCTTGGCCAGTGTAGGGGAAAGATGTGTTTCCCCCACTTTCTTCCCAAGCCCTCCTGGCAGCTCGGTTTTGTTGCACAAACGAACCTGTTTGATCCATATCCTGACAAGAAGAGCTAGGGCTCAAGCTAGAACACTGCCGTGAGTAGCTAAGCTCCTGCTCCTCAGGTATTATCGCTGCGCTAACGGGGCACATTTGATCCAAGCCTCCAAATATGTAGTCATACTCCATGCTGGTCGAGCTCATTTTGCTGCCGGTGCTATCACTGCTAAGAGTGCTGGTTGACGCTGCATCAGAGCTGCTCAACAGGGAGGAGCTGTCGCTTCGACTAAAGTCTGGTGTCTGATCACAACCATCAGATGTTTCCAATGTGGGTGCGAGGTCGTGCAAGTTGTGGTCCTTACATATCTGCTCACCTTGGTACCTTTTGAAGTAACTGCTTCTTCCCAAAGAGGTCAGCCTTGAATCTGCTAACTGCTTGTGGTTCTTTGCACGCGACAGACATTGACTGACCATTGCTTTCCTCACAAAGCTTGGGGCACGTGGGGAGCACCTGATTGAGTACACACAATACAATAGAATTTAGGGTACCCAGACAATGTATTAGAAATGTACTTATAAGTGTGAGCGGGAACAAATTTACCTCGCATAAAGCAGCATGTATGCACATTTTGACATGACCTTTTCCAGAGAAATAGGCTTCACCTACAAAACATCAACAATTATTCAAAAACGGGACCCATAAACAAACTATTTATGGACAGTAGGAAAATTGCTTGTGTGCCGTCAGGAAGCCTTTGCTCAGACATCCCAAATTTGCCATTTGTTTTGATGTCATTTGAAATTTGGAATTTGTGTCAGTCACACAACTTCAAGTGGCCTTTGTGTGCGGGACACTTCCCTACACACAATCAAATGATATACACACGAATAGCAGGATCGAAAGACATGTGAGCAAAACACAAACTCCCAATGACCATACAATGCAATATCCCCATGGAAAAAAAAGAACCAATCATCAATAACATGTACCTATAAGTTATTAATCTTCCAATAAGCAACACACCATACTAGACAGGTATACAAACTATTATTTACCTTGCTATCATCCATCTCGTGCCAATTCCCCTGCGGGTCCTTGACATAGCACACATAATGGCCAGAAGTGGTTGCATTCATAACATCACAATGAACAACCACAGCATACAACTTGTACACGGGAGTATAATCATCCGAAGCACTCATGTAGTCAGACAAATTCAAGTGCTCCTTGAACCTTATAATCTTGTTGATCTTGCCAAATTTACCAGACTGTCCAAAGAAAAGGGATATACAGTGAATATAAAATGAGACTACAGTGCTTTATACACATGAATAAAGCCTGGTGCAGGAAAATATCAATCCAGGTTGACAAAATAATTTTTTGAGGCTGCATGTTCTTAAAGTGAAGAAAATAGTCTAAGATTCTCGTACCTGATATCTTTTCAATGCAATAGTGAGGACATTCGGAGCTTCTGATATTGTCAACTTCTTTTTGGCTCGCTCATACGACTTGCATCTGGTGACAATAAAAAAGTTGAGGAATACAGGATTTAGAAGCAAAAGAAGGATGAAATCAGTTACCATTCGACAATGATTAGACCACCATAAACCAATACTGATGATTAAAAATGATCAACAACCTCAACCCCTACTGCAAGTCAAGTGGCTAAAAGCACCCAACGGCACTACTTTGTATAAAGATGAGTTGCTGTTATAACGCTCTTGGTGCTAAGAGACATAACAAAAAGTTTAAAACACGAGTGCACATCATAAGTATGTAGATAAGCTAGCAATAATGGAACAAAACTGAACTAACCTGCTACAATAGTATCTATTATCACCATCTAAAATTTCAGAAGATGTAAACCGACGAAGTGCATCTTCAAGGGTACCGATATCCCCATCTATTTCAACAGTTAGATCCAAAATACGTTCAAATTGTTCTGAACTGACTTGACAGTTTGTGCATTTTATCTAGGAAAGGAAAAGAAATGATTAAGAAAATATAAAGGTGCATTTTTATTGAGATATGCAATGTCGATACTTGAAGTCCCTAGGGCATGGAAAAAGTTGAGTAGTCTGTCTGAAGATAACCTTAGATTGTAGATAGCCCCCGAATATTAATTGCACCAGTGTTGTTTCTTCAGATAGCCTATTGACACCATTGATCCTGGCTTCCTTCATGCTAGCTGATTGCATAGTATCAATGGAATACCTGTTAACATCATCACTCAGTATAGTTTCACGAAAACACTAATCTGTGTGAGAGGTGTACAATCATTAGTTTTATACTCCCTCTGTTCTGAAACAAATGACGTTTAGGACAGCTAATTTAGTTCAAAATGAACTAGATTTCTTGTCCTAAACGTCATTTATTTCAGAACGGAGGGAGTATGAAATATTATAAGCCTTAAATACTGATAAAATTTGATAAAAAAATTACTAGTTTTCTGCACATTTGGGTGCAGAGATACATGAATGGTGAACCGATGCGTAGAATTATAACCTAGAAAGTCAAGGAACAAAGATCTCACCTGAGAAATTCATGAGCATCTTCTTCTTTACCTTGGCCAAAGCTACGCCCAATCCTGTGCAGATGAGAGAGAATTCCAGCGGGTGATATGGGCGATTTTCCACGCTTGCCCTCAACAATGAGTTTTTCCAGCTCACACATGAAGCACCATTCCACTCTAGGACCTAGAATACATGATAGCACTACATTGATAACCACAAGAATATGGTATGTAACACACACACGCGCACGCGGACACACACACACACACACACACACACATACACCACACACACACACACACACACACACACACACACACACACACACACACACATACACACACACACACACACACACACAACACACATACACAACACACAAGTGCAGGTTTAGTGTAACTTACAAATTAGAGAATGATGTCCTTCCGAAAGGTATGATGTAAGTGGTCGGGTAAACGTCAAGCACTGAAGAACAGCATTCGCATAACAGCTGCAAAAGAAACCAAGAAAGGAGGTTAGACAGAAATCAGTATGCGTAACACTCAGAGTTGATAAACCATCTACACTTATTAAGTGCATATTTTGACTAATAGTACTATGATGCAGCACTGAAATATAACCTTTTTAAACTATGACGCATCATGAAAATATAATATTGTTGAAATATAACACTAACAGCATATAAATGGATCAAATATTGAACAAGAATTAAGTGTGCCTGGAAACTGGTGTCCACGTTGTATGTCAGGTAGAACATGTTTGACTGCGATTGTGCTTGGGTTTGAGTGAATCATGTATCATCATTGAAGTAATCAAACTTATCCAAACAAAAACAACTCGATTGGCCTTTAAAATAAGGAAACATACTAGGCACACACATAAATATACAAACAATGTATGGTAATTAGGTATGTTAGCTTTAATTATTAATTATTTTTACACATGAATATCGATACCTAATACTCCCCCCTGTCATTCGATGTAGATAATTTAATTTGTGTTGAAGCATGAGGTTTCAGTCTATGTAACACTGCCTGATTTGATTTGAACGACCCTTGTGAAACATTTTAAATGAAAGCAAGCTGTCATTAATAAAGTTTAATTTGCTAGCTCCCATAGGGATTCAATTGTGGAACAATCATAATGGTACATGCACTTGATGGTCCAAAAGTAGTAGAATCGGGGCTCAAAATATTACCGTTTTGGTTGTATAATTATATTACATGGAATCTTTCCATGTGAAAACCATTGAATCATATGCAGTTTCCACAATCTGTTTATTAATCCATACTACAAGAGATAATATGCTTCTACAGATAAAATTACAGAAAGATAATAACAAGTTATTAAAATCATATGCATATTCATACAGCTTATGTAAACAGTTTACAAAGATAATCATGCATGACTAACTAATGTTGCCTATAGTCTGGTGCAACCTGACCTGTTCAGTACTGCAGCCTACAACCCTATGTATTTGGCATATAATTGAAGCATCACCAGGTTGACTGAATTCCTTCCAGTTTTTACATTTTTTGGTTCAGCAACTATACTAATTGTAGTGCTATCTAAATGCTAATAATTTTCATTTCTAATGCATAGGGAAAAATTTAAAGATGATGTGTTCTTTGTTCGAGGAAAATTGATATGTTTCTTCACTGAATGCATGAACCATATCAATGAACAATTGAGCAAAGCAGGGGGGATACGACCATGACTAATAGCCTTTTTATTGGAAAATTGTGTGACGTTATATGCAGCCAGGAGATACTAGAACCTCCAGATTAATCGTGTTGGATGCACAGAATAGAAGCACAGGAATGTCCAGGGGCAATATGGTTTGCATGCTACAATAAGCAGTCCATTAAGTATTTACCTATTCCCAAGGTTATAAAGACCAAAAGGATGCAGTTCCACCTTCTTGAAGTTGTAGAGGTCAACAAAATGCCTGTATGGAAAAAGTGTCTGACAATTTCGATAATCATTAGGCATATATAGTTGAATAGAGATATATGTTAATAATTCATTGAGTTACCAAGTTCTTTTTACCAATTCCGGTGAATAATGCCTCATAACTTTTGGAGCTGTCTGTTGCCTGCCATTTTTCTTCTCTGTTGACAGAACATTTGGCACCACACCAGCAGCCTCTGATCTAACAGACAGATCAGAAAAACTATCTGCCCTTTTAGAAGAGTTATGTGCAAAATGATATGAACCATTGTGAGTGACAGGAACTTTGTCAACAGCTGACATGCATGACACATGTCTAGAGCTTTCTAGGCTGTCTGGGCCAAGAGCTTGTTTGTTGGGTTTCTCCAGTTCAGATCCCAACCCAGCATGTTGGCCATGAGGTAAATTTTCAAGAACAGTGGCGCTATTAAATCTGCAACTGTTACTAGAAGTTGAAAACCTGGAACAATCAACAGCTTCTGCCAGTTCAGTGACCTGAGACAATCTAAACTTATCGTCGCCATGGCCATCTACAGAAGCCTCTGAAGTATTGGATTCCTTGTCAGATGGCAAACCCTTAACCCCTGGCACCACTCCGGCCATCACATTTTTTACTGTATTGTCTTGCCTGGCACCAACACTTGGAGAATTACATTCATCTTTGTGACCTTCTCTCCAGTGAGCGATCTGACATTTGAAGGTGCTGCAGTCAACGAGAATGAAGTTACAGAAATACAACAACCAGTATAATACAAAATACACACAAAGTATGGAGTTAGTGACATTACCCTCTTGAATAAAGGACCTTACCTCTGATGCCATACAATATAATCTTACAAGGGGAAGGCATAGAATTGGTGGAACACAAGGGTCTAAGCCTAGATATGGAGCAAATCATGTACTAAGTCACGGAGAGTTGGTTTCAGGGACTGGAGTTATTAGTAATTGGGTTTGAAGAGCTGCTACAGTCTGTAACTTTGCAAGCATGTGATCCTTTGGCATTGCCATTTTGAATACTTTTCAGGTTTAGTTTGAAGTCAAATACATGGCTATAGCTTTCAAAGGAAATATTCACGATAAAGCATCACAGTTCAAAGGTGCAAACAACTGTTACATGCACTATCGTTATTTGGAATTTGAGGCCGGCAATTACCTAGGCTTCATTTTTAAAGTAGACATTAATTGGTGAAAAATGCTCCTACAAAAAATAATGATACTAACTTAACACAGGAATAAATAATGCTTCATTCATACGCTACTAACAAATATTTTCCTTGAATAAGGATGCACATAAATCTCAGGGAATTAAGAAAAAGTGAAAAAACAAGCAACTCACAAGACATTAGCGACCTAACAGATTTGTTCGACATCCTTCCAAGAAAGTTGGAGAACTAAAGTAACAGCCAAGGTAAGATAAAATGTAGAAGACAAGCTTCACTGAGTAAGGGATCCCAATTCCCAACAGAGCTCACAAAACTCAAATTTCATTATTTCACACAAGCCAGAAAATAAGCATCAAATCCACCATGTCACATAGACACCTTGCCTATTAAAAGCTCACGTCATGACTGATGATTGCCACTCCGTTTTAACATTGCAACACCAAGACAACACTCAAAAGCAGTTTCAAATTCCGATCAACTGGTTTTCAAATATCAACAACTTATTTTACAGAATGGCAAACTTGTTGATATTGGCAACACAAATGGACCCAATATTTAACATTCTGGTGCAGCATGAACTCCCAAGATGATGGAAATGCTACATCAACAAACAAAGCCATAGCTAGTGCATGCCAGTTATTTGGTAAATTTTATCTGCAATATGGGCATATTAACAAACCATACGATTGAACAATACATGATTCATCTTAAGAAATTTAAAATAAGCATCACAGAGGTAATGCTAGTTCCAGCGTACACGGATTGACCAAACAGCTGATGAAACAATAACCAGTCAATAGCAAGACACTAGCCTGACGCCCTCAGAGCGCAAATTGATCAGGATAACACAAACGTTTCACAAGTACAGGCCTAGTGACACGTTGGTAATACCCACAGACACTAAACCGGTGGCAGGCCATCAGTTTATATTGGAAAACACGCACACAATTACACAATGCCGCAAGGAAATCGACGAGAATTGAAGAGAGGGATGGGAGCCCACTGACCAGTACTTGACGCTCTTGCATCGCTTGCAACGCAACGTCGTCCGGCTGCCGCACATCGCACAGACGCCCTTTCCCACCGCGGGGGGTGCAGGTGGGGACGGTGGCGCCGTCCACAGAAGCGGCGCCTCCGCAATGTCGGAGGCCGTCACGAACCCGCCGTGCTGGCCGCAGCAGTAGGCCTCCGCCCTCTCGGCGACCTCCGCCTCCTCCGCGGCGTGCCACGCGAGACGGCGCACCTCCTCCCTCCGGGGCTCCGCGCGCCGCAGCCACCCGTGCGCCGCCGCCGCAAAGACCACGAGCACGACGGCCGCCAGCGCGGTAAGCAAGGACGGCACCTCCACCATCCCCTTACTGCTCAAGCCTCTCGACCCCGCTGCCCTCAGCTTCACCGGCCACTCGCAAGCGCGCACCGGATTCCGCCGCCGCACGCCGAGCGGATGCGAGAGATTTAGGGTTCGACGGGTCACCCCCCGGCCCCCTTTTGTTGGCCTGCCGAGTGGTAACGGCAGCGGAGGTGGGCGGCGAGGGGCGCGCCCGCGTCCGTTTCCGGAGCGCAGCCCGCTTGGTACACACGGGGTAGGGGAGGGGAGGGAGGGGCGCGGCGGGGCGGGGCGGGGCGGGAAACGTGAGCCAGTGGCTGCTGCAGCCGCGCCGCGCCGCGCCGAGCAGTCCAGCGGCGAGTAACGGCTGTTCCCTCCCTCTCGCCACCGCGGGCGGGCGGCAGCGGGAGCGAGAGGATTAGCGGCCTCAGCAAAGGGAGCGTGTTGTGGGGTGCTCTGGGCCGTCCGATGGCCAGGGCACGGCGGGAAACTGTAGTGACATGTTCGCGCGACCGACCGGCGTCCAAAAACTTAAACTGCGCAGAATTACAAGTAGCGGATGTATAAATAATACTAAATTAGCTGTCATAAACGTTATTTATTTTAGAACAGAGAGAGTACAAGACACATGTTATTTTATCATGTCATTATAATTTCTGGAATGAAAAAAAGGATATTATACTTTTCATATCACATTTTTTCCCTCCATGCATGGCAAAGTAAGCATTTGTATTTAAGAGTTGCTAGTCCTGGTAGTGTTTCCCATCAATAATATTGTCTTTTTTGTCATACACTCCCTCCGTTTTAAAATATTTGACGCTGGCTAGTTCAATTTTACTAATCAACGTTAAATAATTCAAAACAGAGGGAGTACGATAATGTTTGCCTCTCGTAAATGCCAAGAGATGGGGTAACCTCTCAGAAAAACCACAACAGTTCGTTATCACAAACACTCATGTTTCGTTGTTGCACTATGCGCATCGAGCACTAGGGAATTTCACTCTTTGCATAGCATATTCGAAATCTCTCCTGTGATTCAAAGTAGGATTGCATGTACCGCATATAATAGGTGGTCCAATAACAAAAGAAAAATTGGAAGTTTGAAATTAGTGGAGGCCTAAGAATGGAATGTTTAAAGACATCATGGCTAATGCATCTGGTAGTTATACCTTGTTAGGTGCCCTCTGTAGGCGTTGGTTGTCTTTACAAGCCTTCTGTCTGACTTTATCCTACTGACCCCTCATAACCTTTGTTTTTCCCTGTCATGACCTTTGCTCCTTGGAATCCATCGTGCAGCTACTCTGACCCTATGTACCTCGAAAGGACTTCGCCATTGTTTCCATCAGTATCAGCAAAGTGTGATAGAGATAGTTCGCCGTGGTAATCTATGGTGTTTCGTGGCGCAATTGTGTTCGTTTCTTCTAGCACTGCACAACATTGCTTTTTCTGCTCCCGGTTGAACTCGCGACGGAAAAAAATTGTGTTGCAATTAGGCTTGACGTTGTCGACTGGTTCGGTACTTTGTCTAATCCGCTTGATAGCTTCGACTAATCGAATTTGGTACCACATGCGTGTCATCTTGTCCGTTCCGTTTGGCGGGGAAAGCTAGTCTTTCGAGTGTCGTTCCTTTTCCTTTTTGTTTGTGAGGTAATGTGCAAAGACTGCTTAACTTCTTGCCAATATAACTCTCTATCCGTAGTGAAGAACCTCTGAAGCCAAAGAGGGCATTTTATGCTTTTTTTTCTTTGCTTGAGATTGAGTAGCTTTTAGCTGCCTGCTACTCCCTCCGTCCTGAAACAAAAATTATGTTTATGATAAAAAAATAGTTTAAATTAAACTAAACTAACTGTTATAAATGTTATTTATTTCAAAACAGAGAGAGTAGATTACTACAATAATGTTACTTCAGACAATGCAAAACTAGCATCCGTACATAGCTATGGAGCTACAGCGTTTGAAGTAGTACCGCCAATTAGAACTCGTGGTAGCATAAAATGGTACTTAGAGCTGGGAGTTGGGCCGGACCAATTCCGGGCAGGCCAAAGCCCGACGGGCCGGCATGGCCCAGACACGAAATATATTCGGGCCGGGTCGGGCTGGCACAGTATTTCTGGTCGGGTCGTGTCGTGCCCGGATTTGGCGTCTTTGGGCAGCCGGCATGAAAATGATTTTCGGGCCGTGTTCGGTCTGGCACGGCCCGAAATAAGCCTATCGGCCCGGTAAGGAACATCGGCCCGAAATTGCCTGAAATTGGGTTTAGCCGAGGACCAGCCTGCCCGCTGCTGCCCGCCTGCGCCGCACGTCGTCACTCGCGTGCGCCACGCCGCTCCGAGCGGCCCGCCCGCCCCGCGCACGCCGCGACGCCCCGACCCGGCCCCGAGCCGCCCCGCGCGCGCTGCCTGCAGCCCGCCCGCGTCGCGCGCGCCTCACGCCCGCGCCGCTCGCCCATCGCCACGCCACACCTTTTGTATTTGACTTTTGAAGATGCTTTCTAATCGAAGAAAAGTGTCGGTATCTCATCGTGCCCGCGGCTACGGCTCCCAAAGCCGTGGTAATTATGATCCTATCTTGTCGTCCATGCGAGAGGATCCAGATCCACGTCGTCTATCTCCAAGCATGAGAGATTTTGAAATGGGTGATATAAATATAGAGAATGAACCCTATGAGTAAGAGGAGGAGGTCGAAGCTGAAGGTGGTGCACATGTAGATGCAAGTTTGGTCCATTTGGATGATAACTCTGTGTATGCGCTTATCTCCATATGATAACTCCATGTATTACTCCGTTGTTCAATTAATGCAGGTTTAGGAACGGGGAGTTTTTCTGTCGATGCGCCCCCTAGCAATGAAACTATACAAGCATCCTCCTCCACACGGAGTCACAAAAGTACAGCGACATGTTGGCAACATTTCGAAAAGACTAAGGAATTTCGTGATGGTAAGTGGATTGTTATTTCTGCTACATGCAAGTATTGCAAGAAAACTCTCGCTGCAGGTTCTAGTGGTGGCACGGGTCATTTGAATCAATATTATACGGTATGTATAAAGAGATTAGCTTTGCGAGAAGGTGCAGCGGTTCAAACTCAACTCAACTTTAACCCGGATGGTTCAATAAGTACTTGGATTTATAATTCTGAAGTTGCTCGTTCTGAAATTGCTAGACATATTGTAATTGATGATCAACCTATTTGTATGGGTGAGAGTGTTAATTTTAAAATAATGGGTCAGCATGCATTTGTCCACAATATCATAATGTTTATAGAAAAACTATTAGAGGTGACTTGCTTAAAAGATATCATGATAAAATGGAGATATTAAAAGAAGCATTCAAGACTATGCCATTTCCTGTTGCATTGACATCCGATATTTGGTTATCATCATACCAAAGAACAAAATATTTGAGTGTTGTTGCTCATTACATAGATCATGAATATAAACTTAATAAAAGGGTATTAGGATTGCGAGAACCACACAGGTGAGGCTATTGTATCTCATGTGCATGAGGTCATTAATGAATATGGTATTGGAGATAAGATTGCTTCTATTACTCTTGATAATGCATTGGCTAACACTAGGGCTATGGATCTACTTATGTCACACATAGAAAGCTACATTGGTGGGTATATTCTACATCAAAGATGTGTGTGCCACATCATCAATCTCACTGTGCAGGCGGAGTTGTCAAAGGCAAGTTCATGTATTGATAATATTCGTAGTGTTATTCATTATCTTTTGAATTCTCCACAGGTTTATAAAAGTTTCAGGGAGTATTGTCGTTCCAGTTTCTAGTGTATCATCTGAAGCTATATTTAGCTCAGCGGAAAGAATCATTGAAGAGAGGAGGTGATTGTCTTAATATATTGACTTATCTTGTTATCTTGTTATGAATCAATATATATTTATCTTATTATCTTGTAGGTCCTCTCTTACACCGAAGATGGTTGAGTATCTTACATGTCTCAGAGATTAGGAGATGGCAGAATCTAGATATCAACACCGCCTTGAGGATCCAGAAATATTAAAAGCATTAGAAGATCTTGAGCTTGATGAATCCGAATGATGTCAAAGATAATAAAACAAACTGTACTGTTTTCCTTATGGGGGAACTCACTATGAGTGTAAGGTTTTTAACGAGTCAGTTTGTAACAAAAATTTAAACTTTAAACTTTAATAAAATATCCCCCCATACTATGTGTGCTTTTATGTGCTTGAAAAATATGTCGTGTTGTGGACTTGTGGTTCATATGCTTCAAAAACTGCAAATACTTCATATTATTTTATGCAAAAGTATATGTTTTTGAATGTGAAATTCAATGGACACATGTAATTTAGCCTACTGAAACCCCAATAATTTTTAGATATTTTGGATTTTCTTGGTTTTTTTATTTTTTGGATTTTTTTGGATTTTTCGATTTTACAGATTTTTTTGGATTTTTCCGATATTCGGGTCGTGCTCGGGCCTAGCCCAGCCCAAAATTGGCCTGTCGGGTCGTGTGCCGTGCTCGAGCGCCATGTTTCCAAATTCGTGTCTGCCGGCCTGACTCGTCGTGCTTTCGGGCCACGGGCCAAATCGGCCCGAAGCACGAAATTCCTGGGTCGTGCCGGCCCGGCCCGGCCTGACTCCCACCTCTAATGGTACTCCATGTATCGGAATTCCACCTCTAATGGTACTCCATGTATCAGAATTCTGTACCATCCAGGTTACGTATATTTTTCAGAAGAAGTTGATTATAGTTCTTTTTAGAAGCAGTTAATTATAGTTTTAGTAGCCTCGCAAAAAAGTTTTATAGTTCTAGTATCACTTGGCATATTTTCAAGGACCATACAGAGAGCATGTATCTAACAGGTCAGCTAACACCTTACATCCCCTCACGGCCTCACCATGACCCCGAGTCCCATCAAATCATAATCTTAGCCACCTGAACGATTTTACGAGGAAATGTGGATAGATTTGCACGGGAGTAAAAAGGAGAGAGGCACATAACCTTCCAGTAGCTAGACAGCATAACTTTGCAGGCAGAAACGTTTTATCTGTTTCAGCATCCAAAACTAATCAAACGAACTGTAGCCATGGTAAGCACCACAAAAAGCAGTGAGCAGTCTTAACACATCCAGTCCAGGAGCTGATCGACCAGCCTATCTGCTCAGCCCCAGTCCTCAGCAGCCATCTTACCCAACCCAAGTCGGTTAAACCATCGACGCATCGTGAGCTCCCCTGTTGTAGCTACCCTTTTCTCCGCGCGCATGCGAGATAGACGCCGAGGACCACCGCGGGAGCAGACTTTCTCAAAATCTCGGGGCGGGACGATACAGCGTTTCTCCCTTTGTATTTTGTGCGTAAATAACAAAAAAACATATTTTAAGATACAGCGTCGCCGCGATCATGCGAGCAGAAGAAACTAAATGGCACATCAGGAACATGCATGGCCTAGCCACCGTAGCGTTCCCTTTTTATTCCAACATCATTTTACACGGATCCAGACCAGAAACCTACGCGGCAGGCATATCGTCCTCTACATTGCATTCTCCAAGGTAGACCTTGATGCTTCGAGGAGAACCGCAGCTGCCTTCTGCTATTATTGCCCTGTCGTTTGCAGCCATGTGCTGGACTATTTTGTATATCATCTCGATCTGAGGGAACATAGTGCAGGAGATAATTGAGTTAAATAGCTTGTTTGTGCCGATGAAAAATACTCCCTCCGGATTCTTTTTCTTGACATTAAGATTTTGCACAAATTGTCTTGTCTTAATATCAACAAAAGAATCCAGAGAGAGTAGGCAACAATCAATGACTGGGAGGTGAACATGGTCAAATAGAAAATGGAAAAAGTGAGAGTTACCTCTTCAGGGCAGTGACAACGATCAGCGATTTCATCTAGCGTCAATGGCTCAGCAGGGTCCTTGCAACTGGGACACGATTAAGTACAAAGGATTCAGTTTCTTGCATAGAAAAAAGCACAAGAGATTCAGGAACATTCATGAGGCCATTTATCGGGGACTACACAAGCAAATAGTCCCTCAGTCCCCAACGATGCTAATAATTTGAACGTCTAATAATCTTATATTCAAAACGCACTAAAAGTTGTTTTATCGGCAAGACATGGCTGACTTTACTGAATTACAAACCACAATGTCTTCAGTTAAAACATTTAATCCTTCATCTCAAGAAGAACAGGTAACAGATAAAATAGGAGGCTTGCTCTCAGCACAATTGCAGCCCCATGAGCACTATGTATAAGCCACACGTTATAGTACACAAATAAATTTCAACTACATTACTTAAGCAATTGTAGTTATCTAAATTGCTCCTGATGAAATACTAGATAGTCTATATATAAAAAGGAAAGGACCATTATCAACACTGTGAATATAAGAGTGTAAGAAAATTTATTTTGGAAAATGGGAAAAGAATCAGTTTCTGGACAGAGATATGGCTAGAAGATAAGCCATTATGTGTGTCATATGTCTTTTTATATGATTGCTGTGTTAATAAGGATTTATCAGTTGCTTGGTGTGCAGTTAACAATTGGAGTACCTAATTTTTGTCATCTTTTTCTGTTATTCTGCATGATCTTCGGTACAGTTTGGCTGTAAAACTGAATGAACAGGTGCTCTCTGACTCAGAGGATAAAACAATTCGGTTATGGAGTAAATCAGGTGTCTTCAGTGTTAAATCAGTGTATCGTAGACTAACTGCAGTTGATTCTGGTCTTAATTATAAAAATATCTGGAAATCTAAAATACCTCCAAAGATCAAAATTTTTCTTTGGCTTGCTAAAAATAGAGCGACGGTTACAAAGAAATTTATGATCAAACAGAATTGGAAAGGTGATGCCTCATGTTGTTTTTGTGACAAACCAGAGACCTTAGATCACCTTTTTTTTCATGTCCATGAGTCCATCTGTTAGTATAGTGTCGGGTATTATTGCTAACTGTATGGGTACCTCTTATAGACCTAAGAACTTTAATTAATATTGGGATTGGATCAAAATTCATCTACCAGGCGGCAGGGATTTTTATGCCTTGGGTTTGACAGCTATATGCTGGGCTACGTCGAAAATGAGAAATAAGGTCTGTTTTGTTAACAAACGCATCAAGCATCCAGATGAGATTATTTTTCTAATATGTTCTCTAATGAATTGTTGGGCAGGTCTTTATTCTACAGATTTACAGGTTGTGATCAGATCCGGAGCTGAGAAAATATTTCAGGAGGCTTTGAAATGGATGGACAACAAAAAGGAAATTATGATGTTGAATGCCCCTTAAGTGAAGTTTAATGACGATGAAAATTAATCGAGCTGCTAAAAATATGGAAAGCTGGTATAACATGGGTTACTTGTCCTATCTGGAGGCCTTTATTTTGTTATGCGTCTATTATGGCTCTATGTCAGTATCGGTTCATCAAACTATATGTGTTATGTTTAGCCTCGTACGAGACTGCTTCGTTTTAAACCCATCGGGGATGTGTAAGATTTCTAGTGATCTAAGTATCCGCCGGAAAGCCAAAGATATAGGGATCTAGGATTGAGCCGCTCTTTTGTAACCTGGATCTCTGTTCTGTTAAGGAATGGAATTGGAGTTCTTTTCCAATTAAAAAAAAATTATCAACACTGTGAAGGGTTTCATAACTAGTAATATAAGGATATCCTTTTAAAGCATCTATAGTTGTAGTTTCAAGTAGCATCCAAAATACAAAGCACAATCAATACTACTTCACCGAAAAGTAGAAGCAAACAAACATAAATAAGAGAATCCATGCCTGGCTTCATTTAAAACAAGCAGCACCCTTTTTTGAAGTGCCAACACTTCTCCAGCTGCTTTTTTCCCTGCCTCAACACCTGTTGATCACATGGCACTATAAGCATGAACAACAAAAGGATAACAATCCTAAGCAAAATTAGCTTGCGTCAAGGAGAATACCAGGCTGATGATAGGCATTGATATTTACTAAAGATGCATAAATCCCCACCGCACGTTCATAAAGTGCAATCAGCGCTCCAACAGCTCTAGGAGTTACTTCTTGTACAGTAACAGAGATGGACTCACGGTCATTTGCATAAAGAGCAGAACGGGTTCCCTGCAACATATTGTACACTTCTGTCATCACAGTTGTACACAAATCGACTAACATTATCTCTCAAAAGCTCAAAGTTCACCTGCAACATCCCAAACAAATAGTCACCGCATGTGACTCCTGGTTCAAGCTCCCAATCGTGGCCGGGAGGCCTGTCACGCAGAACTTCAATAAAAGTAACGAAGAAGTTGTGCACACCTTCTCTCAGCTGCTGAATGTAACTGTCATCGGACATAATTCATTAGACCCAGCAATTTAACTCCGATAACTAATGCAGGAAACTGAGGACAAACTTACGCATGCTGGTCGGTGCTTCCTTTGTTACCATATACAGCTATCCCTTGATTAACCTGACACTCATTTCATTTATGTCAAACAAAGAATAATAGAAAAGACAAAAATCAACTACTTCAGTATCAACAATTAGAATGGGCATAATAAGGAATATTTTTTACCCGGTTGCCATCTAGGTCAAATTCTTTTCCAAGAGACTCCATGACAAGTTGTTGCAAATATCTACTCAAAAGTAGCAAACTATCCTTGTAAGGAAGTACAACCATATCCTGAAAGAGAAGAATGTCAAAACAGTAAGGAAAATACATAAAACGATAAACATCAACAGAAAATGCTTCAACCAACAAAGCTGCACACCTTATTGCCTATCCCATCTGTTGCCCAATACCAACATAATGCAAGTAGAGCTGCTGGATTTTCCTTTACCTGTTAAAGACAAATCCATGTTTGGCACATTCACAATAGACAAAGATATAATTGAACTACACAGCTTTTATATTATTTCAATATCATACAAACCACAGTATTCCTGGTTTCCTCATCCATCAAAGCCGCACCAACTAGCATTTCCTTGACATCAATACCCTGGCGGCAACACTTTACCTGTTAATTTGAAAGTTCGTCAAATCAACATGAACAAAACCTGAGAGAGCACTGACCTGCAATGCAGCAGGGAGTAAACCCACAGCTGACAATTCAGAAGTTCTACCACCAACCCAGTCAAACATAGGAAACCGAGCTAACCATCCCTCTATTCTGGCAGTGTTATCCAAGAGAGAATTTTCTTGAGTGATCGCAACGCCCTGCAAAACAACTTGTGGCGTAAAATTACGAAATTCTCGCCCAATCATCAGATATCAAGCATATGGAAACAGTGCATAAAACAAATGGACTACCCATGAACTTGTTGTAACAGAATCATATAGAACAAATAACATGCAATCAACACCTGTTTTGAGAATTCCAGGCCGGCATCTCGGAAGGCTTTCTGTACTTCCAGAAGACCATTGCGGGTTTCAGGTGTGCCTCCACTCTATAATTTAAAGAACAAAATAGGTAGCTCAAACATGTACACAGTACTAGTGCAGCTGGGAGAAGAGGGGCATATATGGCAAACTGGGAAGTTTTGGTACCTTAGAAATGACAATTACAAGAGTAGTTGCAAGTTCAACTCCCACTTGGGCAATTTGATGATCAATTCCAGCAGGATCGGTGTTGTCAATAAATCTTACCTGAGATATCAAGCATGACAAGAGAGGTAAATCTTACAACTGCCGGTACAGCTTAAATCACAGAATAGACAATGCAACCGAAGTACATTGCTTGGATTACGAAACTTTGGGCGTACCTTCAGTGGAGGGTTATCAGGTGCAAGTGCCTCAGAGACAAATTGAGGGCCCAATGCTGAACCTCCGATTCCTATAGAGAGAATTGATGTAAAACGACCAGATGGTGATTTAATCTGCATTTGAAACAAATTACAGCATTATAAGACATCAGCATGAAAAGCAAAATATGAAAAGCCTCAGTAAGTAAATAGAAGCTATTTAGTGTATAATGCACATCCCAAAAATCCCATTTATAATTCCATACAAAATCACATTTATGGGAACCATCAAAAGCCTATAGTTGTTTAGAAGTCAATCCCACCGAACCACAACCATCAGATTATCATGTGAAAAAGTGTGTGTGTACATCAGAGCGAGAATATGCTCTAAGATTGGCATATCCCAGCATTTCACAGCATAATGCAATTAAGTTAAAATAGATTTCGTAACAAATGCCGTTTCAAAATCTTGTCCCAGGGGAAAAGAGATTCCTTCAGGGGGTCCAAATTACTCCAGAAATGAGTCTTTCCAGTGGAACGACACTAAAACCACGCATGTTGTGCTATTTAGACTCTGTGGCAGAAGCAATACTTAGTTTATGGTGATGTAAATGGAAAATTTACAGCGACCTTGCCGGAGACAACGTCGTGGGAGAAGGCTAGGACGCTGTCGAGGGTGCTCTCGATCTTGGCGCGAAGAAAGGAGTTGGGGGCGAGGCCCGGGTTGCGGAGCCAGTAGTGGCCCACCATGCGGCCCTCGTCGGGGTTGGCGATGGCGCCCCTCTCGAGCTCCCGCATCGCGACGAAGGCGCGCTGCATCCGCGGCTCCATCCGCTGCAGGAACTCCTCCGTGAACCCCATCCGGCTGACGTCCACGAAGAGGCCGAGCTCCTTGTGCTGGTACAGCCACTCCACGTAGCGCTCCCACAGCTTGACCGGGTCCTTCTCCACCGCACCGAGGACATGGCCGCCGTTCTGGGCCGGGTTGGCAGCCAGTGGCGGCGCGGGGCACGGGGAGGAGTTGGACGAGCGGGAGAGGTCGGCGATGGAGTGCGGCGCGCGGAGGCGGAGGTGGGTGGGCCGGAGGAGGAGTTGCCGCCGCAGCCGCAGCCGGCATGCGGAGGAGGACGGCGGCGCCGCCGCGCCGGAGATGGACGCCATCGCCGCCGGAGCTCTCGAAGAGGGTAGTGGTGGGCCGGTAGGTCGATCCGCTCACGGGCTCACGCGCATCTACCTCCTCCAAGGGGTTCCGTTTTTTGGGGTAGGAGTCCACGAGGAGGAGTTGGTGGCGACGGCCTCGCTGCCTGGGCTTGGTTTTATTTGGGGGAGGAAGACGAAGACGGAGAAGCCGCAAGCCGAGACCCCGTCCACGTCAACCGCGTCAACCAGTGTGTCCCACCGTCAGTGTCAGACAGACAGACACCCTCCCCCTACCCCGCTCGTCAGTGAGCAGGCGCAGCAGCCGCCAGTGGGGGCGGCGTGTCCATGTGGGGCAGCACGCGCGAGCGACGGACGGGAGGTGGCGGCACGTGTGGGGGAGGTGCGATGTCGCCGGCCGTGGCCGCGAAATTTTTAGCGGCGGAGACGCCGAGACGGCGAGCGAGAGGTGGTGGCTGCGCCCGCGCGACGGGCGGGTGGGCCCGGGGATCTTGTAGCGAGGGGACGCGCCGGGTGTACGGGACAACGCTGCAAAGCGAAGAACTCGCGGAGATATTTGCGCCCGTCTGCAGTTCGCTGATTTCCGTTCGTGTGTTTCTTGTCTATGTTGCAGCTGGTATTTATTTTTTCTGGGAATTGGCTGGTCTCGAGCTCTCCGATGGCGACCACGCAGCTGCGGAGGAGCGATCAAAGCGATCTACGTGTCCTCTGGCCACCGTGCAATTCTGGTCCTGATTTTGATGGCTCTTCCTCTGCTTTTTCGTTCTCGCGACCCACATGATTTTGATGGCACTTGCGTTCCGTTTACAGGTTTTTAGCAAATTTCAGATTTAATAACCACAATTTCAAATGCGGCACTGTCACAGTCCCCTTACAAGCCTTCAGTTCCAGTAATGGCCTCTACCTGTTGTCTACTGCATAGTTTATGACGATCTCGGCTCTGCCGTATTGCCTAGTCCCACACTTAATGGTCATCCTCCAGGACTTGCCAAGTCCCATACTAAATTTTCTGCCCCATGCTAAGCGCTAACGGTCGTTCATCTTTGAGCAATCTAAAATTGCCTCCTCCAACACCTGATGGGCTACCTTGTCTCTTCACCCTTCAGTCTTCCAAACGCTTCACGACGCTCAAAAGAATAAGTTTCCCGGAAGCTTTGTCCGTTGACCTTTCTGCGAGCTCAAACAGGTGGCTGTACGTAGGAGCTGAAATGAAAATTAGAAGTCCCTTCAGTTGAGGCACGGAGGGCACTTTGTATCGACAGCAGCTGAAGGGAAAATATTTCCGTCGGTACTATAGATCATGAGAAGCATTAGACACATAATTGGTTGGTCAGGGGCGGCAAAAATCATATTGTCAACATCAACCAAATCGGGTCTGGCCAGGAAACAATGCAGAACTAAAAAACTCTTCTTGGCAGCCGTTTCACAGGGACGGCGGCACCCACCAGGCCACCACCACCTGAGTACCTGACGCATAACTTCAGATGGGTAGCCGCCACTGGTCAGCATAGCATGCAAAGAAAGCCGCATAGGACAGCAAGGCCATCGCAGCCCCTGCCCTTTATCAATTTTATTAAAAGCAACGCTAAGAGCACCATGCTCGTAGTGCCGCAATCCAACTACTATTTCTGGGGTAAGTCAAAATCTGTTGGGAAGGTCCAGAAAACATACTAATTGTTCAGAACAATCTCTTGATTCAACCCAGCATGGGTTAACGAAATACAGGAAAACTGTTCAGTCGTCATGAGATCCTAATATTTGCTTCTTGATGGAGGTAGCCCTAGTGATAAGCTCGTCACGGTTCTCCTGCATCGAAGACAATCATAAGATCACTACTTGGGCCATTAAAAGGGCATAAATACTTCTAGCAGAGCAAAACAAATAACCTTGAATATCAGATATCTTGAAGTGAACCAGATTGTGAAACCAAGGCCAACAACTTCCATCACCTGAGGGACCTGCTCACAAAAAAAAAAGTGATGACATTGCTGTGAAACGGTATCCATAAATTTCCACCTATCTTGGTCAACTACAATAAGTAATGCTCTGACTTGCTCAAAATTAGTATTCATTTCAATTTTATGTGATCCTACTAGTACTTGTTTAATGCTATTCCAACAACTAAAGGCAAATAAAACATTACAAAGAAGAGTATGCATACCAAAGGGACAGAATCAAGTGCAGAAACCACAATCGATGATATCCAAATAGCAACAACTGCAAATGTCCCGTATACCAGAGCGGAGTATGATTTGTCAGCGTCCAACTGCACAAGGATCGTTCTTACAAGTCAGATGTAACAGACGCAATTGAAAACTACATCATTGTATAATTTATGAGTTACTGCACTAGATTGAAAATTTTTGTTGTCGTTGATGATCATTCCCTTAATAGTAGCACTAGATTGAAACACCTATATCTCAATACCAACCTCCTGACCAACCAAAATGAACAATCCACACGAATTTATCAACCTGGTCCTATAATGGTGTGTATTACTCCCTCCGTTCTGAATTAATTGACGTTTAGGACAAAAAGTTTAGTTCAATTTGAACTAAATTAGCTGTCCTAAACGTCAATTGATTTAGAACGGAGGTAGTAGTTCCCTTATTCTCTATTAGAGATAAAATCAGCTGCAGCACAGTTTGGCATCATTTTGAACACTGAAGCAATCTAGACCCAACTTTGCCCTACCAATCACTACACTGAATAGACCCAGAGCAAGGTTGTTCTTCCCTCGGTAGGAAATGCTTATCGCCACAAAATATCTGTCAACTCAGCTCAACTCGTCCATTTCAAATCGTGGTAATAGATCAAGTAAAACGGACGTGCGCGCTCACCTCAACGCCGATCTGGTTAAGCACACCCCACGAAGCCTGCTCGCTCTGGACCTCCTCCTGCTCAGTGTCCTTCTCCGCGGTGCTCACATTCCGGCCAAAACCCTCCAACTCGTCCCGCTTAGCCGGCGCCGGCGGCGCGGGCTTCTCGGAGAGCAGCGCCCCGTAGTCGTCAGCGTCCTTGGCGCGCACGGCCAGCGACGCCCCGCCGCGGCGGCCTAAACCTTGGTGGGGACGAAAAGGGGACTAGGGTTTAAGCTCTCGGTTTGCTGCGTTTGACGGATCCGAAGGCTGGTGCGGGGATGCGAGCGTGCGTACCTTGCTTGAGCTGCTGCTTCGGCCGGGTGGTCGGCGAGGGGCGCGGGGCCAGGACGCGCACAAGCGCGGCGCGGGCGGCGAGAGCCATCGAGGAGAGTACCTGAGCTTTTTCCCCTTCTCGTTTGATTCGCTCGGGGAAGATGGGGAGATTGGCGGGTCTGGCGGCGAGGTTTTGGCCTTTTGGGAGGTGGCGGCGGGCCGCTTCGCTGCCTGTCGGTACACAGCAGCGACGCGGTGCGCTGCCGGTCGCCGCGTGTGCCGGGATGGTTTGATTCGGTGCGGGAGGCATGCGTTTCGAGTGAGCACCCGCGTGTTCTGTGTGCCCGCGTGGCGTGCGCCTGTGTGCGTCGCAACTCTGGCTAGCTTTTGGGCCGTTTCCGCTTTTCTTGGCGAGGTTTTGGGCTGTTTGTGGCGGACTGCGAGATGATGTGTAACGAAAGAAACAGGTGGGCCTTCGGAAAGCCGGTTGGTCTATGGGCCTCATTGCATAGTAGGCTGGAAAGATGCTGTTTTGGGCAGCATCAGTCCATCATCCAACTCTCTCTCTTTCTTTGTATATCTATTTGAAACACCTAAGGACTAAAATTAGTCGGCTAAGAGTTAGATCATGGGATCCAAACAGCGCTTTACTCTGCGGTTTAGCGGGTTTCCGGTGCATTTTCATCGGCATCTGTTCTCTTGCCGCGGGAACACGCCCCTGCAGTCTTTTCTGTCTAGTGTAAACCTTTTTTGTTTCCTTGAGAGTCGAGATGACTTGCAGGCACCGCTGCCTGTGTCTTCCTTGAGACAACCATTTTTTACGCAGGACACCGAGGCGCATGCATAATTAACACAAGCTTCCGTCGTGTTACCCACTGCCAGCAGCGCGGGCTCAGCTACCTCTCCAAGGAGAGGAGGCAAGAACTAATCACTCCCCGAGACCACCAGGCACTAGCTAATTAACTCTCCTTGCACGCACGTAGTAGTCGGAACAATTTCATGCGGAGAGCGGGACACGATGAACGAATACGTATAGCTAGAAAGGGAGGGATCCTAGCTAGCTGGTTCCGTGACGCGTCGGCGATCGACCGGGCGTGCAGTGCACGGGGAGGCGGTGACCCGGCCGGCGCCGGTCCTGCTCGCTGGCGGATGTTCTGGAAGCTTACCGACGGCCGGTCGATCCGCGGGCACTTCCTTCAATTCGCACGTGCATCCATGTACCACCCATCGGCGTGCGTCCGCGCGCATGGGTTCCGTTCCAGACCAGTAGACCGATTACCGAAACCTCAACACTGCACATAACACATGCGCGCGGGGTCGTGCGAGTCGCTCGATCGGCAAGGCATGGCGTCGGGAGCTGATTATATACATCCATCGCGCGCATGATACTCCCCGTGTGTCCACTGCTGCACGCAGTGCATAATCCATGTCGCCGTACTAAGTTTCGACACGGAAGACTCTAGTACAGACACTGAATCGATCGATGCACTTACAGTCCGTTACTCGTACTGCTTCGTGTTGCTGCCAATTAGCAGTAGCAGCCGATCATAGACATTACTTTCTTGACCTAATCAACTAATCGCAAGTCGTCCTAATGAACTCCTCCTCATTGGCCGTGAACAATGCGAAGGATCTCGTCCCGCGGCGATTTGAAACGCGGCATGCATGAAAGAGGACGAAACGACCCGGTTAATTTAGACGGATGACCAGATCGATTGGCTCTCAGATCACGAGCGAGTGAGTCTGTGTTAGTAACTTAAGCGGTGTTCCAGAATAATATGCATTGGTAATGCCAGGATCTACTGCTAGTCCACTTCTCATAGAACACATGGCAGCTTGTTAATACATGTTCTTCAACTCGAGTTAGATCAAATGCGTCGCGACAGCTTATAGTAGATTTTCGAGACGCTGGCTAGGATCTAAGTACGCGTGCACCTGGACCGTGCTCACCTGACACTGTCCTATCGATTGACTTGACTTCATCGTCGCAGTGCCTAGTGCTTCAGTTTCAGGTAGTACGCAATGCAGCTTGCGTTTGACTTGATGCACCCACACACGAGAACGGGGGCTCAAAGCTCCAAATGGAAGAACCCAAACGTAAACACTCAATCTTCCGCTTTTTTTCTAAACTTGGATGTTAGCACTCCGCCAACCCGTCTCTCGACCTCACCTCCACGTTCCATTTGAAAAATCTAACAGCGACCCGACGATTCCGTTCGGGCCGACGATGCGTTCGCTAGCCTCGGGTCATGTGTGTCTGTGCGTGCGCCTCGGATTTGGCGCTCAGGGCAGCGAGCACCAGACCAGTCAAATAGGAAAAGCCAACACGGTGCTGTCGAGCCTGTCATTCGTTTTGTTTTTACCGCCTTGTAATCTTCTCTTCTGACTTTTGATCTTGTTGCAGTGACAGCTGAGCTGAGCTGAGCAGCGCACCCACCCTATGTAATGCATGACCAGAAACACGACATCTTTTGCGACAACCGACGCGGAAGAACGTGAATGCTAGCAGTACATGCCTAATTGTACGTTCTGCTTACTAGGGATTGCTGCATGTAGAGCACAGATTGTATCGAGTTTCACCTATACAGTGCAATATTTAGCATTGCATATCCGTCCTGTACAAGTTTACAAGATGCTCATAGAGTTCCGGAGAAATTCCAGAACTCTATTTAGTCCTAATTCGGTCCGCCTTACTCATCACCACTTTATTTATTTATTGAGCCCGTTATCAGCCCTAGTTGTGGGGCAATTGTATTAGTGGCATACACCAACCTTTTCAGTTATTTGATGACTTTCAAAGCCTTTAACCGTTTTTTCATTTGAAGTTGCACAAAATAAGGGAACGACCACGACAGCGACTAGTCAGAAAATAACTCGAGACCCACTTGCTGCAGACGCACTTTTGCCGAACCGCTAGAAATAGCTTGAACTGCCCAATGCCACAACACCTGGAGTCCTGCACCTCCAGTCACTCACCTACAAGCGCGCATTTGCGCCACTCTTTCAGACTCGTTGCTCTCTGCGTACACACACACACACACGCATAAATCGCCATCGATCGATTGATAATACTAAATACTCCGTATATGTAATATAAGCATCAGTAGCTACTGCTAGCCTCTGCACGCCTGCCTGCCGTAACAATAACGTGGCGGCGAAAAAAAGGCGTTCCTCGAACGGTCAAGCGGCCATTCCGAGAGCTCGGATCTCGACCGCTGTCGTCCCCCTCACCATGGACCATCCTGCAGCGGCAGCTCATGACTCATGAGCAAAGTGTGTGTGGCCGGGACGACATCCGCGACCACCACCACAGTGGACTGTGGTCACCTCACCTGGTCCACGACCGGCAGGCTGCCGAGGAGAGAGAGAAACACTCGCCGTCGTCGTCGACGTTGGCGTCAGTACGGACGGGTGGTCGCGGCGGCACTAGTCCCCAGCCGCGGCCGGCCGCTGTCTGCTCGCGGACACCGTGACCCTCATGAATACCTACGCGCGCCATCAGAATCCAGAAGTGCCCACCGGCTTCACGAGTTGCGTTAAGTAGTGTGGTCGGACGGCTCCACATGTCGGTCGCCTGAGGCTCAACTTCCGTTCCGGGCCGGCCGGCAGTCCGTTATAGGAAGGCGCGCCGCCGTTGGAGCCCGAGCAAGTCGAGAGCGTGTGTACGGGGTAAAGGCGGGAGACGTCGCGTGCAGGCAAGCTGCAAGCTGCGGCGGCCGGTCAAATACTAGTGACTAGTTAGCAATAGCAACCAAATATTAGCTTATAGTGATCATGTACCTTGGTGACCAAAAACTGTTTTTCTTGTAGTGTGGTATAGTATACGGCAACACCAGAGTCAAAGGGAGGGGAAAAAAGGAAATGAACACAAAGTGGCCTAGAAATATGTAAGAAAAGCTTTAGAAAAATGGAATTCTTCAAAGTACAGACTACAAAAGAAAACGGAAGTGCGTTATTTTAGGGAAAAAAAAAGAGAGATCATTTTGTAATCACCAGCATGCTCCTTCCTTCCCGCTTCGCTTGTCCAAGCTTTTGCCTCGTCATCACTTGCCAAAAATGCCCTCGCAAGCGTCTCCACAGCTTCGTACAAAACGGCCTCACGAGCCCCTCTGCTCACTTGCCCCTCCTCTTCTACTTCCACTCGTCGTCTCCTCGCACAAGCATAACCAGAGGAAGAACAAGGGCGCTCACGAGGAGGAGGGGACCAAGAAATCAGAAGCAAAACCTCTAGTATCATATCAGTGTACCACACAAACCTTATCGTCGTACTGAGAAATGGCTCCAAGCTGCTACGAGATGGCAGCCTCCATCTTGCTCTGCGCCGAGGACAGCAGCAGCCTCATGGGCTTCGGAGCAGAGGAGGAGGAGGAGGTGCTCGTGCGGAGGACTAGGAGCTGGGAACTCGCCACGGCTTTCCCCGTGCCGTCCGAGGAATGCGTGTCCCATCTGGTGGATTCGGAGACGGCGCACATGCCCAGGGAGGACTACGCCGAGAGGCTGCGTGCCGGGGGCTTGGATCTCCGCGTCCGGATGGACGCCATCGACTGGATTTGGAAGGTCGGTTCTTGATCAATGAGAGCTCTATGATCTCTTAGTCTGGTTCTCATCGATCCGGTGAATAATCCTCTGTAAATTGATCAACAGGTTCACACTTACTACAGCTTCAGCCCTCTCACTGCCTGCTTGGCCGTCAACTACTTGGACCGCTTCCTCTCGCTCTACCAGCTTCCAGTAAGTGAAAAGCAGTGGGAATCAATCTGCGCCATTTCAGTGTTTCAGTGCAATTAATCACGCGCATCTCGCCGTTTCAGGAAGGCAAGGCTTGGATGACACAGCTGCTCTCCGTGGCGTGCTTGTCCCTGGCCGCCAAGATGGAGGAGACCTCTGTTCCTCTACCTCTCGACCTGCAGGTGAGAGAGACGCCGAAACTACACGCTTCAGTGCGCCCCGATCGCATCGCGTCGCAATCCGTCTGACCCGAAACCTTGTTCTGATCACTGTTGGGTCCTGTCAATCAGGTCGGGGACGCACGGTACGTGTTCGAGGCCAAGACGATTCAGAGGATGGAGCTCCTGGTCCTCAGCACTCTGAAATGGAGGATGCAGGCTGTCACTCCCTTCTCCTACATCGACTACTTCCTCCACAGGCTCAACGGCGGCGACGCGCCGTCGAGGCGCTCCGTCGTGCGATCTGCCGAGCTCATTCTCTGCGTAGCGAGAGGTGCAGGAATTTTTCAATAATCGTTCTGTCAGAGAAAATGTGTTCGTGTTGGATCGATCTGATATTTTCGTCTGTTCGCATCTCAGGAACGCAGTGCTTAGACTTCAGGCCCTCGGAGATTGCAGCGGCCGCCGCCGCCGTCGTGGACGGTGAAGAGCGTGCCGTAGATGTCGACGAGGCTTGCTCCCACCATGTACATAAGGTACGTGTGTCGCTGACCCACGCGACGTTCCTGCAAACTCTGACGTCGGATTCAGCGTCTTTCGATGCAACGCAGCGGACTTCGGACTTGTAATGTTGCGTGCATCAAAATCACACGTATGTTACAACCGCATTTGTCCAGACACCACGACACACAATGCTGAAATGCGTGAACCGCATCTATAGCTGCGAGAGCTACCATTCATAAGCAAAGATTGGCGATTAATAATGCTTTGCTGTGTTTTGCAGGAGAGGGTGTCGCAGTGCCTTGAAGCGGTCCAGGCCATGGCATTGACGAGCACTGTGCTACTGCCGCAACCACCCAAATCTGAAGCTGTCAGCAGAGCCTCTTCTTCCTCCGTGCCACAGAGCCCCACCGGGGTGCTGGACGCTGGCCGCATGAGCTACCGAAGCGACGACACGGCTGCTGCTTCACATGCGATCTGCTGCCGTGACGAGAGCGAGAGCTCCCCGGTCGTTAGCAGCAAGAGGAGGAAGATTAGTAGATGATTAGCCAAATGATGGACAAAAGTCCAAGTGGGTTTGGTTGCACTGACTGACTGTGATGTGAGCTTTTGACGCCGCTTCAAAGAGCCTGAAAGGCAAAGGGATCGACAAAAGCGGGACATGCATTTCGGAGACGATGATCGGGCAAAGACGCTCGTGAATAAAGAGGGACGGTCTGGTGCAGAAATGTGCCGCCGATTCGTGTGCTTTCTGCGATAGGGGCAGCCACAACGGTGTTCCCGAAAAGAGCAAAGGTTCTTGCACATTGACAAAGCCGAGTCGACGAGATGACCAAAATAAAAGCAAGAGATGCGGTGACGGTGACACAAGGCAAGAGCTGGCTTGGCACTGGCCTCCGTTTGTTCAGCTGCCTAGCTAGTAGTTTGCTTTGTTCTGTATTTTCCGACAAAATTTACTTTGTGAAAGAAAAATCAAAAAGAGAATCGAGTCATCGTAGCGTCAACGAAAAAAACGCTGCTTACATGATTCAACTAAAAGACGGAGCAAAATAAAATAGTAAAAAAAGCCAAAACCCTTAAGAACTGGGATGCGGGTTTCCTTGAGGGGTTATGAACTATCAACGTCATCTGTGATCGGTTTCTCTTTTGCTCTGTACTAGCGACTATCCTGCTACCTTCGAAATTTGTTGTTTGACCGCTTGTCTGCATACACCATGGAATTCGCTTCCTCTTTTTTCAAAGAAAAGGAAATAAATAATAAAATAGATTAGGCATTGTCTGGAGAAACCTGGGGAACACAAGCATAAAAGTAGCACCAGTGCCATACAGGAGTGTTTGGGAATCTGCCTGAAAATCTTTGTGTTGATGTAAAGCTTGTGGCACCGCATTAACTTGAGTTTTAAAAGGGCGAGCAAGATTAACCCATGATGAGATGGATTTCCTTTCAGGTCACAAGTTGATCGATTTGTTTAGTCCTGCCTCGTCCATCATATATAATGTACATGCTGCAAGGCAACAAAGGACGCTTAACTACTGATGACGCAATACATCCAGACAAGAATCCCTGTAGAACAACAATAAAATGCTGTTTCCGTGCTCACTTGAGGAGCTGCAGAGATTCACCTAGACATTTATTATCGGTATTCAGAGTACAGATTCCGCGGATATAAAAAAAAATGAAAAGACTCACCTGCCCTGCAAAATCTGAAGAGACCAAGTTGTAGTTTATGAATAACATCACGAGATGAAAAATGATCTGAATGTGGAGTAGCACGTTAGACCCAGTTAGGGTCCATCACATGCATGTATTTATGGCCTTGGTCGGCACTGTATAAGGCTGCGGTCTCCTGGCCACGCCACCAAACCTTTGGTCAAGCCTTGGATGAATACACGGATGGTCCATGCATCAGGCTGATAAAGTTTTCCAATCGACCAGCATCAGAAAAGAAACGAGTTTTCCTGTCTTTGGCTTTGCACCAAAGCTCAGGGCGTAGCCACGGACGGTCACACAGGACAAGAAACATGCATCTTTCTGCACAGAGACCAACGCCGTTTCGCGTACAGATCACACGAGATGCTGCCGTTTCTTATACCAAGCTGCTAGAAAACGATCAAACCGCTGGATGCGCGCCCGCGCCTGCCACGAGACCGCCTCCTCAAAGTTTTATTCTGTCCCGAGATGCGCGCCAACTGCGACAGTCCATCCGCTAATTTGGCGATAAATTCAGCTGCCAAAGCAACCGTTCCATCGACAAATCAACAATCGAACAAGACATATGCATGCATGCACATCACCGGCACGCGTGAGAGTATTCCATTCAGCTTGGCAAAAGCAGGTGTTGCTGCCGATCAAATTTACCTTTAGCTACGGTCAGGGAATAAACCCACGCCGCGCCAGCTCAAGCCTACGTCGTCCCCAACTGTAACTTACGTTTAGTCTCCTGCAAGGCTGCAGTATACAGCAGAGGCGGCGGTACAATAATCGTGTAGCCCCCGTAGCCGCGCACCCGGCCAAAGATTCCACAGAAACTCCCAGGTCCGAGATGGAATCGCGAGCCGAGACCGGTCGCCGTCGGCGCGGCGATGCCACCATCTCGCCTTGGAGGTGTCGTCCCGGTCGCGGCTGACGGCACAAGCGCACAAAGAAACGGTGGGTCTGGTCTCATACCGATCGATGCTCAGAAGCGCTGCGTTGTCAGTGCGGTCAAATGACAGGCAGCAGCGGCTGAAGAGATGGTACTACTAGTACATAGGTCCATCGATCGTTGTCTAGGCATAGCGATAATGAAATTGACAATACAAATGATGGTGGATACCACCCCTGTCCGGTGTCCCCAACAATCAAATCATCCCTTGATCATCATGAGAAGCTGGGACCTGATGAAAGTTTGGATCCATTGGGACGAAGTCCGGGTCTTGTGGTGCTGGTGGTAAAGAAAAAGAAAAGTAATATTGGTAACTTTGTATAATCTAGTTGTACAAGTTTGGAAAGTGCTATGCATAGTGTTTTTTTGTTACAGAACAGCTTTTTGATGGCGGACAAAACCATGTTGTATAATGATGGGACTAGATATTTTTACGTTCGTGGTAATTTCTAAAACTAGATATCGTTGAAATAGTATGACCATGTACTTTAATAGAGGAGCGACATAACCGACATATTTATTTTGCATTAACATAGAAATTTATTAGAGGCTCTTGTTGATCGATTGAAATGCCGAATAGAAAGGGGCCACCACATGCAAAGAATTCGTTGTCGTGGGTGTTATCGTTTGAGTCCAAAAGACGGGGCCCAACGAACTTGGAGTCCGTTTGTTCGTTCTCACTTCACCCAGGTCGCGTCGTGTCCCATAATCTTGAAGAAGAAAAGAAGTTGGCCCACTCATAGCTTGACACGAACGACGACAGGTGGCGCTGGCCACTTTCCGCGACGTTGCATTCGTCTCGACCGGCGCCGGTACATTTTTAAATAAGGAGCCGTGCCGTTCCGGCCGGGGGCCGATACAGTGCGCAGCCCGCACCCGGCCGTCACGTGGCGTCCTACGCTTACGGTCCCCTTCCCCGCGGGGCGCCACGGCCTCCCGCCCCCGACAAGAAACAGACGACCCCGCTAACCGCTCCTCGCTGACACCACGGGTCCCCACCACCACGATCACAGGAGTCAGTGTAACCGAAACCTTACGGGGCCGATACGTGAGAGGCGATCGATACATAGCACGGCTATTATCCTAATTGCTACCTTGACCAATGCGAAGGCCTTATCGTGTGTAGAAGATAAGTCTACATATGTTGTAATCTTTGATTTACTTGTATAACAAGCATGTAATCTGTATTTATTTTTGAAAATAACTTGTAATCTGTATTCCATATGTAATGAAAAGAGCGGCACAGGATGGTACACGCATTCCGCAATTCTCACGAGCTGCTGCCGTAACGGCTTGTGACAAGCCAGGCAGCGGCGACGGAGGCCGACACTTGCGCCATGCCTTCCCCGGTGCAGCCGCCGTCCAGGAATGCGTCCGGCGTGCCCTGGATTGGCAGAGTTCTCTCGCTGTATCTGGTGCTTCCTACGTTCTGGTTGTTCATCCCGCCGAGCACCATGGAGGCGGTGAAGAACTGAAGAATGCGCCGGGCAGCTTCCACAAGTTGCAGGCGTGAAGACGATGGTCCCTTGGGCCTTGACCACCGACTCATGAGTCAGGTGGATCTGTTCCTGCTGTATCCGTGTTGCTGCAATAGCATCTGCAGTGTGTTGCTCGTTATGTGACTACATACAAGAATCTGTCCGACATAAGTGATGTATTTTTTATTTCATTGTTACTCAAGAGTGACAAAAAAAGGTCACGCATATTTCATGTGGTTGCGGACCAGAATTCACTTTTTGATCGTTTGATCGTAGAGCTGCTGCAGGATTCACTTTGCTGTAGCTACGGATCCAAGCTGGGCTATCTAGTTTGATGTCATATTCGGCCCAACACGTCGATCCAAGTCCCGAGTTCGTGGGCTGTAGGTCCCAGAAAAAAAATGGGCTGTAGTAGACCCGAGTCGACAGCCTAGTTCAGTGGCCTGGGTTGAATCTCTTAACTGCCACGTTCCAACCTTATCGGGCCTACAAAAAAAGAAGAGATTCCATCAGAAAAAGGAACGAGCGAGTTACTGTGGCAAAAAAGGAGAAGAAGAACAAATAAACTAACGGGGCGTTGTTTCTTGCTGGATGAATGGAAGTGACTCTAGGTTGGATCCCTCAATTGGTCTTGGCCATCAATGTTTGTTCCCTAATATACTTGAAACGAGGCATCAGCCCGTCTTCTGCTCACACGGACGAAGCCCCACTCTTTACGGCGGCGACCACTGTACGCGTACGAGACGGACCACATATAAGATCCCACGACCGTGGCCAGCACTGACACCGACGGCCGGTCCAAATGCGAGTTGCAATCGAGGAGAACCGAACAGCAGACTGCGTAGGGGAAGCAGCAAGCAACCAACCGGACACAAGTCGTCGGACCCGGACCAGGGCAAGGCACTGCGCGACCCAAAGCCGGATCCGCAAGGCCGGGCTGCCGGCCCCCGGCCGCGGGCGCATGTGGTCTCGCTCCGCAGCCGAGATGGAAAGCTACTCCAGCCTCCATCCAAGCACGGCGCGTCGTTTTGTCCCTTTCACGCGCGCCTTTCCCCGCGACCTATTTCTGCCGATACGTCCCGATCACGGAACCCCGCGGGGCCGAGACAACGGGGGGGGCTCTCTCCCCTCCCCGCTTCCTTCCTGGCCGCTTTCCCGTTTCGGTGTGGGTGCTCCGTTGCGTTCCGTCCAGCTCCAGCCCCATGCGGTGCGTCCTCGCATGTGTCGCTGCTACCCGGCGATCCTGGCTTTGGCGCGGTGGGGCGAACGGTAATCATGAGACGGAGGCCCGGCCGAAGAAAAAAGAGACGGTGGCCACCACCGACAGATCTTACCGACTCCGGTCAATCGGCGGGATTCGTCAGTCGCCCGCCCGTAGGAGCTGCGCGGTGTAGTGTAGCAGGGCATGGCCGTCGGCAGGGCACGCGCACGCGTTCGCGCAATGGACACGTCTTTGGTAGACTGACTCGGTAAATAAAGCTGCCTTCTTTGCCGGAAACCTCAGCCGAACCTTTCGGATCCTTGGCCACCAGTGCTCCAGCTCCTCCGATCTGGAGAACTCATCATCACGGGGAATAAGCAGGCAAAGGCAGGGTACGAAGCATGACGAGTCCATGCCTAGTGCGCGCTCGGTCGCTTTATTTCCACTGTTCGCGCTCTCGAGGCATCGATGGCCTTACTGTTACCATCATTTGAGGATGCTGCGACCAGCAAGCTCCTCAGAGAAGACGCTGCCTCATTATGCACGCACGCACGCTACCATTCCCGTGGCAACGTCGAGTCTGCATGGTCTCGCCTTTGCACGCACTCTCCTTCCCGTGGCAGAGAAGACGCTGCCTCATTATTCATGGCCGTGCATGCAGCATGCAGAGGGACTTTTGCACTGCCAATTAAGGTCCCAGTTCTAGCTCAGTCCTGCCATTGTCGCCTCCAAAAGACAGCAGGCCAGCAACCGTCGACACCTAGTCGATCTCTCATTCAGTACCTGTGCTGATATATATGTTCGCCATTTGTCTCCAGGGAAAAAAAATCTTCGATCATTTGCACAACCCAAGATCAATTCGGTTTATTTTCAAATCGGATTATTTCCACTTCTATTTCCAAAGAAACGAAGATCAAGATGTACAGCAGAAGGTTGAAAAACAGAACCCCGCCCCACCCCGACGAACCTACCAGATCTCTAGATAGCCACGCATGCAGGGGCCAGGTTTTTATTGCTATCCTTAGGCCTTAGCATCAGTGTTTGGCCAACATACTGACCGAATGTCAGACATATTATAACCAACAGGAGAACTCCAGTTTCAGCAACAGCAAAGGTGGGTTCTTATTCATATGGAGGCATTCTGTCCCTTCCCAGTGAAGATCAATTCGGTTAAGTTATATGGACAAGGGATGATCAGAAGGCCTATAAAAGAAATAAAACTGCTGCCGAACGCAGTCACCTTTGGGCCAGTATAGTGTCCAATAGTATCATGTTAGCATAGGGCATACTAGTCTCTAGTTTAGTGGTTTAACCGAAAAGGCATAGATCTCAACAACGTCAGAGATCGCGCTATGCTCGCCTAGGGAACGGTTGATAGCACCTGATGACCGCACGCCTGCTAGTGATAAGTAGGGCCTATTATGACGGGACGTCTCAAAGCATGCATGTGTACACACCATCGGAAGTTGACCCAGCGCACAAAAGGTTGGCCTGGTCTCCACTGCGTTGATCGAATGAAGCGCCGCCACGCCACATTTCTTGGTCAGCACTGCGTCGACTTGGTTCCATATTGAGCTTTCGTGCTACAGTATCAAACGATTGCAGAACGCGAGCAGCGACTCGCACAGAAGTGGGCCAAGTGGCGACGACGCGACGCACGAGCGCGACCAACAACTTGTACCCTTCCTCTCATCGTGCCGTCCATCGGCTAGTTGTTCCGCGCCGGCCGGGTCTGCGGGCACGGCGTCTTTGACTGGATGCCTAGTCGTGTCGAGACAGTGTCAAGCGACGAGATGACGACACCGTAACAGTGGCGATTAATTTTGCGTGTGAGACGAAAGAGTGTCACGTCGCGTCATGTCGTGTCGTGTTAACCTGTGGTAGTACGTGCGCACATGCACTCTTCTTGTCACGCAACAGCTACAGAAATTCGTTGGTCGCCTATTAGCGTCGAGCGGCGTCGATCCATGCAGATTGGGCCTACGTGTCTCACCGAACGAGGCTGCTGTTATGAGTCCCATTGAGTTTTCAAGGCTTCATATATAGAAGCTACTCGATCGCAGCGCCCCAACCAGTTACTGGAGTTTCAGTCCATGACTACAAACAGCAATTGCTATTTGGCTTGCGAACGGAGGTTGTATGCTACTAAACTGCACGTTAGACCATGGTTCCAGCACACTACTGAGCTTGGACCAGAGTGACCACCATATGGCCAAGACCTGATGATAACCATTTTAACCTCGTCAGGTTAACAAGGACGACATCACGTCTTGCATTCACCCTACTGTGAGCATCTGCATGCGTGCACCACCGCATGCTTTCGTGGCGCCAGGTGAGCACCTAGTACCAGGCCCACCTGTCAGTTGCCAGCCAGGGGGGGCGCTGGTTCTGCAGTAGAGAAGAAAAGTGTGCGACCCTTGGTCAGTTTCTCCTGCCACAGCCCACGCCTAGCCTATAGCCTAGACCACTAACCTAGTACCTATACTCGGTTGCTGGACAGGCGTCGGCGTGGCTTGCATAGTTCGAAGCAAGCAAGCTAAAGCTAAAGCCTGAAAGTGCAACACAAACGGAGGAGGTTGAAGATAAGCAGTGCCGAGGCCAGTGGCCAGGAGACGACGAAAAAGGCCGTCCCATTTTTGTCTACTCCCACGCGTGCTTTTCTCTTTAGCTGCATCACCCAGCCTTCGCCGTGGTGCGAGCATGCACGCGACGGCAGCGAGCAATGGCACTTAGCACAGCACAAAAGCAGACTCGAAAGCATGGTGTTCTCCCGCCTCTCCTAGTCTCCTTTACGTCCCGGACTAAAACATAGACGCTGGCAACGCTGCTTATCTCCAGGTACGGCTATCGTCGTCTTCCTTCCGCGGCGAGCAACACAAGCTTCGCCCGCGGTACGAAAAGCACCACCACGAACGTTCGAGTACGTTCCTCGCCGCGGCAAGATTACCATACATATATAGATGGCAATTCGGCCATGAATGCTAGTAGGAGGGACGGATTGAAGACGGATCAGGAGAGTGGAAAAGGAACAGTCTCACGGAGTAATTAAATGACACCGAGCGACGCATGGCGAGTCGTCATACGATGGACTGTTTCTGCCATCCATGGCCGTCAGCCATGCAAGGCGGTACCCATGGCTTCGCGAAACCGGGGGGAGAGAAGTTAATGCGAGCAGAACTCTCGGACAAACAGCTGCAAGTTTTAATTGAGAGAAGCTGAATATACCAAAAAGACAAGCCTAGAACACGTCATCGTGTCAACAGTACTAGTGCATGGATCTAAGCATTGAGAAACACTACTGTACCTACTTTGTTTGTTACACCTACTTCGAACCAAAGTACTAGTCATCTGTGAACATGCAAGTTAAGACCGTAAAACTGCAAGCAAAGCAATGCACAAAACTTTTTTCGAACGTCGAGCAACACACGAAAACTACTCTCGTTAGCCGGAGAAGAACTCCTACATTCGATCGAGAGGCGTGGCCGAGAGAAGCGAAGGGATGAGCGAATGCAACAGTTGCCTATCTTCGTTAGGAATGGCAGCGGCAAGCTACGAGCAAAACTAAAAGAAAAAAGACCCAACCCACGAGTAACATTATCGCACGGCGCGGGTCCAGACCACAAAAATTATAAGCTCGATGTGCATCCATACAAGACACGGAATCCATGCAACCCCAATCAACAGATACATTTCATCGACATCAGTGTGGCTACACCAAGTACATTCCCATGAAGAACCAAATCTGAAAAATGGCCAAGCCATAGGAATTAATTGAACATACGGAGTAAACAAGTACAGCTAGAGGGAAAATGAACAAATTGAGAACCGCCTAATACAGCCAAGAACGATCAGCTCGCTACAAGCGAGTACTCTACAGTCCTACGCCGCCACGAAGGCGGCGAAGAAACCGAATGCGTGCTAGTGGGCAGGAACCTACCGTAGGCTGGCCATGGCTGCCGTGGACACGACGATCCATCAGCTGCTCTGCGGTGGCGCATGATCGCTCGGGAGGTGCATGCAATAAGGAGCTGTGGGTGCGTCGGGGATGAGGTGCATGCTACGGCTTCTTGCCGAGGGTGTGCTTGTTGTTGTGCATCCACACCTTGAGGACGTGGCGCTTGACGCCGACCTCGTCGCAGAACTGCTGCACAGCGGCCTCGTCGTGCTTCTGGATGCGCCACCCCACGCGCTCCGCGAACGCCAGCATCCTGTCCTTCTGCTCCTGGGTGAACTTGGTGCGGAATCGTTTCTTGCCGGACCCGGAGGTGGCCCCGGCGCCCAGGAACATGCCGCTAAGCGGGCCCAGCGCCGACATCGGCCCCGCCATCCCGGACAGGTCGTCACCGTCGCTGTGGGAGGTGGACGGCAGCGCCAGCGGCCGCGGCTGGTGCCCCGCCATGTGGTACGGCTGCGGCTGGTGGTGGAAGTAGCCGCCCGGGGTGCGGTAGTACGGGGAGAACTGCTGGTGTGGCGTGGCCCCGTAGGCGACGATCGCGGCGGGGTTGATGATGGGCGAGCCTTCGGCGGCGGGGGACTCCTTCCGGTGGAAGTTCCGGTGGCAGTTGCACGCGGCGCAGCGGAGCGCGTCGAGGGTGCCCTCGTCGCCCGCGGCCAGGAACTCGCCGCAGCCGTCGACGGCGTGGCCCCCGATACCCACCGCGTGGTTCTTGAGGCACTCGCGGTACCTCCCACCGCCGCCGCCCGGGATCTTCGCGCGGCTGCCGGGCTCGCAGCTAGGCGGCTTATTAGGCGCCACGCCGCCACCAAACTCAGCAGATTGCGGCGGCGTCTCGTAGCTGGAGCTCAGCACCGGCGGCAACGGCGCCATCTCCTCGTCGCCTTCATCGTGGTCATCGAAGTCCATGGCAGCCGACCGGCAGGCAGGTGTTTCTTGTGTCTGGGCTGCTTGAGTTATGGCAGGCGAAGGCTAAGAGAGGCTTAGCAAGGTTAAGAGTGAGATGACGAGATAAGAGAGAGTGTGGACACCATCTGTCCGCCAGTTTTGATGCGGCGCCGCTCGCTATAGCTGCAGGATGGCTGCGAGCGCTGACGGAGCTAGTGCCGAGGTGATGATGTAACTCTTTCTCTCTCTCTCTCTCTCTCTCTCTCTCTCTCTCTCTCTAACTCGCTTTATTTCTCTCCTGATCTCAGCTTGCTCCTGGTCGCTCTTGTCTGATCTCGCGGTCGGCGCTCAACAGGGCGGTGGCCGTGATATGGTGTTCTTTTGCGTCCCGCTCATGGCTTGCTTTGCTGCATGCCTGTCCCTCTCCACGCTGCTCGTTTCAAGTGGTTTGGCTCCAACGCCTTTTGAATTTTGGTCTAGAATATTTGATCGCGACGCCCCCCCCCCCCCGGTCTTTCTTTTCTCGTGCCTTTTTGCTCGAATCTGTGTATGGCAGCTTCTATTGTCTTAAACAAAGACGTTTGTGGTGGACTGCATCATACACCTGGGCCGCATCAAATCGCAAATTAAGGAATTGTTCATGCTGTTGACACCTAGTACTCCTGCACAGATATTCTAGGTACACAGGACCAAACCCATGCCTTCTTGTGAGAGTGTCATCAGTACTGAGCAAATAAATAATGGAGAGGGCGGGCTTTCCATCTGGTACTAAGTGGATATCGATTCCGACGCAGGCGCTTCCATTAGTAGGGGATATAACCATCTCTCCTAGTAGGATCGTGTCTCTTTCTAGACAGCAACAACTCCCGATCGTGAACCGGCAGTTTTCAGTTGAAGTGACGCGCGCGCAACGAGCATCTAGGCTTTCCTCCCGGAGCATCGAATCGTGGAACGCATCGTCTTCCATGGCTATCTGGTTGGTGACGACGAGGAAGACATCATCAGGTAGTAGCACTATAACTGCATTATTCTGATGACTCATTATTTTCTTGCTGAAGTGATTACGACTACAGCAGGGCACTTTCCACCAGGAACTACGGAGGAAGCCTACACTGACTTCCATGTTTTCACGCGATCGAGTAAAGCAGGGGGAAAAAAGGAGACCCCACGTCGGGTGAACTCGCCAACACACGAACGAGTCCATCAGAAACGACCGAGGAACGAACCATCTTCCCGGGCAACGCGACCACGTACGGCCGTCCGCTCCACGGGTTCCTTCCAGGCTCTGGCCCGCCTATCGCTTAAACCAGTCGGCAACGACGGCAAGTGTCCGATCTCGGCGACCTGCAGTCGGCCATTGAAAAGCTGTTTTGTTCCGTCCTGGCGCGCCCATGTCACGCGCGCCTCGGAGGATAAGCGAGCCTCCGAGCCCCCAAGCTGCTGCTGGCGTGCGTAATCCCGGCCGCTTGCTTAAGCACGGTGCGCGCGGCCAGGTGTTTCACGGCCAAAACACGTGTTTACTCCCGCGCTCTGCATGCGCGGCATGTATCGCCACTTATGGACGTACGGGGAACGTCACGGCCTAGACTGATTGATTGTTGCAACTATTCTGCTGTTTCTGTAAACGGCAATCGGAGAACGGGGCGGGTCGAGGCCGACCGGCCGGAGCAAAATCAAGGCCTCGTCTATCGTCTTGGGCTGACGTCTTATCTCTATCTAGCGCGATAATATAAGGTCGGGGTCAAGAGCCAGCTAAGCGCCACATGTGTCCAGATGCTTGTAATCCCGCCTTCCCTCTGCGTGTTCTGCTGACCGGATCAGAGGTCATGATCGTTGGCGGTCTCAATATGACGGTCCGGTCACGCCGGTTCCAATTTCTCATCTTTGCTTGTGTGGACCGGCCGGTGACGTGCACGTTCGTTACGATCCATGCATGACCTGCAGTAAGCCTGCTAGCGCCGGCGGAGGCTAGCTCTCCAACTATCGGATTTAGATTCTAACAAATCTGACTTTATTTGAAACAAACTATCAAAAAGATAATTAAAGCTGTCATTTATCGAGCCCACCGATAACAACGAAATTACCAAAACTTTAGCAGATTTTTTTCCTTGCAGCTGGAACATATGACCGTGCACCGACCCAACCGGTGGAGGCGCGCGGTCCTACACTAGGCAAGGCGAGGATCGATGACTCGATGGCACTGCACGACCGAGTCAAGTACTCGGGTGTATACGCGTGCAGTTCTTCCTGCATACGCCGAGCGTCTCCAATCGACTGATGAGTTGCGTGATGGAGCAACAAGGAAAAGGAAGCAGCCAGCGGGGGCCACAGGGGAACGCCGAAAAGGGATGCATGCAGCTACAGCGCTGCTTTATGCTGGCTAGAGCTGGGGCTGAAAAGACAGGTCAGAGGTACCATGCATGCACGCAGACGCAGCAAGCGACGCGCCCGTGCAGGCGTGTGGACGGGGGCAGCAGGAGAGCAGAGCCCGGCCATGCGTCCGTCGTCAGGTGGGCAGAGGGGGACAAGCATGGAAGAGAACGAAGGCGTGGCACGTACACAACACACTGCCATTGGCGCGCATGGAAGTATAATTGAACTATTTGCCCTTACTTATCGACTTAATAATTTGAAATCATAGTATATTAACAATATTTCAGAGTCAGGTCCCGAATTTAATTCGAACAGACACAATTTATTAAAAAAGTTTATAGGCCACTCATATTTCAGGTTGGTGGCCCAAAAAAGGCTACCTATGAGAAGTGGTATTAAAGTATACTTCCTCTGTTTTAAAATAAATAATACCTGTTAGTTTAATTTTGAACTAATCAGCGTCATTTATTTCGAAACGGAGGGAGCAATAAATTGTTCACTCTTTCTCATCTAATTAGACTTTTGAAATTAACTGCTCAAGCTCAATAGCGCGGACTCGGGTAAAGTTCCAAGGGCGCGCGCAGCGGCTGGGTCTCTCTGCAGATTCACGGCTCTGCCCGCTGCTGGGGCTCAAGCGAGGCAGTCAGGCAGAGCAGGCGGCCGTCAGCTCGTCACATGACGCACCTGCCAGGAGCAAGAGGGACGCCATGCCGTCTTGGCTCTATGTGTTGGAGCTTCGTGGAAGAACCGGGGCCGTGCACTGTTTCATCACGCGCCATGGGGTTTGCAGGTCGATTAACATTGTTCTTTACTACTCTCTTCTCTTTCTGAAATAAATGACGTTTAAAATAAAAAATCTAGTTTTAATTTACACTAAATTAGCTGTACTAAACGTCATTTAATTGAGAACGGAGGGAATAGATGATAGAAAAGTCAATACGTACTAGCAAGGGCTTTGTGCACAGAGGACAAACAGGGCTTTGTTAGCAAAATTAGGACCCAGTTAGCACTTGCTTGTGTGGGTCATTTGAGTTGATGTTTCGTGTGTCAGTAACAGGACGCGCAAAGCGTTGGTCGCCACGACTAGGCCCTCCGCTTCGGTGGCCCCGATCCCATGCATGTTCATCAGGGCGAACGGCCCCTCTCTGATCACATGCATGTCCGGTCATGAACGTGGTGCGAGCACCGAAATCTCGAACCTCTCAACCTTAACATGCACGTCCGGACATGAAACAGCGTCGCTCATTGGTGCACCTCACAGGGGAGTAGGGACCATCTCTTCCGACGGGCCGTACGCCATGCCCGTGGCCAGACCGCAAAGACACACGTCCAAACGGCCATCCCCTGCACGAGCTACAGAGGTCTTCATGTTTCAGAGCTCCAGTGAGGGAGAAAGAGGAAAGCTTAAATGACACAAGGTAACAGTAGCGAGCTAGTTGTGCGCTCGGCAAGTACGCACGAGACGAAACGCGTTGTGTGGCCATCATGGCGCATCGGCGTGCGCAAGCTATGCAAGCTTCTTCCTCAGGAGCACGATGCATGCAGGCAACTTGGTACTGCAGTGCATGCAGCCATGGGCGCACCAGAGCAGAGGGTCGTGCATAATCTGTACCCGCAGGCGCGTACGTGCCTTTTCCGTGTTGCTGCCGCGGCCGTGCTCCGATCCTGTGTGATCCATCGTGGGCAAAGCGAATCGAGAATTCGAGATTAGGATGACTCGGTGCGGATCGATAGGATTTGGCGAGGAAAGTGGTCGCGAGACGGTGACAACACGAGGTGGCGTAGGCCCGGCCCTGATTTCCACTTCTGTTCTCTCACATGCACTTTGGTCTTGCGCGTCAATAATTAACCCAGTTCAAACATAAAAAAGACTAGAATTACGGCGTTGAAAGTACGAATATCAAGAAAAACTTAACTACATATTTTAAGCGCAAATTAATTGGAACTCTGAGTTAGAAGTTTGAATATTATACGTATTTTGACTAGTTATTTAATAACAGCATAGGTGAGTAATCTAGATCATGTTTGATATTAAGATTACTGTTTTCGTACTTTAATTTACATCATGTTTTGCTTTTTATTCTGATTAATATGAAGTCATAAAAAATAGCCTACAACTAGTAAATATAAGATCTTAAAGAAACATTAGGTTGCAAGGTCGCTGCTTCATCAGGCTGGCTTTAAGGTATCGTGGCTTTGTAAGTAATAAGCAGGCGCGGATGAGGTAGTAGTTGCAGCCAATGCCGACACTTAAGCATAAGGTAGATGACTAGTAAAGGAGGCAGGAAGAAATCATGGCAATCGAGGAGGAGGTGCGAATGGAGACAAGGCAGCATGTCTCTATGCCGTGCGCCAAAAACAGAGTGAGTGGGGGCACTGAAAATCTGCTACCGCCCTGTTTGTGCACGAGTAAATAATGACCGGTCGGCGTCCTATTGTACTTCTGGCCGACTTTCGTACCATGTAAAGCAGAAAGAGGGAGAGACAGTGTGTGTTACTGAGGGTTTGCTTAGAACATGTAGGGGCAACTCCAGTTCCATATTAGTGTATTACTCCAATCCATTCGGCTTGCCTTCCAGTCCATTCCTTAAGAAAAAGAGAAGACAAACTGTGGTGTCTTAGAAAATCTTAGTGTTGTCTTAGAAAATATTACGAGAAAAGAAGACAGCATAATCCCACCATTCCATATTAGTGTTGTCTTAGAAGATCTTACGAGAAACCAAAAAATGTATCAAGGATGTAGGTAGAAAGCTTAGTGGTTTAATTACAGGTAAGGAGGAGGGTTTACTCCTAAAGTAAAAGTCTGAAAGCTTAAACCATTTTAGTGAAACAAAGTTACTTGGGTGATCGATTTCTTGCCCTATATCGCGAAAAGTCTTGTTGTACTAGCGTCCGTGGCCAGTGTGATACTACTTATTTTATTTTTGATGCCATTAGAACAAGAAAAATGCGTACTTCAAATGTTGTCCAGTCCACAACAAAATAAACGCGGAGTAGAGCAAAAAAATGTTCAAAATGTTTGAGAGGTAAATAAAAGTAAGGTAGAAAAACAATCTGACACTCCATCGGTTGCTTTTGGAGGTGGCAACAATAATTTGATTGGTGACCGTTCACTCGCTTGGGACTTGGTCGGTTTTTGTTTACAACGGGAGCCACTTGTGTTGCCGGGTGCATGATGATTCATGAGGATGCTACTACATCTGCGCCATTTGTTTTAGACAAAACGTACGGCCACGCTTTTCCTCTGATCTTGAGGCACGGAGACACTTGGTCAGTGCACTGTTCTAGGTTGGCGAAGAAATGGGTCACTCCACATGCACTTGTTTTCTTGTAGGGTCGTAGAAGAAATGGGTCTCAAAATGTATTAATTCCTAAACCTAGAAGTTTGACTCGATTATCATCGCAGGAGCTTCCAGACAGGAGATTTTTATTTCTACGGTTCAAAGTAATGCATGAATAATATTACCTAAAAACTGTCGTCTACTATATTTTAGAAGTAGTTTTAGAAACGAAGTACTCCATCTGTTTTGAAATAAATAACGTTTAGGACAGCTAATTTAATTTAAGTTGAACTAGATTTTTTATCGTAAACGTCATTTACTTCTGAACAGATGGAGTATTGATTTATGTTTTGTTCGATAGAGGATAGTTATTGGGTCAGTTAATCCATCAGTCTTATGTTTTGGGAGACGGGTACTTCTCGCATCGCCTGAATTTTACACTGCTAGTGCACATCCCAAGTTTTATGGGCCGAAAGATCCAACAAGTTTTGTTCGAGGGGGAAGGCCCAACGACTTTAAACCCAGATTTATCAAATGGTTTTCCAAATTAGTCATGGATGATAAGGCCTCGTGCAACGACCAAGGAGGGAAGTGTGAAATTAGTCACGATTGATTAAGGGCCTCGGCCTATTGGAACGACGTTGCATTTCCTTAATTTATTGGTGTTGTTGTCGTCGAATCTTGCCAGAGGCTGATGCTGACTCGAAAATAAAAATATATGCTGTGCCAAGCTACTAAGACAGGTTTTACAGTATATAACTCGTAACATATTTCACTGTAGATTTTTTTGGTCTCATTGTATCGTTCATGAAGGGCAACAGTAGCTAACTAATGTAAGGAGAGATGGAAGCCAATACAATCGCATGACCGTCGACGTCGAGGAAGAACCAAGATGGATATCACTGCCAACTCATGAACGCGGTGTTTTTAAGATGATGACAGAGTTGACTTGAGCGCAAAATACACATGCATAGTGGACTATGTATATGATAGGGATTGTAATCGCAGATGAAAATGTAAGATACGTGAAATCGTTTTAATTATGCCCACCAAGGAGAAGACTAAGCCGTGATAAGAAATAAGCGATAGTAAAACATATATAGGAAGATACAAAAACGCATACACTAGATTCTCGCTACCGGCAGTCATAGGTTGTTTGAGAGCAAACTGACAAAACTCACTAAAGTTTCTTGTGGTGAAAACCAGCCCTTTTTGATTCGGGTCTCATAGTCCGCACGAGCACGATTGGACAACCACGAGCCTGTGTTGACTCAGTAAATTTTAAGATCAACGAGCTCAGTCTCTCGTTGGCATGCATTCATATGTATCTCGCATTTGTTATTATTTGTTCTCTGTTACATCTCGCATCACTATCTCTATTATTCGCATTGTGCTTTAAAAACTTATAATCAGATTGAAAAAGATATATGAGACCGTTTCTACTGAACGATAACAAGATCGATCTACGGGACCCCAGCTTGATAACAGCGCAAGCCCTGCGCGCGCAGCTAGCTGCAGTTGCACGTCGTCTCTTCTCGACGGCGCTCTTCCTCCTCCACCTCGCCGGAGCCTCCCATCTTTCGCTCTTTCGCCGCGACGAATACTCTGGCCGCCCATTGCGCGAAGTAGGTCTCGTTGTGCCCGATCTGCCGGTTCTTGTAGCAGCTGAGGATGTCCGGTGACCGGGGGCACGGCTCGCCGTTCGGGTCCCACCACGATCCCTCGTGCCGCATCCCCGCCCGGTCCGCCATCCACCGGTACACGAACTGGCCTCCCCCGGCCCTCTGCCTCCAGCCCATGGGGTAGAACTCCATGATGCTGCTGTTCCTGTCCATGAACAGCATGTTCGTCATCTGCGCCCCGTGCGCCGAAATCAGCACGTCCGTCGCGCTCATCAACCTCACCTGCATGACGAGAAAAAGAAGTTGTATTCAAGTCGCGAACGCTTGCACTCTCGAATGCATGTGCACGGCAAGGAACCTCAGCCCGTCGTATCATGCATGCAGGCAGTTGCAGTGGACTGGGCCCTGACCTGCTCACAGAAGGTCGTGCGGTCCGAGCGCGCGGTGGAGAGGGTGCACCCGGCCACGCGCGCGCACTCCTTCTGGAACACGCGCGTGACGGCCGCCTCGTCCTTGAACGCCCGCCCGCCCGAGCGGAACAGAAGCGTGACGCGCAGGCCGTCGCCGCCGCTGCTTTCGGCTTTCGGCACGTCCACGCCGCAGTGAGCCCTGGCCTTGCACCGCATGAAGTCGAACGCCATGAGCAGCCGCTCCCTGCTCAGCCCTTCCATGTTCCTCCGGAACACCACCGCCTCCTCGAAGCACACGTGGTTGGGCGTGTCGAACGTCTCGACGGTCATGTTCGCGCCCGTCGTTGCCTCGGCCAGCGCTGCCAGCCACCCGCTCCACCGCGTCCTCACCTCGCCGTGGTGGAACAGCGCCCACCTCGCCGGCCGCGCGCTGCACCCGCTCCTCGCGTGCCACGACGCGAATGGGATCAGCGCCGTGAGCCCGTGCCAAAGGTTGCTGTGGTCGTAGACGGTCTCGGATACGAACGCGAGCCCCGGCCGCAGCGTCACGTCGCGGGGCAGCGCGTCGCGCCACGCGAGCGCGTAGGCGTTCTCGGTGCCGTCTCTACGGGAAGGCGCCGCCAGGCAGAGGATCCGGCCTTGGGACGCTGCGGAAGGGAATACCAGGTTCTTGGCCTCACCCTCCGGCTCGGAGACGTCGTCAAGGGCGCTGATGAACCATTCCTCGGAACGCTTGCGCGTGTCCTTGAGGGGGAGGAAGGTGGCCGACGCGCGGAGGCGGTCAACGAGGTCGTCGATGGCTGCAGGCTGGCTAACGATTCGGGAGATCGAGGAGAAGAGGCCGAGGGCGGTCTGGAGTTGGAGGAAGAAGATGACGACAAGCATGAGAGGAGGGAGGAGGAAGACGGCGCGCTTTAGATGGTTATGGTTCTCGTTAGTGCTCGCCTGCTTCTTCTTCATGGCGAGCTGTTTCGTCATCTTGTTTGCATGGGGAGCGAGTTGCACAATGACGCCCATGCATGACTGAATATGTAATGCTGCGCAGTGCAGATGGAACTGATCACCGTTGACGTACTTGTTCCTATCCTGTCCCGTAACAGCTGTATTACGTAACTAACAACAATGCACAAGATGTTTTTTTGGCACCGGCGGCGAAGAAACTGAAACAAGTTGGCCACGATATCTGTGCAGTCGTGGTATAAAATTTATAGATACTTGTAAAATGTTCATAGGGTAGAATCTGAATTACGAAACTTGAGTGGGCCCAGCTGGAGTCAGAGCTTCCCCTGCGATTATCAAGTAGAAGCGAAGCAAAGCCATGTTATGCTCAGGCATGCCGAAACTGTTGAATCAAGCTTAGCATATCAAACTCAAAACGAATTTGGTGGCTAATCTTCCACCACAAAGTCCACTGCTGCAAGCTTGCATGCCTGTCCTACGTTTACAAGGGAGAATGGGGTAAATTTCCTTGGGGGGCAAGCGTTTGACCATACTCCTCGCTCTAGAAGATTATATATATTATTATTTTGGCCTTAATAGTTGCTGAGCTAGATGGGATGACGATGATATTCTATCAGTCCTCTAGTTACTCATGCAGTAGTCTTACTCTTGTTTGCTTCTGCATGCTGTAAGCTGAAGGCAACGCTCTAATTCGCCAGTTTTTAGGCAAATTTGAAGCCCATTTGGAACACTCAAGTGGGCTTCTAAGTCAATAGAACTAGATTCATAACCTATCATTTTATGCAGTGCTAGTATATCTGCAGATGAGAGCACTAATCAAGTAGCTACAGATAGTATGATTATTATTTTTACACTATCAGATCATCAGATCAAGCGGGTAGTTACTGTTGTTGATGTCCAAATACTCCTTCCGTTTCAAATTATTTACCGCCGATTAGTTCAAAATTGTACTAACCAGCGTCAAATAATTCAAAACGGAAGGAGTAGTTAGCTGTATCTTCATCATTCCCAGGAATGGATTTCTGTTGTTCTTATAAAACACGATATAAACGTAAATACTCACCTACACATTTCGCATGTTCACCCTTATGAACACACTACCCCGCCACGCGTGCGCACTCCTTGAACACTCGCTCCATGGCCGCCTCGTCCTTGAACGCCCGTCCACCCGTGCGGAACAGAAGCGTTACGCGCAACGCAGACGAGTCCGGGGCTTTCCGCGGCTTTCGACAGGCCGACGCCGCAGTGAGCCCGCGCCTTGCACCGCATGAAGTCGACCGCTCGGAGCACAGCAGGCTCTCCATGTTCATGCCCGCCAAGTTCGCCCTGAACACCACGGCCTCCTCAAAAGCACACGGGGCGGTCCTGTCAAAGTCTCGGTGGCCACCTTGACGCCCGTTGTGACCTCGGCCAGCGTCGCCAGCCACCTGCTCATCCCCGTCCTCACCTCGCCGTGGTGGAACAGCGCCCACCTCGTCGGCCGCTCCCTGCACACCTGCTCCTCTCTTGCGACGACGCGTACGGGACGAGCGACGCGAGCCCGTGCCAGATGTTGGTGTGGTTGTAGGCCGTCTCGGACACGAACGCGAGCCCGGGGAGGAGCGCGTCGCGCCACGACAGCGCGTAGGCGTGTTCTTGATGCCGTCGCGGCGGGAAGGCGCCACTAGGCAGAGGAGACGGCCAGCGGACGGAAAGACAAGGTTCCTGGCCTCGCCCTCCGGCTCCGAGGTAGCGTTGAGGGTGATGATGTAACATGTCTCTGCTTCCTGGCACGTGTCGTTTAGCGGGAGGATGGTGGCCGACGCGCAGAGGCGGTCGACGGCGACTGGCTTACTGGCGCAGCGGCAGATGGGGGATAAGATGCTGGTCTGGGTCTCAAAGAGGAGGTAGAAGAAGACGGCGAGCATGAGAGGAGGGAGGAGGCAGAGCGCGGTCTTGAGATAGTTCAAGGAATCGCTGGTGTTCTTTGTACTGGTGCTATTGAAGTTCACTGGGGTGTCGAGCTCGGCAGAGGCGGTGCCTACTTCCACCGTACCACCACCGATTTGCACCCGTGCCTGCGAGCGGCTCGCCCCTGCTCACTTCTATCCGCAGCCTTCTTACTCGGTTCATCCTCCCGTTACCCCTTCTGCTTGCTTGGCGGTGTGCAGAGTGACGCGGATATGGTCGACCAACATTCTCGGATTCCCCCCCTTTGCAAACTAGGAATCGCCAAGCACATTCCGTTTGGAACGCGTTGTGTTGCCACTTATGGTCTTAAATTCTGCTGCACCAGTATGAACTACTCCCTCGTTAGAAACAACAATTATTATTCAAAAATAAATTAAAGTTATTATCTTAATAACAACAATTTTTTTTAAAAAAAGATAGATCTGCTATAAGATTAAAACAGCTGTACTGTTTACAGCTTCAGACCTTTTCAATTACATCGTATGAAAAGGTGCGTTAGTTCGTTGGATGATCGAATGTGGAGCGAATGCCAAACTGGGACTAGAACAACAACAATAACCAAGCCTTTATTCTAAATATGTTGGGATCTGCTAGATATGAACCCAATATATATATATATATCAAGGAAGTAACACTGGGGGACTAGGAAGTATGAAAAATTAAGAAATGGGAGGCAGAATGCACACAATGGGATTATAAACATCGCTTGAGATAGTCATCACTAGTCACCACATAAATTAGCAACCAGGTAGCTACAACGATCATGCTATGTACAAGATTTACAGCAACCTTTAAGGCCATGTTCATCAGCAATCATTGGAGAAAAAATCAAAACCAGACCAAACGCTTGTTTGCTCTGTAGGAAACCCAAGTTACTATCCTCAGCTCTGAGACACCAGCCGAAGCCATTGTAAATCAGACCAACCTCTCCGGTGAGAAAAATGACATCGTTCCAATCTGGAGCTGTACAGTGGGTCAGGTCAGAAAGCGGTACACAGGTTACTCTTCAAGTTTGAGGAGCATTCCTGCTGAATTGTAATGGCAGGGTTACATAGCCGACTCCTCTTTGGCTCTGATATTTTAACACGAGTTATTGCTGCCGCCAGTGCATCAACTAGACCACATTCATCTTGATCCTCTGATCTTTGGCTGGATGAATCTGAAGATGACGAGTCACATTCTGACCTAATTCTGTTCCATAGAATTCTGGGTGCTACAATCTTGTTAGTAACAGACATATTAAAAGTTACAGCCTTCAGGGGACATTCCGTGTAAAACAAGACCCATGGGTGACCTGAAATAAACATCAATAAATAATGGCATCCTCAACATAAAATGTAATGGCAGATGTGAATCTCTTAGAGATTTCAACTTACTAAGAACTTCTTCGGCGGTAATTCTAGAGGACACATCTCGATTCAACATTCGACCAATAAGATCCCGTCCAATTCCTGATATTGATTCCCATGGACCACTGTTGAAATCAAGCTCCACTGTCTTTATAGCCTCGAAGACAGCATCCAGAGAACCCCCTTGAAATGGAAGTGAACCAAGCAGTAGTACATGGAGTAGCACACCAGCACCCCATATATCTACTTTCTCAGAATAGCTTCCTGAAAGAACTTCAGGTGCCACATATGCTGGGCTCCCAGCAATGCCAGACAATTTCTGACCTGATCAATGCATGCACCAAACATTAGCAAGAGTAAAACATGAATAGATAGATTCTACTGCATACTGCCACATTCATAAAATTGCGCATGTTAACTGTTATATGTAAGGCACTGTGCTGATCCAGAAATGAATAGTACTAAATAACTAAGGAGTGAGTGCAGCATTTTTATTGTGGCCACCAGATATTCAGAAGCAAGGGTAAATATCTCTGAACTGCTGAAATCAATGGTACACTACAAAATTAAGCATCTATATCAAGAACTCCCTGCAGCTATACAACTCAGACATTGCACCATTTTCTGGTCCATCAAAATGATTTAGTCAAATTCAGAACATGAAACATGACATGGTTTGGTATGTTAAGAACATGATGTTGGGCCTCAGTCAGACCACAAGTGGACGTAAAATACAGTGCCATAATGTTGAAAGTTACTTAAGGTCATGTTGTCAGTTGTCACTGTTGCAAGTTCTGGACATCAAAATTCAAAAATCTGATTTTCTGTTGAGTAATAGGCTTAAATCTGAAACAAAACTTCATTCCAAAACTATAAACCAGCACCATGTTTTGATTCTGTTGCTTCACCTAAAAGGATGGAACAATACAGTGATGCCCACCTGCTTCCTTCATAACCAAAAACACAGTTTGACACTTGTTTATTTTGAAGTATCATGAGCATTTCTAGTTTTCTACTCGAGCCTACCATGGCAATCATGCAATTGATCACATGAGTACACATCAGCATCAACCTAACCAGGCGGAACAAGTAGACTAGACAACTAGTATGATGCAGATATCTTTAAGTAAAATTGGAATACTCTCATTTGCTAGTCACGATGCTAGGCAAGTGATAGATAGCAAAAATCCTCTATAACATTGTTACCTACTCCATTTGTGTGCGTATACAGCACATAACAGAAACATGAAACTGTCTGAAATGCTCAGGAAGCTACATTGACATTTTAATGACTGAGATATAGGTACTTCATTTTTAAATTTCATGCAAACAAGTAAACTCAATAGCAAGAATTTCCTGGAACCAGGTTTAGTTATCTTATCATACCTAGTAAGAGGAGCTGACACGTGAATAAAAACTTGCTATCAACTTATGACTTCAAAAACACAGCTTGTGCTTGTTTTCCTGGATAAGTGTTTCCAAATAGCATTCCTTCTTATGGAGTACCACACACGACACCATATCAATTGTCACCTCCAACTCAAGAATGGACTCAAAAGTCAGAACAGACCAGATATGGAATGCCACCAACTTAAGGGGGACTCCCGAGATGAGGAAGCTCATGGCTTGAAGTAAGGTAGAGTTAGACTCATTTGTTTTTTTACACGACCAAGCCAGGGGGACTCAACCTAGTAATGCTCACTTAGGTACCAAGTCCATAATAAGATTATCAATTAGCTGACTCCCAACTCATATGAATCATGTTAACTGATACAGCAACATATGGGACAACCTGCAAAACTGCTAGTAGTCATGGTAAAAATGAAAAGATAGCTGATGTAATACAACGGAACTATTGAAGCCTATGACATTAGCAGTTGGCACCACCATTCAGTTGGAGTATTGTATTCAGTTGCTGAGATGTTAGATGAGGGGTATCTAAAGCTATCAAATTTATGTTTGTAACAGCTCATTATATATTATTTAAAGATGATGGAACCTCCCATGGCCCAATGTTAGACTTCCAGTCGAGCTTCTAGACTTCTACTAAATCCATTCACGTTTTTCTCCCAAAATCGTTTGAATCTGGTGCAAAAATAATCTGAGAAATCTACGGGTGTGATCGTAAGAAGCCCGTCTTATCTTTTTGAGCTTCAAAGTAAAAGCTCGCAGAAAATTTACCATTAGTGAGCCGTGCAGCGAGTCCAAAGTCCGCAAGCTTCGTCCTCCCTGCCTTTGTGAGCAAAATATTCTCCGGCTTAATGTCCCGGTGCACGACGCCCATCTCGTGGCAGTACTTGACGACGGCCATGACGTCCTTGATCACAATGGCGGCGCGCTGCTCGGAGAACTTCCCCTCCCTGGCAATCTCGTCGAGCAGGCGGCCCCCGCTGCAGAGCTCCATGACGAGGTAGAACTTGTCGGCGTCCTCAAAGACGGCCTTAAGCGTGACGACGCCGGGGTGGCCCGAAAGGTGTTGCATGATCTCCACCTCACGGTGGACCGTCTCCTCGCCGTTCTTGGGCAGCGCCTTGCAGGCGTACTCCTCGCCGCAGGCCTTTGCGCGGCAGATCCGGACGGAGCCGAACTTGCCCTGGCCGATCTCGGCGCCGAGCTCGTACTCGCTCTCCAGCCGCTTCTTCCGGCCCATCCGCGTGGCGGAGTCGATGCATCCCAGCTTCCGCTTCAGCCCGCGGGTGGGGCTGTCGGGCGCCGCCCGCCCGCTCGCGGGGGGCGCCGTCATCACCACACCGCCGCCGCCCCGGGCAGAGGCCTCGTCGGCATTCGGCTTCTTCTTCTCGGGCCGCGGCTTGGACTCGCGGCAGGTGCGCTTGCGGGCATCTGGCGCGTCGTGGAGGGATCCGGCCAGCGAGCACGCGCCCCGCGCGCCCTTGCGCTTCCGCGGCAGCGAGTCCATGCGCCGGGATCGGAATGCTAGGCGGCGGCGTGCTTCTGCTTCTTGCGGGTCATGGACGTGGGGGGGATCCGCGGGTGCGTGCTGGATCGGGAAGGTTGGTGGTGGTGCGAGATGGGGGATTAGGAACGAGGGGCTCGAGGGCGGTGGAAAAAAGAGGGAGGTGAGGAGGAGGGAGAGGACGGTGGTGGTGGGGAACGTGCTGGGGTTGGCGCTCTAGGACCCGTGTCGGCTCGGCGGATCGGGGCGGGGAGCACGGAAGAAGACACGGGATTTTGGGAGGGGCGCCGCGTGCCCTTGCAGCGTACGGGCGGAACCGGCCGGCGTGATGGTGTCGGGCCGGGTGGGGATCTGCGGGCAACTCATGCGACCCGGCGTTGCTCTTGCGGTTGGGGCAGCCGGCGACGCCGGACCACGGACGAGTTTGACGGGGAAGATCGCTACGCCGCTTGAAATCTTCGCTGGAGCTCCGTGGAGGCGAGTACAAGTTATGAAGGTCTCACGGGCTGTGCGTGAGAGTCTTGGACAGCTTCTATTGGAAAGTTGCTTCGTATAAAATTCCCATGTCTCAAAAAACCAATTTGGTACTTTTACAACTAAAATATAAATAACCACGACATACTGTCTCAAAGCTAATGATGGATGAAAAGCTATTTATGCGAGTGATTATCGCCATTGGCAGTCCAACTAATAACGTTGGGTACAACAACAACCAAGTCTTTTATCGCAAGCATGTTAGGGTCAGCTACCAACAAATAACATTGGGTAGCTACATAAAATGCATTCATGGCATCGGAAATATATATGTCTGCAATTTATTTTTTAAATGATATCTACTCTAAGAATATAAGTATATGCCTAATCTTGTTCTAAAAAACTTATATATCTAAACCTAAACACATTTAATTGTGATTATTTGAATATTTATGGCTCGTAGTTTATGGTTGGAACATTAAATACGTTCTAAAAAATTTGAAAACGATATTACCATCTTCTATACATCACCACAACTTACATTTACATGACATACCATGCTAGCTCGATGGTTTTATGAGCACCGTCAGCTCAAATTTGTTTTACCAAAAGGGCGAGGTTGAGCCATGGTCCGAGCCAGCGGTAGTCCTGGAAGTCCCGCTTTTGACACGTCTTTCTTTTTGGCTATATTACCTTACAGATTATAAAAAAATGCTCATTATATTTGGCTTGCCTTCTAATTCCTTGACACAACCCGAGAAACGCCGGCCCTTGCTGTCAACCGTTCAAGCAATATCGGCGAGGAATCTACCCCGTCCAGCATCCTACCGCGCCTTTCTCCAGTCTGACCGCAACGACACGACCACGGCCGACGGCTGTGCCAAAACCTCACGTCGTAGCAGCCTGCCGAAAGCCAAAAGCGCCCGCCGCAAAAGCCCGTATACCTCTCGCGCTCGCCTCGCCTTGCCCATGTCCCCCTCCGCGCCGCCCACTGCCGCCGCCGGCGCCGCTCGTCCGGCCAAACCGCTCCTCCAGGCCCCCTTCTCGTCATCCCCCGCTCGTTTCCCCCGCATCTCCATGCTCCCCACCTCCTCTTCTTCCCGCGCCCAACGCCTCGCCGTCGCCGCCGCCGCTGGCACGGCGCCCTCCCCCCTCACCGCGGACCCGGGCCACCGCGACGCCGTCCTGCTCGCCGCGCGCGCCTCCACGGGGAACTGCCTCGGGGAGACCCGCCTCGACCTCGCTGTCCCTGGGCTCCGCCTCGCCGCTAAGGGCAAGGTGAGCTAGCGTTCGCAGCTCCCGTTGGCCTGCCATCAGTCGCGGGGGTTCAAGCTGGTTCTGGTTAGTGACCTTCGGTGTTTTGGTGCTTAGGTGAGGGATGTTTACGAGAGCGGGGAGCACCTGGTGCTGGTGACCACTGATCGGCAGAGCGCGTTCGACCGCGTCCTTGCTTCCATCCCGTTTAAAGGGCAGGTATGCTCCTACCTTGCTGTTAATTCAGTGCTGCTGTTGATGAACATCTGCGAGTTCTACACGCCGAATAGACAGTGTCATGCTTAAACTGTTCTAGAGAGTTGGCTCATCTACTAATGTTTGACAGCATTGTTCAACGTTCTAAGTGATTACAACCAGAAATTTACAAGTGTGTGTTAGCTAGAGAACACTAGAGAAGGAAATTATTGCTTTCATGATCAGCTATTGAGATGCGCTGTTGTATATATGATTTCAGGTTCTTAATGAAACAAGCCTTTGGTGGTTCAATAGGACTCGACATATTACTCCAAATGCAGTAGTGTCTTCTCCCGATAAGAATGTGACGATTGCCAAAAGGTGCTCAGTTTTTCCAGTTGAATTTGTTGGTGAGGCCCAATGCTTGCTGCATATGTTAATTATTTCTGATATCACTTTGCAACTGTAGTATGCAAATTTTACTTGTCTGCGCTAATCAATTTATCGATTACTTTATACTTCTACCCTGTTTAACATTCTCATGAATCTTACCTTTACAATATTTGTTTTCAGTGAGGGGATATGTTACAGGTAGCACTGACACATCTTTGTGGACAGTGTATAATAAGGGCGTCAGGAACTATTGTGGAAATGCACTTCCTGATGGTATGCCGCCATATATTTATGCAATATAGAAAGCGTGTCTTCTTTTTGTTGTGATTAGTGAGTGCGGTTTTCATTCCAGGTATGGTAAAAAATCAGAAGATATCAACAAATATCCTCACACCAACAACAAAAGCTGTGGATCATGATGTCCCAGTCACTCCGGATGAGGCACTGATTTCTCATTCTTTTTTTTTCATATAACCTTGTTTTTTTCTTGATAATTACAACTGCTAATAGGTTCTATTGCGGGTTACATTGGATGAAGATGAAAAGATGCTCTAAGCTTAGTCTAAAATTGAAATTTCATAGGCAGTCCTATGATGCTGGGTAGCTAATGAAGCTACGGGTTGCATTTTGTACCTTATCATGAGCTGTCTAGGTTTCATTTTGTATTGGACACAATCCTTGAGGTTCTAGCTTATAGACTTTGGCATGTGAAAGTTGCTGCATCTTTGCATCTTTTTTTTGCCTCAAAAAGTAGGCTCTTACATTGCCATGACATGCTACAGATAATCAGTTCAGGGCTGATGTCAAAGGCAGATTTTGATGAAGCAAGAAGCAAAGCTCTAAGCTTGTTTGAATATGGACAGGTAACAGATTCTTATGCATTCTGCTTCTGCCATGGTGTTTCAGATCTATGTCTGGTAACCTTTTGTTTTAATTTCACTGGCTAACACCGAGAACATTGGACTTGCAGCGGTTCAAACATGCTTTTCAGCTTTTGACGGCCCTTTAATTTTAATCACTGCAGCTTGTAACTTCAGATTTTGTCGACAATAATTACTTTGTATTGCTCTATCGGATGATGTAGTTGTTTAGGACTAGTGTAGCTCACTTTCTGGCCATGCAAACAACTACCTCCGTTTTTTCTTTTTTTGACTTTAGTACAACCTATGTAGTGCAAATTTGCACTAAAAGCTGCCCGGATGTCAGGAAATCAGGAAATTCACATTGACGGGAATACCTCTTTGTTAAGCTCCACTAGGATTGTGTTTTTGTAACTTGTTTATCTTCTTTTTGGTTTCCTTTTGCAGGAAGTGGCGTTAGAGAATGGACTAATTCTAGTTGACACAAAATATGAGTTTGGAAAAGCAGATGATGGGACAATCATGTTGATTGATGAGGTCGTGTTTTCATCATGATATTATTGTAATTCGTATCTGCGAACCATGTGCTATTTTTACCCAGAAACTAATCAATAATTATAGTATGATTTAACCTTGTGTTGTACTAGCTAAACATTTTGTGCGACCAAACAGTACTAGCTCACTATTTTGTGCATAATGATGTTGTACAATCAATTCAACACTACTTGGTATCCGAGTTAAAGGTCTACAGTCTGAGGCAGACTTGCATGTCTCCTTTTTTGACAAGCAGGTTCATACTCCTGATTCCAGCAGATATTGGATTGCTAATTCATATGAAGAGAGATTCAAATCTGGTCTTGAACCTGAAAATGTTGACAAGGTAAATCACCCTTAAGTCCATACAAAGTCTTGTGGTGGATAAATTAATGTGATGCGACTTTATGAGTTTTAAATCGTAATGACCATTTACAATGAAGTTTGCTTAAGAGGGGTTTTATATTTTACAGGAGTTTTTAAGGCTATGGTTTAAGAACAATTGCAATCCATATGAAGATGCGGTATATTTGTTTCAGATTCGTTCATTAAAACTGCTTACAGAATTTTTCTCTAATCAGTCAGCTGAGTTCTATTGATTGCTTCTTACATTTTCTCTACAACTAGGTTCTGCCTGATGCTCCAGAAGATCTGGTCTGTGAACTAGCTTGGCGGTATGTCTATTTCTATTTCCCCAACAAAAAACTTTCTGTGAGTTTGTATGTACATGAAAGTGATGCAAGTATGACACTGTATTCTAGTTGAATAATAGGTTTCTTGGCATTTCCACTGTAGGTACATTTTCCTGTTTGAAACAATTACCAATACAAAATTCGAGATCCCAGAAACACAGGTATGTTGAAGCCTTTTGATTGGGCCTCTCGTTTAGCCGATGAACAAATATCTGGACCAATGTTGTGTAAAATGCAGGAACCAATTCATCAAAGGATATCAAGGAATGTGGCTCGAGCCTTGCAGAATCTATGATTGCTGATGGGGGAACCCTGGGTAAACTTGATGATGATAATAAGAGGTGCATTTCGTTAGTGGTATTGCCGTGGTACTAGACTACTAGTATCTAGCGAATGCCCATGCCATATCTATCCGTCCAGTGAGGTTTGGCACGGCTGTTTGATGAAGCATGTCAATCCACATGCTCCGTGATGTAACATGGTAATAAAACATAATTGGAGCCAGTTGTGTTTACATGAGCAATTGGCATGCTTTGATGGTAAAGTTTTGTGCTGCTTGGAGTTTGAGGGGATAATAGACAAATGGAACGGGCTGTTTGAGACGGGGAAATGCATATGCCTGCCGGTCTCCTCTTTTATCTTGTTTTAGCCAATGCAGCTTTGTCAAAAGGCCGTGTTTGTCAAGTCTTGTTCACGCTTCAGAACATAACCTTTTGAGACCGCAATTAATTCTCAAAGAAAACTGTCTTTGAGCCTATTTGGATCTGGATTTTAGTCCTTACCCTGAAGCCAAAACACCAGGAGTACGTATTTTTACTTTGAACCTGAATTCATGCTCTTCCTAAGCATAGCTAACCAACTGTTCCATCACTTCCCTCGACCTTCGTGTCGCTGTCTATGGGTCACTAACTTCTGAACAGTTGGTCGCTAACCAACTGTTCCGTCACCGACGAGGAGCTGCCCCTGATGAAGGCCTGGTTTGGCCGGTTCCTCGCCGTCGACGTGATCAAGGCGGCCCTTCCCGACAGGGAAATGCTCCTGGCGCTCAACAAGGCCCGCCGTGAGCAGCTCCTTTCCTTCGCGTACAAGATGGGTAATTCCAGCTATGTTTTATGAAACCCGGGCAGCTGAATGAGCGCTGCACTTGCACGTTGTGCAGCTGTGGTTTGGAGCACCTCTGTCTGCCATGATCCCTTTTCACATCAGACTTCAGTTCGGATTTACATACTTCTATATGATATATGATATTGCCTACTTATTTCCTCTAGTATATGGGGTAAAAGCGAACAAGAACATGCACGGTGTATACATGTCCTGATGTCCAAATGCGGTATTCTACGGGTCCAAATGCGCCGCGTCTGGGGCCTTGTCGGACTGGCGGCTCGCCTTATTGGCCCTCTGGACCTCGCCGTAGAAGTAGGAGACGAAGCCCCAGAGAGAGAGCGCGAAGGCCACGCCCTTGGTGCCGCTGAACGGCTCGTGGAAGAGCATGACGGCGAGCACCTCGGTGACCGGGATGAGCACGGTCATGACGACGCCCGCGAGCAACGCCGAGCCGAAGAAGATGGCGCCGATGGTGCCGAGGAAGAAGCACTGGTACACGACGATCGACCCGCCCAGCAGCAGGTAGTATCCCCACTGGCCGCCAAGCCCGAACTCCCGCGCCTCTCTTGGGATTGCCTGCATTTTTCATCGTGTTCATCATCTAAGTCACTCTGAGCTTGCACTTGCACTATTTCAGAAGTACTGCTACTGACGAAACCTTCATCACCACTATTCGAGAAAAAGAAATATATGCGCACACAACTTTTCCAGTCCGAAGAAGAAATATGGTCACAGCCCTGACGACTGGAGTTGTGCTTTTGCAGGGAACTTCCATGTCTGAATAGTTGTATAATTAATCACCCGTCGTGAAGGAATATGCGTAACTTGTTCAATCACCCAAAGACGAAATATGGTCACAGCGTGACTATTTTCAATCTTTTTCTAGACGTGTTTTGAGAATATTTCTTTTTCCTGAAAAGGCGTTCAATCTTTCAAGAGCTCAACTACGTATAGGATTTTTATGGATAAAACAGAGTTAACTATCCTAGTGGCCCCAGTTGTTTACAATATCTTGCGTACTCGGTCGATTGCCTTTTATTAGTAGTCTACCGATAAGATCACTAAGGATGACAAAAGGGAATTCCACTCCTTTACTTCATTGAAAACGAAACTCATCTCGATCCAGTAATGTTACTGCCAAGATCATGAGTGACACATTAGTCTGCATTAATACGCAGAAATCTCCCATTAAGAAAGGCTTATAAAATGAACTGCTGATCCTAAACTCAGTTTGGTTTGGCCATTAAAAACATTAGTTTCATGAATCTTTTGCTTGATCTCATGTCGATGTGACTTTGGGGCCAATACCAACTGGATATGGAATCCACGACAAACAATAGCGCATCTAGGACTAGAAGGCAGGAATTTGGGTGGCAACATATTTGAGGAAAGACAAAAACATATGTGATTTACTAGATTGCTTGCGAATTCAGGCTCTACGGGATTTACCACTGCGCGGTGTTGTTGTGCCGTTAAATGTTGTAGCAGGGCAGCGCGCGCGGTATGTACGTGGAAGTGTACATAGAGCCGGGGGCCTGGGAGTTTATGAGCCAGATAAGGTTGTGTTGGCAGCTGAAAACTTACGTGGAAATCGTTGTTCACTAGCATGCCGACGGCGCTGAAGACCGTGGCGGCGAGCCCGATGACGAGTTGCATCTCCATGATGAGCGCGTAGTTCACGGCCGCGGCGCCGGCGCGCGCGGCGTGGCGCGCCTGGCTGAGCTCCATGGCGGGCAGCATGAGGCCGAACAGCGCGGCGGCGCCCAGCGTCATGGCGAACCCGGCGCCGTACTGCGCCCGCGACACCCCCGCGGGGCGGTCCCCGCTGGCGTTCATCCCGAGCATCGCGGCGCCGACGCTGAGCAGCACCAGGGCGTTCACCGAGAACGCCGTGAACCGCTGCCGCACGAGCAGCAGCGCGAAGGCGGCCGTGAAGGCCAGCTGCGTGGAGATGAGGATGGAGGAGGTGGACACGGGCAGGTAGGCCAGGCCGTAGGCGTAGAGGAGGTCGTCGAGGCCCATCATGACGCCGATCACCACGGTCGCCGCCAGGAGCCGCGGCGTCATGAGGAAGAAGCGCGTGCCGGGCTGCTTATTCGTGGACGAAGCGACGTCGCGGCGGCGGCGGCGGAAGGAGAAGTAGAGTGGCACGAGCAGGAGCGGGGAGCCGGCGGTCTGGAGGAAGCTGGTGAGCCACTTGCGGGTGCCGCCGTGGAGGAAGTAGGCGCGGAGAAAGAGCGGGCCGCCGGCGGTGCCGATGACCATGAGGATGAAGTTGACGATGAGGATCGGGTTGCGGAGCGCCGTGGTGGCGCTGGCACTTTGGCCGTCACCGTCTTCGTATGGCTGCAGCGCTCGACGCTGCGCTGGTGTTTCCACCTCCATGAGGCGTGAGCGCGCGTATGCCGCGGTGATATTTTTCTTTTTAAGATATCAGGGATACTTGACGAGTTGCTGGATATACTGCCTTGAGGCGAGCACGAGCAGTAAGCCGGCCACTCCCCACACGGAGCAGGCGAGAGTGGTGGGTTCATATACCAGCGTCCAGCGAGATGCACGAAGGGAACGGGTGCCTTTTCCAGGTTGACATTTTCTGCACCGAGACTTAGCGTGCCAATGCGGGTCCCTTCTTTCACGAGCTACACTACTAGTAGATACGCTGTCACCGTCATGTATAGGGTTCGTTTTATGATCCTTGTTGACTGATTTCCTCGATGCATTACCTTGCTTGACCAGCTCGTTTGCCCTCCAAATATCTTCCCCATATAGCAGGTTCCTTGTTTTTTTTACTAGCGCACCGATTGGCAGGAGAGAGTGGAGAAACCCGTAGCGTCCAGCTTCAAAACGAACTGCAACGTGTCATGTCAGCGGGTCAGCACCGAGTCCGGAGCTAGAATTCAGCAACGTCTGCGCGGCGTCAATGGTATGGGCCATCTTGGTTGGACTCGTCCCGTCTCGCTGCTCGGCTCGTGATCTACATGTTGAGCGGCTTTGTAGGACGTCTGGGTCCACTAGGCAAGTGACCAAATACACACCTGGCGTCACAGAAGATTAACATGTAATCAGCCCAGTTCCCCGTTAAATCTGAACCAATTCGTCCCGATTAGCCCATCAAGCAACATTAGATATTTTTAAGTACCAAAATCAACATTTTAAAAGAACCCGATCAACATTTTCGAAATCAATGACAAGACACCTATTTACATAGCAGTATGAAATATTGAAACCAGTACGTTTAAAACATTAATAAAAATTTTAGATTTATAAAACACTCATAGTTGATCTCATATTATAGTATTAAATATAAATAACACGATGGTTCAAACAAATTCAAAAACAAAGATACGATCTAGGAGGAAAAACACGTTAATTTGAAAACCGGTTATTTTTCTCCTAATTTCCATCCGCGTCAACGATGTCATGACACATGGCGACGCTTATAGGAAATCCAGTCCACTGGCGTTTGACGGCCCATTTCCCCAGTTACTTCTTCGGCAAAGTGCTGGATCATCTCCGTGCTCCGGCGACCCTTGTTCCACCCACCAGGGATGACTGATGAGCCGATGAGGCCACCTTTCCTCTGCCGCCGGAGAGCATCCGAGCATGCTACACGCGGCCACTCTAACCAAGTGAGGTCAACTATGGGCTGCGCTAGAGCCTAGAGGAGAGTCCGGGAGGTTCAGGGAAAACGGCCGTTGGCGTGACGTATCTACAAGCGTCCTGACCCTGCGCTATCCATGGGGAAATGAGCGCCGAACTCGCCCTCGGGCATATATAGAGTATATCTCTTCCAGTGCTCATCAGCATGGACCTGATCACTGCTGTAATAAGGACGCAAGAACGATCACAGAAACCGTATTTTGTTTGTATCTAAACTTGCTATTACGACCCCAACATGTAGCGAATTCTTCTCGTGTGTCACTAGCACGATGCTTCCATGCACCTTGCTGCAGTACACTACTGCCAATTCAACTGATGGACCGCAACGGTCAAAAACAAACGACGAGCGAGTAGCCGCACCGCGCGGCAGAGAGATGGAATCAACCCATAGACGATGCTTGCTGGACCTCGCCTGCGGATGCCTCCTCCTTCTTCGCCTTGGCCCGGCTCCACTCGCCATAGGAGTAGGACGCGAGGCCCCAGAGCGAGAGCACGAGCGCGACGCCCTTCTCGCTGGTGAACCGCTCGTGAAGGAAGACGACGGCGGCCACCTCCGTGATGGGGATGAACACCGCGATCAGGATGCCCGCCAGCAGCGTGTGCACGCAGAAGATGACGCCCACGGCGCCCAGGAAGAAGAACTGCCACAGCACGGCCGCCCACACCAGCACCGTGTAGTACCGGGCCTCGCCCAGCTCGAAGTGACGCGCCTCCCTCGGGATCGCCTGCGACAACAATTAGACAACGCAGTTCGCATGGGCTCAAACAAAGCACGCGCGTCGAAGTTTCAGCAGTCAGTACAGAGCAAAAAAAATTTTTCTGCCTTGCAAAGCTCCCCTGCGGCCCTGCATAGGTGACAAAGAGAGAACGTGGAAAGTCGCTGACGAACAAAAGCATGCCTTTTCCCCATCTTTGCTGTTACATGCCGACTTACAGAAGTGTATATAATCTCTTCTTTTTCTCTTGCTTCTGCATCACTCTACCTCATCACCTTTCGCTAGTGGTGTTATTTCTCACCTCCTGATGCAGATGTTCCTGGCTCCTGTAGTGCGTGCTGGCACACCGTCCTTTCATATTGCGACTCGCGGTTAGTGGTGGAGCGCACACTCACCTACCAGATTATGCCATCCAGACTCCAAGAGACATTATTATTATGGAAATCTTTTTGTTCAATCGATTGAAAATGCAACTTTGTTCAATTTGAAGCTGGTTACATGGTCATTGGTATTTGGTCACATTGTTTCTACACAATTTGATCAATTTGCATCTGAAAGGTCCAGTTCTCTAGCCTTGTGTCAATGATGAGTTTTTGTGATAGATGACAATGAACGTTGGACTTAACCTTTTATACGAGTTTGTGAGTTTAGGGTGATAATTATCATAAGCCAGAGTGATAAAGGCTGAGGAGACCATTGGACATGACCATCAAAGATGGATGGTTCAGAAGAATTGCTTTTCGTTTCAGCTCTCTAGCTCTCTCATCGCAAACACTATCCATCAATAGTTGATTCCTTTGGATCAGAATGGACAAATCCACGTCCTTTTCTCTCTGTTTTTTCTCTACGAGGACATTTTTTAGAGTGGATCTACGTCAGGAGATTAAACGTTTGACTGGGACCTCACGTTCTCCCACACGAGCGGAAGGTGTATGTGCCACTGCCACGCACTCTATCGATAGCCATTCTTTTCAATAGGCAGCTTATGTCTTGAAAGAATGGGCCAGGCCCAATCTTCTCGAAGCCACACCAGAAACAAAGATTCAGAAATTGAAGTGTCGGTCGCTAGTACTTGGGAAACTAACAGAGCTGGAAATCTGGGGTTTGGATCGTTGCCGTTACAAAATCCGCTGATAGCCGGCGTACATTCCTCTGTCAGTTTCGTGACCATGCAAGTATCAGAACAAGCCATGCAAAGAGTCCAATAATTCTAGTGTTGCTCTGGTCAACAAACATCGCAGTTTTTGCAATGTTTAAACATTTACCAATTTATAGAGGCTGGAGACATGAATCGCACTTGAGTTTGTCTTTAAATTTCGTTCATAGGAGAAAACACAATTGCTAAACTCACATGTCTCGAGCCGGACCTAAATCATTGCAAACGCACGTCTACACAACAGAATATTAGTTTGGTTGTTTCTTGTTATGGTTTCGTTGGAACCGGGAACTAGACGTTAGAGTTAGACGTTGGCGTCGTGAACTAGGAAGTCGGACGGAATTACTCGGTGAGGCAACTGTGTACGTAGAGCAGTAAAGGTGACAGGTGGGGTGCACGCACCTGGAAGTCCCTGTTAATGATCATGCCGACGGTGCAGAACGCCGTGGCGAAGAAGCCCATCACCAGCTGCATCTCCATCACCAGCGCGTACGTCACGGCGCGGCCGCCGCCCGCGGCGCGCTTGTACGCCAGCTCGACGAGCGGCAGGATGAGCCCGTACAGCGCGGCGGCGCCGAGGGTGAGGACGAAGCCCAGCCAGTACTGTCCCCTGGTGACCCCCGCGGGGCGGTCGGAGGAGACGTGCAGCCCCAGCACGACGGCGCCCACGATCAGCAGCGCGACGGCGTTCACGGACGCGGCCGTGAGCCGCTGCCGCACGATGAGGAACGCGAAGAACACCGTGAACGCGAGCTGCGTCGAGATGAGGATCGCGGAGGTGGACACGGGGAGGTACGCGAGGCCGTAGGCGTAGATGAAGTCGTCGGCTCCCGTGGCGAGGCCGAGCCCCGCGGCAGCCAGCAGGATGCGCGGCGGCGTGAGCAGGACCGGCGCGCCCCGGTCCCGGGCGCGGCGGGCGGCGTAGGACGCCGCCACGGGGACGAGCAGCAGTGGCCAGCCGCCGGTCTCGAGCCACGAGGAGAGCCACTGCCGGTGGCCGCCCTTGCCGTAGTAGAGGCGGCTCATGAGCGGCCCGCCGGTGGCGCCCAGAGCGAGCATCCCGCAGTTGAGCGCCACCAGGAGGCGGTGGATCGCCTTGCTCCGCGCTGGCGGCGGGTCCTTGAGCGCCTCCACGTCCATGGTTGGCTGCTTACCGTCCGCGCGCGCTGCGGCGGGCTGTGCCTGCTGGCTGCTGTGTTTGTGTAGAGGTGGTTGTCGGGCCGGGCCGGGCCGGCACGGCCCGGAATTTTCATGCTTCGGGCCGATTCGGCCTGCGATCAAAAAGCACGACGGGCTTTTACGGGCTTTTTCGGGCCGGACCGGCCGGCCCGAATTAGGAAAGTGACGGTCCGAGCATAGCACGTGGCCTAGCGGGCCTATTTCGGGTCGGGCCCAGCCCGAGCATGGCCCGAATAACAGAAAAACCCAAATAATTAAAAAATCTAAAAAAATTCTGTAAAATAAAAAAAAATACGAAAAATTCCGTAAAATAAAAAACCCAAAAAATCTGTAAAACCAAAAAAAATAAAAAATATATAAAAAGTCAGGAAATTCCAAATAAATCTAAAAAATCCAAAGAAAATTCCAAAAAATCCAAAGAATATTAGAGTTTGAATAGGATAAATTATATGTGTCAATTGAATTTTACATTCAAAAACATATACTTTTGCATATAATGATATGAACTATTTGATGTTTTTCAAACATATGAGCCACAAATTCACAAGTCACAAAATATACCATCCCACGACATATTTTTTAAGTGCACAAAAGCACATAAAGTATGGGGGAAATATTTTATTAAAGTTTAAAGTTTTGTTACAAAGTTAAAAACCTTACACTCATAGTGAGCTTCCCCCGTAAGGAAAATAGTATAATTTGTTTTATTATCAATCACATCATTCGGATTCATCAAGCTCAAGATCTTCTAATGCTTTCAATATTTCTGGATCTTCAAGGCGGTGTTGATCTCTATATTCTGCCATCTCCCAATCTTTAAGACATGTAAGACACTCAACCATCTTCGGTGTAAGAGATGACCTGCAAGATACTAAGATAAATATATATTGATTCATAATAAGATAACAAGGTAAGTCGATATATTAAAATAATCACTTTCTCTCTTCAATAATTCTTCCTGCTGAGCTAAATATGGATTCAGATGACACACTAGAAACTGGAACGAGTAGGACGTCACGTGCAAATTGTGAGAGCACTGGAAATTGACGTTCATTGTCTTTCCACCATCCTAAGAGGTCTAGCTCAGCACTATTATCATAAAACAAACAGAAAACATAAGCATAATAATTCAAAAATTATAAATGAAACATTACAATATAGATATGTACCTGAAGCATTGGATCATGCGCCGTATGATCTATGTCAAGGTAGTGGGACAACTCGGCGTTTGGATTCTAATTGGACCTAGAGGACGTCGTTGTTGAAGATTCTTTAGACTTCAATTTCTTCCACATGTTAGCTGCCATACTTTTCCTCTTTTCAGTTGGTGCCACTTTACCTCTAGAGCGAGTTTGACCATATTTTTGCTGATACATACCAAAAACTCGAAATATCTCCGATTTTACATGTGAGTAAGCCCGGGAGTAGTCAAAATCTAGATTATCACCAATAAATTGTAAAGCACCTTCTAATTGCTCTAGCTTCTTTCGTGGGTAAAAGATAAGAGCAAAGCAATACAAATATGGTATAACATCAAAATATTCTTTGTATTTTGCTTTCATGTCTTTAATTATTGGACATAGTACTAGATCATACTCATATGTCTTAAACGTTTCAGCAAAAGTCATAACCATTCAATTACGAGAGGAGATGTAGGATAATAAGTACCAGACAACAATGTTGTTGCATTGTAAAATGGTTTCAAGAGACGACGAAGGCGCCGCGCGGTATCCCAGTCCTGTTCATTAACTAGTATACCTGCACCTTGAGCATTCATAAAAGTAATGAAAATTTCCTCATACCCTTTTAATTGCTTCAACATCGTGTATGTCGAGTTTCATCTCACTTTCATATCAAGTGAAAACTTTTTGGGTTTTGAATCCCTTTACACGACAATACTCCGTGAAACTCCTGTAAACCTGTGGAGAATTCAAAAGATAACGAATAGCACTACGAATATTATCAATACATGAACTTGCCTTTGACAATCTCGCCTGCACAATGAGATTGATGATGTGACACACACATCTTTGATGGAGAACATAACCACCAATGTAGCTTTCTATGTGTGGCATCAATATTTCCATAGCTCTAGTGTTAGCCGATGCATTATCAAGAGTAATAGAAACAATTTTATCTCCAATGCCATATTCATTAATAACCTCATGCACATGAGATGCAATAGCCTCACTAGTGTGGTTCTCATCAATAAGACGTAATCCTAATATCCTTTTGTTAAGCTTATATTTATGATCTATGTAATGAGCAACAACACTCAAATAGTTTGTTCTTTGGTGTGATGATAACCAAATATCAGATGTTAATGCAACAGAAAATGGCATAGTCTTAAATGCTTCTTTTAATATATCCATTTTATCATGATATCTTTGACCTCTAGTAGTTTTTCTAGAAACATTATGATATTATGGACAAAATGCATGTTGAACCATTCTTTCGAAATTAACACCCTCACCCATACAAATAGGTTGATCTTCAACTGCAATATACCTAGCAATTTCACAACGAGTAACTTTAGGATTATAAACCCAAGTACTTACTGAACCATCCGGATTAAAGTTGAATTGAGTTTGAACCGCTGCACCTTCTCGCAAAGCTAACCGCTTTATACATCCCGTATAATATCGATTCAAATGGCCCGTGCCACCTCTAGAACCCGCAGTGAGAGTTTTCTTGTAATACTTGTATGTAGCAGAAATAACAATCCACTTACCATCACGAAATTCCTTATTCTATTCAAAATGTTGCCAACATGTCGCTGTACTTTTGCGACCCCGCGTGGAGGAGGATGCTTGTATAGTTTCATTGCTAGGGGGCGCATCGACAGAGAAGCTTCCCGCTCCTAAACCTGCATTAATTGAACAACGGAGTAATAAACGGAATTATCATATGTAATAGATACGCGTAAACACAAACTTATCATACAAACGGACCAAACCTGCATCTACATGTGCACCACCTTGAGCTTTGACCTCCACCTCATAATCATAGGGTTCATTCTCTATATTTACATCATCCATTCCAAAATCTCCCATGCTTGGAGATAGGCGACGTGGATCTATATCCTCTGGCATGGACGGCAAGCTAGGATCATAATTACCACGGCTTTGGGAGCCGGAGCCACGGGCACGATGAGACACCAACACTTTTCTTCGATTAGGAAGCATATTCAAAAATCAAAATATAAATGATGGGCAGACGACGCGGGGCGGCATGGCGAGGCGCGGGGTGGCTCGGGTAGCCTCGGGAGTCCGGGCAAGGGGGCAGGTGCACGGCGACACGTGGCAGCGCGTACGCGGCACGGGGGCAGGGCTGCAGGGGGCAGCGCGCACGACACTGGGCAGGCCGCAGGCGTGGGCGGGGCTGGCAGCCTGGCTGGCGCCCTCACGTGCGGTGGGCCGGTGGCGCAGGGTTGGCGCGGGGCCAGGCGGCCTGGCGCCTGGCGGGCGACGGCGCAGGCCACTGCCTGTCGGGTGGCGCGGTGGCGCACTGGCGCGTGGCTGCTGGCGCCTCGGGCCTCGGCCTGGCGGCGGTGGCTGCCTGGCTGGCTGGCGGGCGCGACCAGTCGGGCCTCGCGCGGGGGGCGCGGGCACGATGGCGGCGCGAGGCGTAGCGGGTCTGCGGAGTGCGGACTGCGGTTGTACTCGGGCGAAACCTAATTTCAGTCATTTAGGGCTTTTCCGAGCATTTCGGGCCGTTTCGGGCCGATGGGTCGTTTTTGGCCGGTGAGCCAATTTCGGCCCGATAGGCCAATTTCGGGCCGGCCCGAGCATGGCTCGAAACTCTATTTCGGGTCGGGCCGCCCGAAGCGTCCGGACCCGGGCACGGCATGGCCCAAAATAACATGCCGGGCCGGCCCGGCTCGAATCTGTTTCGGGCCAATTTCGTGCTTGGGCCGTGCTGGCCCGTCGGGCTTCGGCCCGCCCGAAACTGGCCCGGCCCATCTCCCAGCTCTATTTGTGCGTCTCGAGATGCACGCGAGTGTTGCTGGCGTGTGCAGACCACTCTACTTTTAGTACTTTAAACAAATATTCTCAACTCTTTTCAGCACACTCTTAAAGACTACAACACTTATCGTACTTTCTAAACGCACCCTATATCAACTAACACTCATTCTTTAATACTTTTTTATTTTTCTCTTTATTCAGAAACACCAGCGTTAATTAAAATATTTAGAATAATCACGCGTGGCTGTAAAAAAGTGAAAATATTTTCACAAATATTATTCGCTGTAAGATGTAAAAAATATAACCATATGTATAATAATCTGCTTTTGCTTCAAGAGCACCAAGGCATAATTAGAGTTCATTTACTAACAAAAAATGAAAAGATAATATGTTCATATTGACACATTCCCACATTATCATTTCTCTCCCCACGTTATCTTTTCTCTCCCGAAGCTTCCTCTCTGCCTCATCATCTCCCCGCTCAGGCGAGCCTGCTCCTCCCCTATGCCTGCTCCTACGCATTCAGTCTGCTCGAAGAAGTGGATGGGCACCTCGATTCTAGTGAGTTGGGGCCGATACATGGGTTTGCGCCACGGGTCTTCGACCGCGCAGGCTGCCTTGCCGGCAGCCACGGTGTCATCTTCGTCCTCGTCGCATGAGCCCCTCCTTGCGCCATCGGCCTCACGCCGGCCTCTGTACTCACACCGTCACCGTCCTCACGCCATGACCGTCAGCTTCGTCCTCGTGCCTTCGACCTCACGCCGGCCCCCGTCCTCGTCCTCGCGCCGCCATCACCTCCTCCTCTGCACATCGCCTTGTCCGTGCGCACCGGTGTCGCCGACCACGCCTTCCCACACCACGCGAAAGAAACAGCGAAGCCATCATCGCCAACCGCCCGCACGCTCGGCGTACACCCGACGGAGCGTAGCGCCCTAGGGAACGCCCGGTTGGCGTAGTTCGTCCAGTTCGCTAGTGCGGGAGAAAAAATCGGCGGCTACTCCATATATCCAGTGGCGTTCAGTTTCCAGTATATGAGTGCAGACGGTCTTAGACTATCCGCACTCATGTGCTCTAAAAATCTACTCCAAACGAATATTCTCTAACCTTTTCAACTCACTCCAAACAATTTCCCTTTTTCAGCACGTGCTTCCACACTCATCGTACTCTCTAAACATACTCTATATCAACTACCTTCTATTTTTTAATATTTCTTTCTATTCTTTTCCTTTTTTCTTTCCTTTTTTCCTTCTTTATTTCCTTTCTTTTCTTTTTCTTTCTTTCCCCCCTCTTTATTTCCTTTCTTTTCTTTCCTTTTCCATCTCTCTTTTTGTTCCTTATGTTTTCTTTCCATTTTCATCTAATTTTCCCTTTTTATCACACGTGATTTTCTTTTTTTATTTCTTCCCCCCTGTTTGTTTCCTTTTCTTTCTATTCCCACGCAGACTCCTTCTATTTTCTCTCCCACCCACGCATCCTCTTTCTCTCCCGACTTCGAGAGCTCTCATCACCCTCGTTCTTCCCTCCCACCCAGATCTTTCCTCTGGATCCTCTCCGTGCGAAGCCATCAACTCGGCGGCAGACAACCGGTGGTCGCTGTCCTAGTCCACGGAAACGTCGGGCAACGCTCCGCCCACGGAGACAGGCCAGGGACGCATGGATACAGCTACCCCGAAGTGGCGTGAACCACGTGCGGAGGCGCGCCGAGGCTCGCCGACGGCAGCGGCAGTGGAAGCGGGGGCGAAGGCACTGAGGATTGAAGGCCGGTGGGTTGGAGGCGGCGACATGGCTCCTCCTCGCGCACTTCGTTCGGCACCGCCCCGTCCGCCGCCCTCGTCCTCTTCCGTCCGGCGCCGCCTTCGTCCGCCTCTGTCCGGCGTCGTCTGTGCGTGCGAGCTCCAGATCTCCCATCTTTGCGCGTGAATGCAACGACCAAGCACCAGTGACACATCGAGTAGCAAATTGTTGCGCGAGAGATGGAGTGCCCGTGTAGCGGACGAGCAGATGGCGCACGGCTTCCAGTTCTCCGGTGCAACAATTTATCGCGAGCTCAACGCCAAGTACCCAGTCGCGCACCTCATCCCGTCGACCGGTGCAAGCAGTCTTAGACCAATCGCACCGGGCTACTGGATGTCTAACGGGACTGGACCTGTGGCGTGGCACATGCGAGAAGCTTTTGCACCGGGGCTACTGGACAAGTTACGCCATTTACCCGTAGCTACAATGCTGCTCCATCTTCCCCGCATCCAAATGCATACGACAAGGAAATAAAGAAAAAAAGAAAAAGGGAAAGAAAAGAAAGGGAAGGAAATAGAAGAAAGGAAAAAAATGAAAGGAAATAGAAGAAGAGAGAGAAAGAGAAAAGGAAATAGAAAGAAAGAATAGAGGAAATAAGGAAAGAAAGCAAAAGGAAAAAATATATAAAAAGGAAAGGATATAAAAAATAGAATGAAAATAAGAAGGGAAAATGAAACAAAATAAAATGTAAGTAGACAGGAAAAGGAAAGAACATAAAATGAAAAGAATATATAGAAGAAAGAAAAGAGATGGAAAGATATAAGTAAAGAATGAATAGTAGTTGATATAGAGTACGTTTAGAGAGTACGATGAGTGCGGTAGCACGTACTGCAAAGCACAGAATCTTTTAGAGTGTGCTGAAAAGAGGTGTGAATATTCATTTGGAGTAGATTTTTAGAGCACATGAGTGTGGATAGCCTTTTCCATACAAATTTGGAGTAGTACTTGCAATCTGCAAAGAAAAGAGCGACTGGCAGGGCGAGGGCCGGTCGAGGAGGCCTGGCCCGCCCATGTGCAGAGGAAGTATCGTCCAGTGCTGCGGCATGTTGTAGGGACACATATGAAACATGCCCGCCCAAGGGTTCACCGGGGCGTAATGTTGTGGCCTGTATCTGCTCTTGTTCTTCTGCTTGCAAGCCCGCCAGTGTTGCGCTGGTGGGTTGACGACTTGACGCAGGCTTGCTGGCGGAGTAAAACGCCGTACAACGAGGCAGCCGACCATGGACGCGAGGCCCTCCTCGAGGACGAGCATGGAGCGGCGCTTGAGGTAGGAGGGCAGAACATCAGGAGCCATCATGATCTTGGCCGTCATGGCGAAGGACTCGCCGAGACCCCGCAGGATCGTGAGGAACAAGCGTCGAGTCGGTGACTGTATTCTCGAGACGGCGAAGGGAGTCAGCGATGTTCTTCATGCGCTGGCAGTAAGCCATGACAGACTGCTAATCGCCTTGAGGAGTGCCATGGAACTCGGCCCCGAGAGTGAGGATGCGAGCCTGCTTACTGTCCTGGTAGAGGTTGGAGACGAAGGTCCAGATATCCAGCGCAGAGATGCCAAGCTCGAAGACGTGGCCACAGACCTCGTTTGAGATGGAACTGTAGATCCAGGTGATGATCATGGCGTCGTTCTGGTCCCAGTCAACCTCTTTGGCCACGATGGTATTGGCGTCTACATGATGAAGGCTAAAACGACAGATCAGGAACACCGAGAACACTAGAACAGCTCTCTCTCTCTCTCTCTGCCTCTCTCTCTCTGGGCCGGCACTGATCCAATGCATGAGGGCGACCACCCGGCTCCGAAAATCAGACTCACGTGCATATATATTATAAGGTTTAGGCTAGAGGTGGGACTTGACCGGGCCAAATCCGGGTGGGCCGAAGCACGATAAGCCGACACGGCCAAGGCACGAAACAATTTTGAACCGTGCCGGCCCGGCACAAAATTGAATTTCGAGTCGTGCCCGGACCTGCATGGCCCGAAATGAGCCCATCGCCCCGGATTGGCCAATCGGCTAGTATTGGCCCATCTACCCGTAACATCAGATGCAAAATTACTCTTCTATTTGTTTTTATTCCCATCAGTTTATGATATTTTTGAATGTGAAATTCAATAGACACATGTAATTTAACCTACTGAAACTTTATTATTTTTGGATATTTTAAGATTTTTTAGATTTTACTTAATTTTTGAACATAATAAACGCGTCGTGCTTGGGCCTAGCACAACATGAAATTAGCCGTCGGGCCGCATTGCCGTGCTCGAGCCGCCTTTTTTATTTTCGTGCTTGTCGGCTAGGCCGAAAAGGCGTGATGTGCTTTCGGGCCGCAGGCCAATTCGGCCCGAAGCACGAACATGCTCATAATTGAGGTTGAAGGGGAGGAGGCTTTTGAAGTTTTGATGTTGATGAGCCGGAGAGAGAGAGCAGAGCCTACTCATGTATTTGGAAGGCCCTAGAACAAACTTCCCGTGGTATACTAGAAAGAATAACACCTTGTTTTTCAAAGATATCATATATATATACATATATATAGTGAAGAATATAAATAAAATAGACATACTATAAAACATAATATACCATTCTAAAAACACAATATACCTAAATTTTATTTTAAAGTTTCTAAAACAACATAATATATTTCTTACGGAATTATTTGTATTTCTAGAAACTCCTAAGCAAATCATGTGCTAGATGTTTGGGTGACGCTACACACAATGGAAGGACATCAAACTACACCGAGCAATTTTAAATAGTGCATTAGACCAAGTGATTTGCCTACTTTGTGTCAGAAAACAATGCACTTTATAAATAAAATTAATTTCTAAAATTATAATCATACGCATGTTGAATAATCCACAAGACATAAGCAACGACATACATGTAAAACAGATTATATCTATCATGTTCATGCGTAAGAAACTCAGCTTTACTTCAGTGCTGAGCAAGCAAATCTTCTCTCGAGCAGTCGCGCGAACACTACCAAAAAATCTGATTCGCCTTAATCCGTGCAGGTTCTTCAGCGAGGTGTGGTTTCGGAGACACTGCTCTCCCGCTCACTGATGACACACCGGTGAGTGGGATGGAAAGGCTCTATGTTAACGCACAACAACGTGGATCAGGGTGTAGTTGCTGATTTTTCCATAACGGAGTGAAGCTATATCCTTCTGAACATGTATACATGTCCTTTATATAGCAGCAACAACACTAGTAACACTAGTAATTAGTCTCAATTATGCATCATATTTCAGCTCATATAACTGAATGCAATGAAGCGCCAGTAACTGAAATATTATTAGCGGCTGTAACTGGAACATAATTGATATTTAAAACTGTTTACAACACAAATAATTGCGAGCAACCAAGTCGTGTTAGTGACTATTTTAAAAAAAATAAAGATATTAGTATTATTGCGCCAGTCGCCAAGTCACAAGTCACGCGATAATTTATACGAAAATACGCGAATACACGCGCGCGATTCATCCTTCTGTCATATATTCTACACATAAAAAATAACTTACCTTATAAATGAGTGTTATGCTCAAATAGTCAATGTGAGATTAATGTCTTTTTATAGCTTTTGAAATTCAATAGAGAATAATTGGGTCTAAAACCCAAATATTCCAACAATTTGTCTCATCCATCCCAAGAAAAAAAAGAGGAAAAACAGAAAATGAGGAAAGATTCATGTGGCTTGGTCGGGCGTTCTGTTCATATGACCTGTGGGCTGCAACAAAGTATTAAATGGGTCTATGGGCCACAAACAAGAGTATGTCTGCTTCCAATTATGTTTTAGCATGTAGGAAACACCATCCTTGCCCTCTCGGAGGCCACTAAACAATAAATAATTATTTGGTGTAATCACGCAAATAATCTTTCTACATCACATGATTCTCATCTTACAATCACTGTTTTTTTACTGAAGTCTTTTTATCTGACACATGTACATATTTTTTTAGTTTGCATTGATAGGTGCATGGTTTAAGTGGAAAAATACAGTGACCATATAATAGGTATCGTATGGTGTAGAAGAATTGTTTGCGCTGTTGTACCAGCGTTATTTGTATTATAGTAACCTAAGTTTGCTAGATTCTTTTAAAATATGCTATAAAATGTTGAAAATATTTTTTAGATACAGGTTTAAGAGTACGACAAGGCGGACATTCTAAGACGGGGTGACCTTTGTTGGAATCTGTTATGATCTCCAACTCGAAAAAACGGTACAACGGATGATCCGTTTTTTCCTCCCTTTCCCGCTCTGATCGGGGGCGCTGGCCATTTTCCTTGGCCAAGGGCCCCATTCCTCACGCGCAATATTTATAGGGGCGAGCCGGGTGGGGCACGGGCATCAAACTTTCCCGTGCTCCTCAAAACACCTCCCAACAAATCTTGCCGATCTGATCTAACGGAGGCGCAGAGAGGAGGGAAGGACCCGGCGAGATCAACTTTCGTGCAACTCCGAAGTCCACCGCAACCTCATCTACATCAAGCAAAACCACGACTACTTCATCTACATCAGAAGGTATGAAAAGACCATATCCATTCTCATCCTTTTATTTTGTGCAATATATAATTTAGGATTCGTCTATTCTATTTTGTTTCTCATCGATCTAGAGGTTAGTCAATTCTTAGGATTCAACAATGGTATCAGAGCCACCTAACACTCTAGATCTCATTCGGAATTTTTGTCCATATTAGATCCACAACATATAGAAGTAAGAATCGTAAAAACAAGATGAACATATCGCGGAAAAGTAGCAAATAAAAAAAATCAAAAGAAAGACCACGATTTAGGAATTAGCACGGCAAAAGGGCTCTCCTAAGGCGGCTGCTCACAAAAGTCGAGCTAGCTACACCGGCGAGGGCCTTCCCATGACAAAGCCATTCTCTTTTTCTCTCTCTCTCTCTCATTTTTTTCCATCCGAAGTGTTGTTGCGGCTGTGGAGGAAGGAGAGAAAGGGATGGAAGAAATGAGGCTACGGTTTTAGCTAGGGCTGCCAAGCACCTTCTTTTATAGCCCCAAAAATGAAGCTCCACCGTTAGATCAAAAAGAACGGCTGAGATTGACTAGGGTTTGTGTTTATGGGCCAAAAATGAGGGTGGCGGCCCAACAGTTTGAACGGGGCACGCTCCATCCCTAACGGGGGTGCCACCACCTAACCGGGCGCGCCGCCGCTGCTACGGGTTCGTTGGAAACCCTAACGGGCGCGCACCTGGCTCGGACCCGGGCACAAAATGAACCCTAACGGGCAGTAGGCTCGCGCGCGGGGACGGCCTTGCAGGCGCCTATGGGGCGCACGACACAGAAAACGCGTGGTGGCCCGTAGAGGAGTTACTGTTACTGCATCGTTTTAAGTATAAAATAAAATATACTGCTGAACCTAGGGTTCGAACCCACAACCACATAGGTTAGGGCTAGTAGCTCTACCAACTAAGGTGATGTTGGTTTCTGTTTAGTTACAGTTATTAATATTTAAGTAATCAGAGAAAGATTTAGTTTTGGCCTGAAAATTATTTTTATCAGTTTAACATCAATTTATAGTATTTTTTGTCTCCTATAATTAGCAACTTTCAAGGTAAATAAATTTTCAATCATATTTAATTTTGTTGTTGTGGATAATTAAGAGTAATTAAGTATGTTTTAAGCTTCCGCTATTGTAATTAAGTTTATTAGTTTTGTAATTAAATATCAATTGAGAAATTTAATTAGGAGAATTTTTATTAAGTGTTTTGTTAATTAAGTTATAGTAATTTTATTAAGTAGCCAACGTGAACAACAAAATTTACTATGTATTAAGTTTAATTTAAGTTATTTGATTCATGGAAATTTTATTTGAGTAACCAACGCGAAAGAATAAAATTTACATGTTTATGTTTTTAATTGACGTGTTTTATTATGTAACCAACGCGAAAAACAAAATACGACATTTCTATCGCTTTAAGTATTTTGTTCATAAAGAATTTTTTGAGTAACAAACACGAAAAACGAAATTTGTTATGCTTTTGAATGTTGTATTTTGTGGAGTAACCAACGTGAAAAGCAAAATACAACATTCTCTATCCTTTAAGTTTATAGTATATTTACTTTTATATATATATATATATATGCAATTTTATGATGGTTCCTCCGCTTTGTCTTCAGCACTGAGTTTTATTTTCAATATTGAACCACTTAATGGTTCAAATTATGGTACTTAGAAAGAAAAATTGAAGATCGCTTTGGTTGTCTCTGAAATTGATTATGCACTGATGAAGACTTGCCCCAATAAGCCTGAGATCCCTTCACCTACTGCTGGAGAGACTGATGAATCCTTCGAGTTTAGGAAGTGACAATATCTAAGTTTAAAGGATAAATACGATAAGAATCTCCCTAAGTGGATTGTCTCGAACATAAAATGTTTGATGGTGATTAGGGGGACAATCAGTGAGGCCATTCGGGGAGCGATTCCCGAATGCAACACTGCTCTTGAGTACCTCCGTAAAGTGGAAAGTCAGTTTACTGGCTCTTCAAAGGCTACAGTGAGCATGCTTATCAAGAAGCTCGTTACTGAGAGATACACTAGAGATGGGGTGCGTGAGCACATCCTTAAGATGACTAACTTAGCCACGAAGCTCAAGCCAATGAACTTAGGAATCACTGATGAGTTGCTTGTGCACCTCATTTTTGCTTCACTACCTAAGGGGTGGAGCAGTGGAGCAGTGGAACTAAGAGAAGTTGATTGCCATGTGCGTTCAAGAAGAAGAACGCATTAAGTCCGAGAGGGGTGGTGACTCTGTTAACTACGCCAAAGGGAAAGGTAAAGGGAAGAAATATTTTGGTTCTCCCAAAAGTGCTTCTTTTAATGCACATGACACTTATTCTACTGATAATAGTAAGGGTAAGGCTCCACTTCAGCATCCTCTTCAGAAGGATATGAAAGTGGACAAGGATGAATGTAGGTTTTGTAAGGAGAAAGGACACTACCAGAAGGATTGCGTGAGCTTCCTGAAGTGGTGTTGCAAGAATGATAATGATTTTGTGACTTTTGTTAATGAATCTCTGTTTTTAGATTATTCTCAATCTACTTGGTGGACTGATTCAAGTGCCACCGTGCACGTTTGTAATTCTCTACATGGATTAAGTATGAGGAGGATCCTAAGAAGAGGAGAAAAGACCATTAAAGTCGCTGATGGCCGTGAAGCTCAAATTAAAACCGTTGGAGATCTCCCGCTTAGACTTAGAGATGGCTTCGTACTTAGGCTTCGTAATGTCCTTTATGTACCCTCTTAGAGAGAAATTTGATTTCAGTTTCATGTTTGGATGATTCAAGTTATGTGTGCCATTTTGGCAATGATAAATGTTCTATTACATTTAATAATAAAGTTGTGGGTATTGCATTCCGACAAGTATGTTATATTATTATCCTTACATGATAATATTAATGTTATAAGTAATGATCAAGTTTCTTCTCAGAACGAGTTAGTATTCAACAAGCGCAAAAGAATCGATTCCGAAACATCATCGAAATTGTGGCATTGTCGTTTATGCCATATTTCGAGGGGGAGAATTGAACGTTTAGTTTCCCAATCGATTCTTCCCAACTTAGACTTTTCGGATTCACAAGAATGCATTGATTGCATTAAAGGCAAATTTGTTAAGAAAATTAAGAAAGACGTCAAACGTAGCACGGGAATATTAGAATTAGTTCACACGGATATTTGTGGTCCATTCCCAATAGTCTCCATAGATGGTTATGATTCGTTCATAACGTTTACGGATGACTATACTCGTTATGGCTACATTTATCCAATCAAGGAGCGATCCGAAGCGTTCGATAAATTTTAAGATATTTAAGGCCGAAGTAGAAAAACAGCACAACGTTAAGATCAAGGTAGTAAGATCTGATCGTGGAGGGGAGTACTGCGGCCGACATATCCCGTATGGCCAAATTCCTGGATCTTTTGTAAGGTTTATACAGAAAAACGACATAGTAGCCTAGTATGCTACGCTGGGCGAGTCTTATAAAATCGGTGTAGCGGAACGGAGAAATTGCACGCTCATGGATATGGTAAGAAGTATGTTAACTTATTCGACACTTCCGTTTAGTTTATGAATGGAGGCGTTAGAAACCGCCATTCATGTACTTAATTGTTTGCCCAAAAGATCAGGTACCTAAGACACCGTATGAAATGTGGATAGGACGTAAGCCCTCGTTAGACTATTTGCACGTGTGAGGCTGTCCAGCTGAGTCTAATATGTTCAACCCAAATATTGGTAAGCTGGACTCTAGAACTATTAGTTGTCATTTTATTGGCTATCCAGATAAGAGTAAGGGATATCGATTCTATTGTCCAGATAGATACACTAAGTTCATAGAGACAAGGCATGCAGTCTTTCTAGAGGATGCCATGATCAGGGGGGTATGGTAAGACGAGAGGTAGATCTTGAGAAGAAGGGGGTGTACGCACCCATTCCCATGATTCAAGAACCATATTTCTCGATATGTACTGTTGTTGAACAATCTGTGCCAGTCACTGATGATTCAGCACCTGTTGTTAGTCCTTCATAGGCAACGGAAGAAGTAAGAGAGGCTCAGCCTTCCGAGCCTATTGAGCCAGTTGTCGAAAATTATGAAGCGTAACAACAGGCTCAACCGGAAGATGATGCGCCAATTAGAAGATCTCAACGAGTAAGAAAATCAGCCATTCCGGATGATTATGAGATCTATTTAAGTGAAGAAGTTCAAATGGAGGAGGATCCCACCTCATTTGAAGATGCTATGAGAAGACCATAATCATCTGAGTGGCGTAAATCTATGGAGGATAAGATGAGGTCTATGGACGCCAACGAGGTCTAGAATTTAGTCGAGATTCCTCGAGGAGCCAAGACAGTAGGCCGTAAGTGGGTTTAAAAGATCAAACGTGACTCCAAAGGGAAAATCGAAAAATATAAGACCAGACTTGTTGCGAAGGGATTCACTCAAAGAGAAGGCATAGATTATAATTAGACGTTCTCACCCGTCTCTACTAAGGATTCTTTTAGAACTATTATGACATTAGTAGCACATTATAATTTAGAGTTACATCAGATGAATGTAAAAACGATGTTTCTCAATGGGGATCTGTACGAGGACATCTATATGACACAACCGAAAGGTTTTGTCATTAAAGGTAAGGAACATATGAGATGTCGCTTAAGGATGTCCATCTATGGGCTCAAACAAGCCTCACGGCAGTGGTATATCAAGTTCGATGAAACAACTAGAAAGTTTAGATTTAAAGAGAATGAGAAGATTAATTGCATCTATGCTAAATTTAAGAATGAGATATTCATTTTCCTTGTTCTCTATGTGGATGGCATACTACTTGCGAGTAGCGATGCCAATCTACTGTTAGAGACTAAGAGGTTCTTATCCTCCAACTTCGATATGAATGATCTAGGTGAAGCATCCTATGTGCTGGGGATCGAGATTCACCGATATCGTGTTAAGAGGGTTTTAGGTTTATCTCAGAAAACATACTTAGAAGATGTACTCAAGAAGTACGACATGTATCCGAGTAAACCTTCACCTGCTCCAATAGTAAAGGGCGATAAATTTGGGAACTTTCAGTGTCCTAGGAACCAATACGAGATCGATCAAATGAAATCGGTTCTATATGCTTCTGATGTCGGAAGCCTTATGTATGCTCAAATATGTACTCGCCCTGACTTAGCATTCATAACCGGGATGCTTGGCAGATATCAGGCCAATCCAGGGATTGATCACTGGAATGCAGTTAAGAAAGTATTAAGGTATGTGCAAGGCACAAAAGGCCTCATGTTAACGTATAGTAAGTGAGACACACTCGAGGTAGTGGGATACTCAGACTAAGATTTTGTGGGTTGTGTGGATACTAAGAAATCCACGTCAGGTTACATATTCACCCTCGCAAATGGAGCTATATCGTGGAAGAGCTCCAAACAAACCGTCACTGCATCATCCACAATGCATGCCGAGTTTGTTACTTGTTATGAGGCCAGGGGGCAGGCATTATGGCTTAAGAAATTTCTACCCGGTCTTAGAGTGGCCGACAGCATTGAAAAGTCACTTAAGTTATACTTTGACAATGAACCTGCAGTATTGTACTCTCATAACAACAAGTAGAGTGGTGCTGCCAAACACATCGACATTAAGTTTTATGTTGTCAAAGACAAAATCTAGAATCATACTATTAGTCTTAAGCATATTAGAACTAAACATATGCTTGCGGGTTCGCTTACTAAAGGTCTTCTTCCCAATGTGTTCAGAGAACACGTAATCGACATGGGATTAAGGGAAAACCTATGATCACCTGTATACTTAGGGGCAAAACTAAGAATAAGGTTGTTTCTAAGTGTAAGATGTATTGTTGTCATCGAGTCAGATAGTACGTAATTGGCTATTTTGGTGCGATGTGCTCAGTATGTCGAACATAAAGAAGTAAACAATAAGTTAAGTATTAATGAATTAAGCAAGTTTTGATAAGATTGATCCTTGGAGATCAAGGGGGAGAATGTTGGAATATGTTATGATCTCTAACTCAGAAAAACAGTCCAACGGATGATCCTTTTTTCCTCCCTTTCGCGCTCTGATCGGGGGCGGTGACCGTTTTCCTTGGCCGAGGGCCCCCTTCCTCACCCGCAATATTTATAGGGGCGAGCCGGGTGGGCACGGGCATCAAACTTTTCCGTGCTCCTCAAAACGCCGCCCAACAAATCTAGCCAATCCGATCTAGCGGAGGCGCAGAGAGGAGGGAAGGACCCCGACGAGATCAACTTTCGTGCAACTTCGAAGTCCACCACAACCTCATCTACATCAAGCAAAACCATGGCTACTTATCTACATCCGAAGGTATGAAAAGACTATATCCATTCTCGTCCTTTTGTTTTATATAATATATAGTTTATGATTCGTCTATTCTATTTTGTTTCCCGATCTAGAGGTTAGTCGATCCTTCAACAAACTTGCCTCTTTACTCAAGCAAAGCATCACTGCAAGCCACGCACAGACCAAATCGGAGCAACCCAGACGTGTCACCTCCTTGGCTCACATGGAAAAGGACCGAACATTCAATCCATGCACGTGTTTGTGTCTGATGCCCCCATTAGTTTCAGCATCTGAGATGATGCACCGTCTGATGCATCATGCATTCATGCGTTTTCCATTCTCCTTCGGCTTCCGCCGATAGCCGCTTGAGTGGGCATCGACCCTTATTCGATTGAACAAGGGTCTTTCTAGATCAACAGGCGTGGTTGGCTGATAACCACACACATGCTTTGGGTGAAACATCTGAGACTTCTTTATAAATATCACATGGTTCCTGTGTTTCTCCTTTATTTTTGTGAAAGGGTTCCTGTGTGTTCTCTGATCTAACGCAAAGTGATTACATCATCGGGAAACTGTATTACTGAAACGAAGTATAAAAAATTAAGAAATTTATTTTAATCAACCTCTTGAAACATCCGGCTTTATGTACAGGTTTTTGTTTTTTTTGGAAAAAATTAATCCAACACGCATCCAGAAGGAACAACCCAACGTCCTCCCTCCAAAATTCCAAGGCCAAAAAGAAATTTTCCACCACGACGGCGACGAAAGTACCTCCCTCGCGGCCGCCGCTTGACCACGTCCGGAAAGCCGCGTCAAACACGTTGTCCAGGCGCGCACGCCTGGTCGTCGCACTCCACCGACTTTGAAACGCCGCCGGCCGCCTTGCCGCCCTTGGTCGATCCGTCTGTGTCGCCTCTCCGGCTCGACCGCGACCCCCACGCCGGGAGCCTGGCCGTGAACGTCCGCGACAGGAACGACGGCCACCGCCCGGACTGGCCCAGCCGGATGCTCCTCCCGGCACGACCGCCGCCTTCGCCGGTGACGTCCCTGGTGCCACGGCGTGTACTGCCCTCGCGGCTGGCGCGGAACGCGACGAGGCTCTTGGTGCGCTGAAGGTTCCCCGCCTTGACGATCTCCTGGAGAACGTGGTCGGGCAGCCGCAGCGTGAACCGCTCGGAGCCGCCGGCGCCCGCGGCGGCGGGCGCGCCGAGAGAGTGCCCCGTCGAGTGCGAGCGCGGGAACCTCGCCGGTTCGCGGCCGGACTTGGAACGGAGGGCGCGCTTAACGCTGCCGATGCGCAATAGCTCGGCAGCCTCTTCTCTGATGATCCCCTCCTCCTCTGTTTCATCCACGTCGATGACCACAGCCCCCTGCTCTGGAGCAGAACCCGGCGCCGGCGCGGGCACCGTCAACTCCTGCGCCTGCTGCACCTCCGGCACCTCTGGAGCGTCGGGATCGGGTACGAGGTTGGTGCGGCAGACGGGACATGTGACGTGCGACGCCAGCCACGTGTCGATGCAGTCCGGGTGGAACACGTGTGAGCACTTGGGCAGCAGCCGCAGCGTATCGTCGTCGTCGAACTCGCTGAGGCAGACGGCGCACTCGAGCGCGCCCTTCACGGCCTTGTGCTCCTTCACGTCGGTGTACGCCATGGTCGGGAAGGTCTCGAGGACGGCCGCGTCGACCCCGCGCTGGCGCCGCGAGCGCGCGGCGGCCCCGGCGCCGTCCGGGAGCGCGGTGGCGGAGTAGCCCGCGCTGTCGCTGTAGCAGTGGCGGATGTACATGGAGAAGAAGCCGAGGAAGAAGAAGGCCGCGATGAGGACCACGATGACGATGGCCATGGACGGGCTGAAGTTGGGCGAGTAGTAGCCAGGAGGCGGTGGCTGCTGCTGCCCCTGTGCGGCGGCGAAGTCGGCGACGAGCAGCAGGAGAAGGGAAAGCACCAGGAAGCGGCCATTGCTATGGAAGAGTATCGTTTCCATCGATGAATGGCAATGATATGTAGCCACGGCGGTGGGGTTGTGAACCGGGGAGTGTGTTTGGAGATCAATTTGGAGGCGGCGGTGAGGACTTGAGAGCGTCAGTGTTTATATGAGAGGGAAGAACGGAACAAGCTACGGACGGGTGGCGTGGTATATTAGGTGCAGCTCGTGTGTGCGAAAGCAGAACGGAATGCTAGATCCACTTCACATTGGTTGTGGCAAAAAAAGGTCAGTATCATGACTCAAGTTCAGGTGAGGCGAGAACTGGATACTCCCACCATCACAGACATCGGCATGCTTACTATTACTAAGGGAGCCATTTCTCCTACGGACAACGGGACAAAGTCAATCTTTATTTCCTCAAAGTAGTTTCTTTATCTATTCAAAACCCCCTACTTGTTATCACTTTATTCTAATGAAATATGTTTTTTGTTAACTCCTTATGTATGTCATGATTCTTGATACAACAGTGTTAGCTGTGTAGGTGGTTTACATGTGCTTTAAGTGTCTGTCAACAAGAGACTAACACACTTTGTCATGCTACATGTGATGAATTGATCTTCATAAAAAATTACTACTAAGTAAAGTAATATATCTAGTGACAAAAATGATGATGTCCCTTTAAAGCGAAGTGACAAAACGAATGTTTAAAGGCCCTCTTGTAGCAAAGTTGTTGGTGTACATAGCAAATTTTATGCGGGTTAGCCGGATAATCATGTGGGGGCCTTTCCTTAATGAGCCGAATGCGATTAGCGAAGTATCGAGCAGCTCCGCGCGGCAGCACGTGGAGTCGTTGAAGCAAGCGTGAGACTTGTGTGTTGTGATTTTGTTTGGCCTGTTCCCGGTCTCTCCGTTCCATTTCCTGGAGATATCCGGTACTGTAAGCTGAATTGACCAAAACCAGCTCGTCATCATTGACCGTTCCAGTTGCAAGACTTTTTTTCCATCTCAACGAATGAATCGCTGTTCAAGGCTTCTAATTGATAGTCAATGGTTATAGCGAGAGGAAGGTTCCATTTGAGTGTTTGACAAGGAAAATTCTAGAAGACCAGCACATGAAAGGTACGTTTTTCGAACTTGTCACCTACATCCTTGAATCTAAGAAGTTCCTTTTTCCTCTTTTCTCTTTATTTATTTCTGAGTTCTACTACGTGACAGTGGCACTGTGATGATTCATATTTATGGTAGAAATTCGCAAACCACTACTCAGGATGCTCATCCAAGCAAAACCATGCGCATATGTTGGTAACATTTTATGACTTTTTCAACCGGAAGAAATTTTCCCACCGGACCCTAATTTCCTTAAGATAGATTTAACGAGTGAGTCAGGATAAGGTTCTTGAGTTTGGACATGCCTCCATATAGGAGTATCCAGTAAGGGAATTGAAATTGTCAAGCTCGCCTCGTTGAATTCGGAGTCAGTTGACGCTAGGTGCAGGGTAATTGGAGGGAGCTGGTCCGTTCTACGGTAGGACGGAGAACGACAGGCCGTGCGCGTGGTAGCCGGCTGTTGTGATGAAATCAGCACGAGTTCCTTCCGTCGGCCCAGATCGGGCGGTAGCCGCAGTGAAGTCATCACGGGAATTACTCAGCGCCGCCTCGGCGGCTGGTTTGGGCCGATTTGCACCATCTCAGGGGAAGCCTTCGGCACGCGCGCGGTATGCGGCGTTTCGATGGGCTTCGTCTCTCGCACCGCGAGATACCGCTCCCAGCGGACGGGGATTGGGGGAAGAGTAACAGGGTATGAGATCGTTCTAAGTTAGAATTCGGAAACAGAGCACTCTCTTCTCGCCTGCACCAACTCTGCTCTGCAGCTCGGATTTTTATTTTAGAAAGACCAGCTCCGAGCAAGATGAACCAACAGAAAACAGATACGGACGCATCTAAGCCAGCGAACGAGATGCTCTTGGACACGCTTCCGTGTAGACAACCAACGGCGCACTAGGGAACCAGGCAGCAACCGCAATGGATGTGCGCACCAGGAAACGGCGCCTGGAAGACGGGCAAGGGGAGGGAGGTCGAGGAACCCCGGGGTGAACAGGTGGCGGACACGGACGACGGTGGTACCATGCTCTTGTTGAGCTGGACGAGGAGGCCGTCCGTGAACCCGGTGGACCTGGAGCTCGGGCAGGCGGAACAAGGTGATCCCGCGAGCGTCAGCCGAGCGGGCGCCGCCGCCGTCGCCGCGGAGTTCAAGACCTTCCCGACAAGCCGCGCGGGCGGAAGCGGACGTCGTCACGCAGCGTGGGTCCTCGTGGACTGGCAGTGGAGTAGCCCATCGCATCGCGCTATGCTATAGTATGGGCCTACCTATACTGGGCTCAAACGTTGTGGGCCAAAACGAATTAAGCGGTCATGCCTCTTGCAGTGGTGCATGCACCTTGTGCTGCGAAGTGGCGCACGCTACAGTCTCGAGAGCTTGTGCGAGACTGGGAGACCGTCTGTCTCTCGCTGATCCAACCGTCTGAATCATTGCCGGAAATATAGTCTCTACTAGTAGAAGTGTAGTACTTAATAGAGCAAGGGATGAGAACGACCAGGTGAGGTCCGCCCCGACCTACTGCCCTGCGTTCTTAGCAACCAACAACACTAGTATACTGCCCCAACCGCGTGCTAAGCTACGAGTGAGAAGGAATCACTGCACATGCAAGTGTCTGCGTTGGCCCGCATAGCTGTTGCTGGTCCATAAACAGCATCAGCTAACGGTTCCATTATTGGTACTATAGCAACACAATAATGTAAATCCTCGTTTCAGAAAAAAAAACACAATGCAAGTTCTGGACTCTGGAGAAGGGAGAAAGAAAGAAAGAAGACCACCATTTGTCGGGGATTTCAGATGGTAACTTTTTTTAAAAAAAAAAGAATAAAGGGAACTTTTTGGAGGAGTCTCACGGTAGTACTCCGTACATAAAAGATTGGGGCACGTATGCAGTAGCACTTGACAAAAACCGGTCATGGCGGATAGGCAGCGCATATTCCCCTTCTTGTGCCCGGGTAAACGGTGAACTAGCTAGCAGACTATAGCTTGAGCTCATACACAGCTTCCGAATTCTCGGACGTACTGGAAGAGCTGAACCGAGCCCAGCTGAGCTGGGTCGACATCCACCCCTACGTGCATCCCGCGCTTGGCAGTACACCTCCTCTCTGCCTGCCCTGGAGGAAGCGAAGCAGCAAAAGGGCGAGCGATACCGCGCACGGTACGTGGGTCTCGCGCTTGCGCGTGCACGCGGCGCGCTTGGTTTTGTTGGGGCCGGGCACGGGCAGGGTACGTATTGTGCCTGCGCCGGCCGGGCGATTCCTCTGAACCAGCGCGGCCCCCCGTGGGAAATGGGAAACATCGCTTCACGCGTGTGGCGGTCTCGCTTGACCGGCCGGCTGGGACGGCGGTGGCGCGCCGCGCGTAGCGCCCAACGGTGGCGGGCGGACGGTGAGGCCCTTCGAATTTACCGTTGTTGCTTGCAGGATTAGTTGAGATGCGTCACCCGACCCGTAACTTGCTTGCTTCTGGAGTGAAAAGGGATCTCGCTAGCTGCGGCACGCGCATATATATGACGGATGCACGGGCCTAATTATCTGCAGCTCTCGTTTAAAAACGCCAGGATATCTTTTCATTCTCTCTTCAGATACGACCAACTGTACGTTCTTTTTATCTGGAGCATTCCGAGGCTAACCGGTATGATAGTGCTACTGCTATCCTACACGTTTCAACACGATCGCCATTGTATCATGACGATAACAGATGATGTCGTAACCTCATCTGTTTAGAGGTGCTATCGTGGCCGATTTGAGGAAAGACGCGTCTGCTTATTTGGTTCTGTTGAATGATTACGGTGAGTCTGTGAGCCACGATCAGCGAGCAGTATTTGTCTGTCCGTTTTAGGATTTGTTTGGAACGCAATTTGTAAATGCATGGGGTAGAACAGTGGTAATTCTTCTTCTTACACACGCACTCAGAAAATAAAAAGAACCACATGTGAGATGGGGTCGATCGACAGACAGAGCAGGAGCTGGACTAGCCCTGAACCCGGGATTCCACGGTCCTTTCCGCTCCGTCCCAGCGTTCGCCGCCCCACAACACAGTGCAAACCAAAAGGACATGAACGAAGAAAGATGCAAAGCAAGTACATCCACAGTCCCTACAGACAGTAGCCATAGTGGAAGCAAAAGCTGTACTTTAAATAGTTAAATTAACCTTTACCGACTACCGCGCGCTGGTTCATCATCGGTCTCTATCTCGCACGCCCTGCGAAGAGCTGCTGGGGGGGGGGTGGCTAATGACTGAAGCCTGCAGCCTGCTGCTGCACACGATGAGTAGCTTCCGGCCGGGCGTAGCGACGACGACGACGCTGGCTGCTGCGCGCTTGCACATCGAGGCCAGGCCTGTGATCCGTAGTCGTAGGCAGCGCAGCGCTGCACATGCATGTGCTCTCTCTTTTTTTTTAGAGAGAGAAGGGCCAAGTGAGATACGGTGCATAGATAGGAGTGGGCAGAGCGCCGTACATGTGATGTGTGTGCGGTAGTAGGGCAAATAGTGACATAGGATCAGCGTCCGTCGCAGGCGAGAGGGACGGAGGCTGGGCTGGGCGCTCATGCATATGCATCCCACCGTTCTGACCGGCACGACTGAGCTTGCAAAACGTCTCTGCATGGGCTCTCCCAGCGTGCCACACTGCTACTCTATTCCTCCCGTTCCGAGCCCGTCCTCTCCATTCCACCCCAGCTTGGCACAGCTCCTTTTCCCAGCTGACTACTCCATGTCGCCATCCGTCCATCCATTCCCTGGTCCCCCTTTCCCCCATGACGACGCCCACAGCCTCGTCCATCGTCGTGCGTCCCCGCAGGCAGCAGCCGCCCCACTGTCACGCGACCGAATTATAGCCTAATCACACCAAAGCACGCGACCTTCCAAGCCCCTCCATCATCACCCATATATACTCCACACCCCGGCCTCATCGCCATCCCCGATTCCCGAACGCGCAGGCAGCTGCGTTCACGTGTCCTCCGACTCCTCGCTCGATCCAACCTGTTGCCACAAAACTGCAACCACCGCTACCGCCCAGCCGCAGCCGCTAGGAGCAGCTCACCGGCTGTTCTTCTTCTTCCCATGGAAGAGGCCTAGCTTTTCTCAGCGTCTCGTGCACCGGATTTTGCTAGCGCTTTGAGAGGAGAGACCCCGGGGAGGCATGGCATTGGAGGCCCTGGTGCTGTCCCAGCAAGGCAGTCGTCGCTTCGGTTGTGGCGCCATGGCAGGAGGGGCTTGGAATGGCCTGTTTAGCGGAGTGGAGGGAACGATAGAGTTGGGTGGCGCCGGCAGCTGGGACGCGTCCGCGTGCTCGTCTTCCATGCTGCTGCATGGGTTCCAGGACCTGGGAAGCATTCCGGCAGCCGGCGCGCCGCCGGTGGCGTCCGGAGGCAGCGCGGCCGGCGCTGGCCAGGAAAAGGCCCAGCCGGCGGAGGCGGTGGCGCTGCCGTCGGGAAGGAAGAAGCGGCAGCGGACCAGGGCGGTCAAGAACAAGGAGGAGGCGGAGAGCCAACGGATGACCCACATTGCCGTCGAGCGCAACCGCCGCAAGCAGATGAACGAGCATCTCGCCGCGCTCCGCTCCCTCATGCCGCCAGCCTACGCCCAACGGGTAATTAACTGACTAGTTCGTGCACTTCTTCCCATCAACCTTAGCATAATGACGCGAACTGAGCGTGGCACTGTCGTGTCCAGGGCGATCAGGCGTCCATCGTCGGCGGCGCGATCAACTTCGTCAAAGAGCTGGAGCAGCTGTTCCAGTCTCTGGAGGCGCAGAAGCGGTCCCGGCAGCGCCCAGCCGACGGTGACGGAGACGCGGTGGCGTTCGCCGGTTTTTTCACCTTCCCGCAGTACTCCCTGAACGCTGCCGCGGCGCCTGCAGCTGCTCCCGCCGACGCCACCGGCCACAACGGCGCCGCCGAATCCGAGGAGCCCGGATCGAAGCCGTCGACAGTAGCTGAAGTGGAGGCAACCATGGTGGAGAGCCACGCCAACCTGCGCGTGCTGTCCCGTAGGCGACCCAGGCAACTGCTGCGACTGGTAATGGGGCTGCAGGGCCACCGCCTCACCGTGCTCCACCTCAACATGACCAGCTCCGGCCAGATGGTGCTCTACTCCTTCAGCCTCAAGGTACAATAGCTTGAGCTCCTTCATGTTCTTCCAACCCACAGATAAAATATTCAACCTAGCTATCTGATGGATATACATCGCCCTCAATCCAATGCGCGTACTGTATATAGTAGTAGTACCATATGATCTGGTTAGCATTACCACGCTTAGTAGTCTGAGGTCAAGTTGGTGCATACATTTCCTTTCCCTTTGGATCTTGCTTTGTCTCAAATAGCTGTTCCAAATATCTTACTTATCTGCTTAGTTTAATGGAGCAGATCGTTTAGCTAAAAGGTTGCAATTCCCTAAAACAACAGTTCGTTGACTACCAATGGATGCTCACATTTATGGGTTGGATTGTGTATATGCAGGTAGAGGATGATTGCCAACTCACTTGTGTGGATGACATCGCTACTGCGGCTCATCAGATCCTCGAGAAGATCGAAGAAGAGCAGGGTTGCAGCTTAGACTAGCATCAAGCATGCATGTTGCATACACGTGTGAAACCTTTTCAGTTTTTCTAGCAAGTGATTCCCTTTTGTGTAAACCAATAATGTAGTTATCAGCTTATCCAGTATTAAATCTTTCCAATGCATAGCTTATCTATGTTCATCGCATATCTTCTGAAGCTTATGAAGGATCCAGCTGGAGAACAATTCCATGGCGCGGCGGAGAGGACATACGACATTCCTTCTGAGCAGTAACATGTTCACTACAGGACTGACACGATTGAGAGGTGCTGTTTCACAACTCCTCCTAGGAGGATTCTGTTCCCTTTGTGAAGAATCATTCTCTGCCAAACACCAAAAGATTTCCATCTTCCCATAGTTATAAGATTCTTTCTCATATTTTCATTCTGCTCCGTTCTCCATGGAAGCGAACTATTAAAGTGATGCAACAGCATGGCCATTACTCCATATTTAGAACATAGATCACAGAGTTCCACAAAAGCTCCATCTAATCTTGGTTGGGATCAATGAGGCTATATCGGAGTAACAGCCCTGGATATGCAGTCTACTGCTAATCAGAATTGACAGCTTTCATGTCGATTCTTAGAGAAAGAACAGGTATTGAGTATAGACATCAAAGCGGTACCAAAAAGCAAAACGATAACGAGTGATGAAGTGAAGGATGAGAACTTAAATGCAAATAGTCCCAGTGTGTCCTCTCATTGACCCAATAAAAAGTTCCGAAACAGGGCACTTTACCTGATCGGCCTTTTACCATTTCTGTCTTTGTATGATTAATCAAATAGTGAAAGAGCTGCACGAACACTTCATATCTGTGACGCTTGCATCTGATTGATGCGACCAACAAGACAAACTACATGTGCTTCTTGCTGTCATGCAGCATGTCCTTTTCACTCTCCAAATGTTCTGCCACCAAGTAATGTATCTGGTAAGAAAGGGGGGCACCTGGGTAAAAATAAATAGGCGACCTAAGCTGAGTTCCATGCATCAACCAATCCCTGAAAATTTTGAGCTGCTAGATAAAGGTAGAGGAGCTGCTTTAAATATTTAGTGTGAATACACTACATGTAAGCGTGGGCGTGTGATGCATATTATCAAAAGGACAGATCTGTGTACATGAACCGCATGTGGATAAGATCACCAAACTATACCATGATATTGATGCATAATATACTTAAAAGGACGACATACTTTTTGCAGAATAGGACAAATAAGGGACAACAACATTGCTCAAAATCAGGAAAACCAGGTTGTATGCAAAAACAAGATTGCCCTTACTTTAGACTAAACACACCTTAACATACTAGTCCATATGAAAACTAATCTCGACAGCACACATGACATATCACATCTTTAAAAGATCCAAACTAAAATGTTGAGGCCTATCACAGCTTATCTCATGTGTTTGAGGAATCCATAGGCTAATGTCAGAAAACCTTCATGACAGAATGCCTGAACCTTGACAAAAGAAAAAGCATGTATCAGTAAAACTAGTGTGATTGCAACATCATTTACATTATGTATTTGTTTGGAAAAAGATCAGAAGGTTAATGTAATTAGGCACATTACACTATAACACTCTATAAGTACAGTATTGCTGTATTGGTACAAGCCAAACAAACAAGTGACTAACTGGAGATCAGCAGCGACTGCCCCATCAAACAGCGAAGTGACAATAAATGGACAGGTTAACAGATGGATCATTTTTGTTTCTTAGGACTAGTAACAAATAAATCCAGTCGAAGAAAGAGACTGAAAAGGGGAAGAAGAGAACAATAGTGGGAGTCAAGGAGAGTATGAAATGAGCAGAAAGTAAAGCACAATTTTTTTCAGAAGTTGCCAAAATGAACTAAAGATAAACCAACAGCACCACAGCAGAAGACCAGTGAAAATATAAAATGCATTGATGGTTAATGTTTAATCATGCAAGACAACTTCCTTCATGTTTTAGCTCCATAGCATGAATGGCCTACTTTGCACACCCACGAAGAACGGAATTTAGAGGTAGATGGATCATGGATGTGGTGGTAAAGAGTTTGTTAGCCATGCACTCACATAGTAAAATCGTAGTTCACTAAGGGCATACCCAGTGCTGAAGGCTCCCACACCTGTGGGGTCTAGGGAAGGGTTATTTCTAGACAGTCTTACATCTGCTTTTGCAGAGAGGCTGGTTCGAACCCAAGACCTCAGGACACAAGTGGAGACACAGTACCACTACGCCAGATCCGCCCTTCTAAAATCGCAGTTCCCTGAATAACTAAAACTACAGTCAAGTTTCAACAATTCGATCTGGAACATCTACAAGTTTAGAACCAATTAAGACAGTGCTGTGATCAAGTATCTCTTATGAAACACTAAATGACATAAACCGAGCTACTCGGACACTAAAAAAAGGTCAAGGACAAACACTGAACATTCATCAAACATTAAAGATATTTGCATGAGCCTTGAACATTCTCTTGTTATGTTTAAAATGAACGAAAACTTGATTTATTGAGAAAACAGGTACCTCAATGTGATGAATCATCCCAATTTGATCTGCAGGAATACACCGCACCACTGTATTTCAGTTCATTTATTAACCTGCCAACAGGAAGAGCTCCCATACAATCTGACATATGTTAGCACGTTGGATGTTCTATTACTAGTTATGCTCACAGTCACAGGACATTAGCATCAACATGATAAAAGAGCGATGACTTACTAGTTTAAGTTTGCGGTCAATATGTGCTCAGGGCCATCCATACAAAGCACTGGTTTCTCAAGATACAGATTCTCGATTTAGTAAATTTGTTCCATTCCTTTTTGAGACCGATGAAACAGATATAGCCAATAAAATGTCTTCCTTCTTGCATGATAGCTACATTATAAATACACAGAGAAGACAAACACCAGCTTCTCCGCCAAAATTTACTCAACCCAAGCTTGAAAATATGATACAGGAAACTTGGGACTTACAAGGTAACACCAATACATTAACTGAAGAAATCCATATCGCCCAAGAACTGCTCTCATTGTACAAGGAGATTTTCATTGAGAGCTACTTCAGCTCTCAGGTATACGCTTTCTATCAAACACTGACACACTACCAGCTCCCGGCTTTGCTGAGGCTGCACCCCCCTTGAGAGTAAAACCATTGCTGCTCACAGTGGCAGCACGGTGCCACTGGAACGGCCATTCCGTGAGAAGAAGAATCCCAGACCACCGCTTGACATGGACCTGCCAATTTCAAACCGGCCTGCCTGACAAGAGGATGAAGATATCCCTGATGCCTCCTTCCCCTTCACCCTGAAGACCCTCATCTGTTGGGCACCTGGCAGCTTGCAAATACAGTGTGTGTCATCATCCTGGCTTTCAGGAACAGGCATGAGGAACATCGGTGAATCCATGGATGCCGAGCGTCGAATTGGGTTGGGCGTCGCCCTTCCACTGTCATCCGCAGCAGCAGCTGCTGTGTCCTCACTTGGAGCTTCTGGAGAGTCCTCGGAGTCCTCAGAGCCCTCGGCCTGCGATTCCACTTCGGATAGTGGCATTTCGTCAAGCACTTCGCGCTCTTCGTGCTGGACGACATCCCCCTCAGGCTCTAGGGCCGCGGCAGGAAGGTCGGAGGGAACGACGACGACTGGGGAGCGGCAGAGCGGACAGTTGACGTGGGCGCGGAGCCAGGTGTCGATGCAGGACGCGTGGAACGGGTGCGAACAGCGCGGGAGGAGGCGGACCAGCTCCCCGTCGCTGAACTCGCCGAGGCACACCGCGCAGTCCCCGCCCCGCCCCACGCCGCCGCGGTACTCCACGGTGGCTATGGACGCGATGGTGGCGTCGTCGAGCCCCACCGTGCGGATATACCACACGTGGTGCACCACCCCGCCCCCCTCCTCGTCGCCATCGCCAAACCAGTCTTCGTCAGGCGGCGCACCCGCCGCCGCCGGGGCTGCAGCCGCGGTGCGCCGGCGCTGGCGCAGGATCCGGCGTCGGCGGCGGTAGAGGAGGAGCGTGGCGAGCGCGAGCGAGAGGAAGAGGAAGGCGGAGAGCAGGGAGACGGTGAGGAGGAGGCGCACGGGCGCGTGGCGGTCGGCGTCCGGCGGCGCGCGGGGGAGCACCGGGATCGGGGGCGGCGGGGGCTCGGCGAGCTCGTAGCAGACTCCGCCCCCGGGGCACGGCTGGCACTCGAGGGGGTTCTCCCTGCAGTTGACGGTGACCGTCGAATCCGGCTGCACCGGGTACATGGCTACTGCCTCGGATCGTGCGGCAGCGGCGGCGACGAGGGCTCGGCGGCGCGCATCGGGGGCCGGGCCGGGGTGGCCGTGCGCGAGGGGGCGGTGGTGGTGGACTGATGCAGATGGAAACGTGGAGTGGATCGGTCGTTGTTGGGTTTGGTAAAAGTTTGGCGACCCAGGGGAAATTGGGGGTGGAGCTGGAGCGCATGGATCAGCCGCACCCTGTACCTGGATTACGCAAAGTCAAGCAACTACCGGTGTTCGTTGAACCGAGATCAGCCTCTGCTCTCTTCTCTAGTACTACGCATCCTGTACACGTATGACTGTGCTGGCCTGCTACGTAACTCGGATGGCCAGATGTAACCCGGAGCAAATCGAGGATTTCACCGACGAATCGGTAGCCGTCGTAGCCAGACGGTGCCAGTAAAAATAAGTTTAGCTAACTGCGCAAGCCCAGCGGTAAAAGGGTAAAATTTGTCCGAGTTGTTAGGCCCGGTTCGGTAATGTTAGGCAAAGAGCCAGTTGAGTTAACCATGGTTTCAGCGCAATCAACGGGGAACCACGCACCGCATCAGATTGGAGTCGTGACCGTTTGGTTGCAGCATCAGATTGTTTGCTCCCCGTGGTAACAGAGTAAAAGGGATTGAGAACAACGTTTGACTGAACTCGGAAAACGACGCGCCCTGTTTTCTTTTTTCCTTTTTCTTAAACATGGCCCATTAGGGAGGTCACACCAGTTGGGCTTTTGTCGGAGTTCAAATCGTGTGATGGGCTGTCCTGCACTGCTACGAAGACGAAGTCTCCGTCGCTCCATCAGCGTCTGTAGCCTCAGTTTCGTTCGACCGGGCTGCTGTCCGCACGGGCACGTGAAGTGTCCGGGCGCGAGCCAGAGCGCCCTGTCCTTCGCACGCTCCCTGTCCTCGGTGCGTTCGGTGAAACAGCACCGCCAGTCGTCGTCGCCCGTAGGACGCGTCAGCTCCGTGCACCGTGCAGGCAGAGGCAGGCTCCGCGCCTAGCTCGCTTGTGTTTCGTGTGAACGAAACCACATGAAACAGGAACACGCCCTTGCTGCCCTGCTACTTTGGCATCGGTCGGTTCCCTCGCCCGCCGGCCAGCCATCACACGAATTTCGTTTTCTTGGAGCAACGCCTCTGCCTGCCCGACTGAAACCAAAAGATGATTCGAGCTATCCGAACCTTTTTCTGTTTCGAATGCCCTCGATGGCCTGACGCGTGAATTTTCTGTTCGAGCGCATCTCGAAAATGCGCCCGTTCGTTCTGGTCATCCAAAAGGAAGCGACTTGTCATGTCAATCAAAACGTATTGCGCATTTGCGCCAAGATGCCACCAGCTGTGTTAAGCACCACTTTTGCGTCCCCTCTGGTCTCGGAAGCTTTGAGTCGCGCCAAAGCCATTCCAATTCTATTCTCTTCACACACTGCACCCGCTCGTCCTTTGAATTGACGAAATATGGCCTGTAAAAGGGGGCAAAAGTTGTAGGATTTATATGTACTGCATATGGAAGAACAGACTACTACGTAGTAAGCAATTGACGTGGGCAGATTCTTTATCTAGTTTTACCTTTGAATTTTCTGCAACCTTCGCGATCTATAAAAAGACCCTGCAGCCCGCGGTAAAGTGTGCAACAGCAGCAGTGATCTGTCCCTTCGCATGCTCATCCGCCCCGCCCTCCTCTCGCTCCTTCCATCGGAAGTCCAACGCATCATCAACTTGAGATACTAGTTGTCATGGCCAAAGCCCCTCTGGCTCTCGTCGTCGCGCTGCTCGTGGCAGGGTGGTGCGCGGCGCTGGCCTCGGCCACGACGTACACCGTCGGCGACGGGCAAGGCTGGGCCACCGGCGTCGACTACACCAGATGGGACAACGACAAGGCCTTCGTTGTCGGGGACAGGCTAGGTGAGCGAGCTCTGCTCCCTTCACGATCCGTGATCTTGTATTCTAGCTAGCTATGGCTACTCCGGTTCAGTAGGCACGGCCCATATGGCTGGCCATACATATATGATATATGATGCTGCTGTTGACGCGCTCGCGCCTCGTCGGAAACTGCATGCATGTGCAGTGTTCAACTACTCGCTCAAGGCGCACACGGTGACGGAGGTGAGCAAGAGCGACTATGACGCCTGCTCCGGCAGCAACGCGCTGAGAGACGACGACAGCGGCAACACCGTCGTCACGCTCGACACCCCTGGCTGGCACTACTTCATCTGCAACGTCCCCGGCCACTGCGCCAGCGGCATGAAGCTCGCCGTCCTGGTCTCCGCCACGCCCACGGGCGCCACCTCGACCGGCGCCGTCGGGGGCGTGCTGCTGGTCCCGGCGATGGCCTCCGTCGTCGCCACGGCCGTGGGCGCTGCGATCAAGCTCGCGCTGCTCTGAGATAGTCGTCGTCAGCCTCTCACACTCTCAGGGTAGAGACAGTCATTGTTGATGAGTCTTGTAATAAGTGATCTCTTGTTCATCTCTGTTACTTTTTTCTGCCAAGTGCCCAATGCTCGTCCTGAACGCTGCACCTGATTTGTGTACGCTAATTAGTTCTGCTTGCATGCGGTTTATGCTATATTTTCATGTCTTTGGTTTTGTGTGCACCCGGCGCATCATCGTGTCTGATCGTTTTGTTATTTGTTTGGTTGTCTTTGTGTAATTAAAAACTGCTTCTCTTGTGTTTCATCAACGAAGTGGTTCCCGGCAAATTGTAAAGGTAAACGTCCTTTGAGATCTCACTAGTCACTACGATACTGTCGATCAGGTAAAAGAGCGATTTGCCAGGAATGTAAAAGTTACTTACTAATAATAGCTGTCCGCGAAAAGCTAGTGCCTTTAATTCTCTTGTGTGGATCACCTCAGAGAACTCTTGATCCTTTGCAATCTCGAAACACCGCTCTATCAGCAAGCTTTGCAAAAGCAACAGGTGGTCGAGACAGATCAGTAGAACGTCGTGGACCGTGTAGTACAGAGACAGACAAGGAGAGTTCCGAACCACCGCGTTTGAAAAAAAAAATAGTCGATAGACGTAAGTCTGAGCAGTCTATCTATCTACTACTATCTTTTTTACGCTACTAGTTCGGATTTAAAACTGACAACATGCGTGGGCACGACAAGATGGGCTGGATTTGAAAAAAAAATAGAGAAGACATAAATGGGCCTAAGGTCGATCTAAAAAACGAAGAGAGGGCCCAAACGGATTAGGAAGGGCCACTTGTTGGGAAGGAAGGGCCGACCAGTGGGCCGCACGGACTGGTGAGAAGTGAACCGAGCAAGATGCTGCGTTCCATGGGAGATTCTGCGTGAAGCTTCTTTTGATCGTCGGTGCGGAAGCACAACCATCCTGCTTGCTTTTCAGTAGATGCCCTGCACAACCAAGACGGAGCGAAATCCAGTAGGAGTACTCACGTCGGATGCGAAGGGAAAGGCGGACAACTCTGCAAACCCCTCCTTTCGTTCGCCGTGTGCTCCCTACAAATAAAGAAGGAAAGCGAAAGGGGCTTCTTTGCCAGCACCAAAGTTGCCAGGAACCAGCGCACATATAGTGCCGCGTTACAATCGTGGCAAAGGCGACGAGCGTACCTCCATTGATCGATCGATCGATCCGATGGAGGACGACGACGAGCGGCCAGTTTTCTGATGGTGGAAAAGAAATACCGAGTCCTGGCTCTAAACTAAGGAAAATGTTGGCACGACTGAAAGTGTTAATAATGGCTAAGACAGTGCTGATGCAGTTTGTTAAAGTGAAAAGCAAATGATAACATGGTATCGATGAGTCGGCGGTGTGCGCCGACGTCCCTCCTAATCTCCGCCCTCCCTTTTCAGCTCACCGACCACCCAATCATCACAGAGGAGTAATCTTCGGACACGTAAGTTGAGTTTCGCGGAGAACCCAATATCCGCCGTGTATCGTCGTCATCGCCGTACCGTCTGAGCAAACTGATCACCACGAGAGCCGGCAGAGCGCCGCAGCCTTGCCGGACTAACCTGACCCGTCGTCGGGCTCGCACCGACCGACGTGGTGATGCCCGCTGCTGTGCTGCACCGGGGTCTGTCCGTGCAGGGCGGGAAAAGCGGCCGTGCGGACGGAGCAAACGACACCCTGCGTGCGGCTGCTGCCTGACGACCAGGGCCCTGCAGGTGCGGCGCGCGCGTGGTGCTGGTGCCAGCCCCACCGGCCACAGCGGCCCCGACAGCTCGCCGCCGTTCCCCACCGACCCCCGTGGCGTTTTCTATTCGCTGCAGCTGCTCCACAGCTGGCCTCGCTCGCCCAGTCCCTACTCCACCACCCGAAATAGGGGTGCCTAGTTATTGTTTTCTGGCAGCTTGCTCGGCGCGCCCAGATCCACGCCACGGCTGCCCAGATCCACGCCACGGCTGCCCCGATCTGCACGAACACGATGAATCTGCGTGTCTGTCGACGAGCTGCTGAGCAACGGCATGCCCAAGCTCAAGCTCAAGCGGGCGCGCCACGTTTGCTAGCTAAGCTAAGCTATATACGCTTCGAGATCTGGGCCAGTAAGTTGTCGCAAGTGCGGTGAATGGTAGAGGAAGAAGAAGAAGCTGTGAAAGAAATTAACGGAGGATTATACAAATGGAACATCACCGGGCTAATCAACCAACCAATCTGTCCAAGCCACAATCCTACACTGTAATAAACACAGATACAGGCGCCGTCCTACTGGATCCAAGAATGACGGAAGGAATATGGAAGGATCAGAAAGAAGAGGCAAGAAAAAAAAATCAACAGCTCAACACGGATAACAATAAGTTACAGCACGGGGCGGATCTCTCAGAAGAATGCAGCGGCGGCGGCCACGGTGGCGGCGGCGGCCCACTTGGCGGCGGGAGAGACCCCGGTGGCGGCGCTGGGAGGAACCTCGGCGGTGGGAGCCGAGGCAGGGCCCTCCGGGGCGGGCGCCGGCGGGGAGCTGATCTCGGGGGTGGGGGCCGCAGACTCGGGCGCCGGAGCGGAGGCCGAGGGGACGGGGGCGGGAGTAGCCGGTGCCGGGGCCGGGGGAGGCATGACCGGGGCCTGGGCCGGGGGAGGAGTCACCGGTGCCGGGGTCGGCGGCGGCACGGCAGGCGGTGGGGACGCCCTGGGGGTGGGGGCCGGCATCGGGGTGGCGGCCGGGGCCTGGGCCGCGGCGGCGGCGAAGAGCATGGCCATGGCCAAGACAGCGAGCTGGAGACGAGCCATTGGAGCAGACAGACAGAGAGAGAGAGAGAGTGAGAGGCGCTTGAGCTTGCGGGAGTGAGAGGCGCTTGAGCTGGGTGCGTACTGTAATGGTGTCCGAGACAGAAGAGGGCAGAGAGCTTATAAAGAGGTAGAAGACGAGGTTAAGACGCATAAATAGTAGTGATACAAGGGGGTTAGTGATAATTTTTGGCGTTGATGGTCCGTTCGATCAGTATTGGGTGGTAGTGATGCCTTCTCTGCTGTACCGTGTCCGTTCGAAAGGTCCAAATCTTTTTTCCTTTTCTAAAAGACAACACGAAGTCCAGTTCAGGTATGAAAAAAATCTGGAAATGATGATTTTGAGGACATTCCATTTTTTTCTTTTCACGCGGAATTGTTGATCTTTTCATCTGGTGGGTTATGATGAGCTGTCCGGACATTTGGTCACACCTGATTTTGGACTCTCTCATAGAATTTGGAAAAGGCAGCGGTGTGATTTTTTTTTTGCTTTTTTGTATATGCTGAAATTTTCAAGGAGTCCATGATAATGGCTATTGATTCAGTTCAAATACCGATTGGTTCCATTTGGCTCCATTAGCTTAACATTTTTTCTGAGACCTAACAGGGAGAATTGGACTGCCTTTTGTGATATTCCTGCATAGAAATAAAAAGTTTTTTCAATGAGGAAAAGAAAATATGATGTTATTTGACATGGTGTACAAAATACATTTCATGACTAATTTGAAGGAGATAAGAAGTTAATGTGACTAGCCGTTGGTGACCACCTGGCATGTAGTACGACCAGCTAAGGTTAAGTTGCCAATAATATTGTCTATAGGAGAAATTTATTAGCTTGATGAGACTTATTGATCAGGCCCACACGTTCTTCTATCCCTAGGATTTTAAATTCCGCAATTGGCAACACAAGGCTTATTACTACTGACCTAAATAGATCGCACCATGTTTACTGTTAAAAATTTCTCTTTTCTAAGGTCTTATTTAATCCACAATATTGCTTTGCAACTTTTTGGGATTCTTATGGAAAACGTGCTTTTGTAGATTGCCTACGACAAGTTGGATGGTTTGATCCCATAATATAAATCTAAGTGATTTCTAGCCTAACCACATCATTCCAGAACTTAAGTTACACTCCTCTACAATTTGTCAAACTGCGTCCACATAATATAAACCCAATGACTAAGTATATAATCAAACGTCCACAACCTACACTCCTCCATGATGTTAACTTGATACCCGGGATGGATCCATTAACTCGGTATTTTCTTTCCAAACCCTTTGACGCCTTAAAAAATATACTTATTGACAAACCACAAACTCCGCTTTCTTGGAGTCAAAGATACACATTTATTTCCATTTCAAACTTGTCAGGAGCAATCCGTCTTAGAGTCTAAACATCAAAATCAACAGCCACAACTCGAGAGCATGGACGCATTCCTCCTTGTCCACGGAAGGACCGATCATACATGATGTGATGTTCCAACGGATCTTATATATAATGGACAAGGATATTGCATTTTTCATTTATTTCGTAGCCTTCGGTGCACCTTCGTATATGTACAGCAAAACGGTTTGTGCCAGGTTGGAAGATTCCAGCTGGCCAATCGGCAACGGCGACACCGACGTACCAACCAGCAAAACAATCCGCCCACCTTCCAAGCGGAAGGACTTTACGGCGTCGAGTTCGCAACGTGACAGCCACAAACTCAGTTTAAAATTGTATGCTGCGGCCATTGTCCCCACGGGCTGTACGTCCATGAAGTCGTGTGGTACAGTTGGAATAGTTTGGCGTGCTGATAGGGGCAGGACAGTGGGCGACGGCCACCACAAAATTCTCTGGCTCGCATTTCGACGTGTCGAGCTATAGTTTAGTCGGTATCGGCTTATTACAAAGATTGGAGCTCACTATCCATGATAAAAAAATGGCTATTGTGAGGAATTGAGTTTGTCTTCGTTGGCTAGGTGATGGCAGGATGTGATGAAAAATCACCTAATACCTCTTAGGTTTAGGTCTCATTTTTATTAAAAAAAGTTTGTTGTGGGTTATTTTCTCGATAAATAATTGTCTTCTGTTTGTACTTCTTTGCCTGCTAACTATTTCAAGTGGAACTCCAACATGCATGCGTAACATACATTGTTTGGCCCGTTAAATTGCCTTGCTAACTAATCAGCGAAATAGCGAATTACTGTAAGCACAGCAAAGCTTTTAGTTGGTATATGAACTTCTATATACATTATCTTTGGGGGCCAGTGAGGAGACCAGCTGGGCATCGATCAAGTGCCTGAGAGTGGTTGGCTGGTCATCGATAATGATTGGGGACTTTCATAAAAGATCTGCTGAGTTCCAATACCCACAAGATAAATTGTTGGTTCTAACTAGCCAATCGCTCTCACGAATAGTAATAAGCAAATCATCATGCCAGACACGAGCCATCCTCGGCCACCGTCGCTGCATACCAGCGCGGTTGTTGGGGTCAGAGCAGCAAATACAGGTGATCCACGCTACAAAGTTCAAGAACGTGAGAGCTAAGCAAGCTTAAACGCTTTGACTTTGTACAACGACGCAACCCCCCTCCCCGTTTGTGTAACAACCTGTAAAAAACCGACACTTTGGGACTAGGTAAGCCCCAAAATTTCACAGGGGTGTGGCTTAACTCAGCCTAGTACATTAGTCGTCCAGAAAACAACTATAATACCAACTGAAACTAGGATATAGAACCTTTCGTGTCTTGTGCTTTCGCACAAACAGACAGAAAGGGACAATTGACCGTACAATGGTTGACAGAATTGTTCGCACCAGAACAAGAATATGCATAGCAAGTTATCCATTCGTTGCGTCGGATAACACTATATTTTTGCTACTTGTTCCCCGTCTACTGTCTTTGCATGTTTCGTTCTTCTTGAGAATGTACTACTATGTCCAACACAAGAAATCTCCCACAGATGCATATTTATTAGCCAAGTATGGGACATGATGCAAATTTGTTAATGTAACAAGCGTCTGATAGCCATCCTCATTTTCACTGGTTAAATGAAAAAAAAAACAGAAAGAACACAATGCAAAAACTAGCTTCCTCGAACCTTGCTTCCAACCAAAACTCCAATAACCTCAGTCAGCCTGCTCTTGCTTACTCATGTATAGAAACTAATTGCAATGCGTTGTTACTGCACCAGTCCTACAACTTCTTGCAACTGTTTTTTTTTCCACAAGTCCATTTGCATACGATTCTTTTGAGTTTTGATGTCCAAGTCCCAAGCTAAAGGTTTGCAGTATGGTTAGAAACCCCTTGGAAAGTAAGGTAAGTGATTCTACTAACCAACCAAACTGAAACCAGAAATGACATTATTTTCATGCTTCATTGAGAGTGATTGCCTCCACCGTTCTATGGCTTTGCCTTGAGCAGGATCGAAGAATATGGAGCAAGTCTATACCTTGATCCTTAGAATGGCACACCTTGTGGTAATAATATCGTTTGGTGATTCCAGATTGATATCCACCTGCAGAACACCGACAATACAAACAGTAAGCTAACTAAACTAAACAGTGAGCTAACTAAACAGAAGGGCACTGCACCTTGTGAACTCAGTCCAGTGTAGTAGGTTTATTGCCCAATATAACAGTAAAGGAGTTCTGTAATAGAATTATCTAGGCATTTAACCACCAATTTTCCCAATCTATAAAAGATCTTGCCTTTGCTGATCTGAATGATCATAACAACAATATAATTGGTCCCATGTAATAACTTCTATAAGTAAGAAGACGGCACTATTACATAAAGGAAATCATACATTAACTATGTGAGGTAAATTACTACATATAAATATTTAATCAGGATCAGAGAATATGCATACCACACGGTTCCAGCACTCATGGTGTGGCGGAGGAGGAATTACAGCATCAATGAAATAGTCATGAGCGTTGAATGCTAAATAGATGTCCCCACCAGACTTATGATCGTGTATCTGCTGAGAAACAGGGAGGGGGGAGACCCCTTGGCTGCACTTAGGGCTGCGCAGGGGAGAAACCAGCAGCGAGGAGGCGTGGGGGCAGCTGCGCAGTACGTAACATGGGGGACAAAGTAGCTGGTCACGACGGCTAGGGTTAGGGTTCGAAGCCACCGTGATCCAAAGAGAAGAACAACCTTCAACGGGGATTCTTATTTTTTTCTGGATGCTCAAAACATGAGGGAGGGGGGCTGCTTATAAAGGGGGGACAGGACCCTCCCCCCTTGGCCGCACCCTACTCCTAGTCGGTTTGGGGACAATCCCCCCCAAACTGACTAGGATTCTTTTCTTCCCTTTTTTTAGTCTATTTCTTTCTATCTAAACTGACTCAATCTATAACTCCCTTTTATTCTTAAACCTTATCTAATTAATTCTTCTAAATATCCTCCTGGTGCGGCTGTAGGGCCTGGCCAGCCTAGTTGTGGGCTTTGTGGGCCCCACGCCGACCATATTGGCGGCCCACAAACGCATCCACAACATTTCCCCCCTTCTCGACAAAGAGCTCGTCCTCGAGCTTAAAGGAGGGGTGCTTCATCCTGAAATCTTCTAGTTGCTCCTATGATGAATCAGCTTCAGAATGTCCTGCCCATTTGACGAGTAGCTCCCAGACACCTCTGTTCAAACGCGCCCTTTGTACTTTTTCAGGCGTAGATACAACACGTCCATGGAGAAGTGGTGGTAAAGTCACCACCTGTATGGGAGCAGGACCTTCAAATTTCTTTAACAGTGACACATGGAAGACATCATGTATCCTTGCTTGAGGAGGCAGTTGAAGTTTATATGATACAGTCCCAACGCGTTGAATGATCTGATATGGTCCAAAATATTTTGGTCCAATTTTTGAAGAAGGCATCGCCATTACTCCCACAGCTGTCCTCTGATTAAGCCGCAGCCAAACCCAATCACCGGTCTGAAATTCCACCTCTCGACGGAACTTATCTTCATAGCTTTTCATGGTGACTTGTGCTTGTACCAGCCTGCTCTTGATTTCAGCTAAGAATTCATCTCTATCCTTTAGTTGTTTATCCACTGCTGCTACTCTAGATACGCCCGGTTGGTAACCAACAAGAGTCGGAGGGTCCCTGCCATAGACCACTCTGAAGGGCGAGCATTTGAGGGTCGTCTGGTAGGAAGTGTTGTAGCAATAATCAGCCCAAGGAAGCCACTGCAACCAAGTATTTGGTCGGTCACCAGCCAAGCAGCGGAGGTACACAGTGATGATCTTGTTGACGACCTCAGATTGGCCGTCAAATTGCGGGTGGAAGGCCGAGCTGAGCTGAAGTCGGACACCGGCTAGCCGGAACAAATCTGACCAGAAGAGGCTGGTGAAGACAGTATCACGATCACTGACGATGGAGCAGGGAAAGCCGTGTAGTCGTACAATGTCGTCGAAGAATGCCCGTGCCACTGATGCAGCACTGTAAGGGTGGCTTAGGAGAATGAAGTGGGCATACTTGGAGAAGCGATCTACCACTGTCAAGATCACTGATTTCCCACCAACTTTCGGAAAACCTTCAATGAAGTCCATGGAGATATCACTCCAGACTTCCGACGGTATAGGCAGCGGTTGTAGCAGGCCGGCTGGATGAAGATGATCAGTCTTGTTGCGCTGGCACGTAGCACACCAGCGGACATACTCACGCACCCGCCGTAGCAAGGACGGGTTGTCGAAGGAGAGGCGTAGCCGATGCACTATCTTCTGGATGCCTTCGTGGCCCCCATCATGCGCCTCAGCTAGGAGAGAGGGCCACAAGGAGGACTTGTCGGGAACGAAGAGCTTCCCCTTGTGAAGTAGAAGGCCGTCGCGTTCGGCCCAGTCAGCAGGTGCGACTCCCTCACGCAGTTGGGCACATAGCTGCTGCGCCTGCTGGTCTGTAGCGATCTCCGCGCGGAGCGAGTCGAAGAGTGGAAAGACTGGCACGGATATGGCGTGAATAGCTATGTCTTCCTCGTCGCGGCGGGACAGGGCGTCAGCTGCCCCATTCAAGCGCCCCGGTCGGTACTCAACCTGCAGATCATAACCAAAAAGTTTGCTCACCCAAGCATGTTGGGGAATCGTCGTGAGTCGCTGATCCACGATATATTTCAGGCTGAAGTGATCAGTCTGAACAGTGAAGGGACGACCCCACAAGTAAGGCCGCCAATGGCGTACGACCTTCACAAGACCGATTAGCTCACGCTCGTATGCCGGTAGCTTATGATGGTGAGTCGCTACAGTGTGGCTGAAGAATGCTGTGGCGCCGTCGCCCTGGTGTAGAACCGCCCCAAAGCCGGCGCCGGACGCGTCGCAGTCGACAATGAAGCGCTTGTCGAAGTCCGACATTTGAAGTAGAGCGTTGTCATCAACGCCTGCTTGAGTTGGGAGAAAGCGTCCTGCGCATCATCAGTCCAGCGGAATGCTTCCCGCTTTAGGAGGGCGGTGAGGGGTGCGGCCACCGCACCATACCCCGCAATGAACTTGAGGTAGTAGCCGGTGAGCCCGAGGAAACCTCGCAAGGCTCGTAAGGACCGAGGTGTAGGCCAACGTTCCATGGCCTCCACCTTGGTCGGATCCATTGCCACGCCGTGAGCGGATATGATGTGTCCTAAGTAGGACACGGTCTCCTGGCCGAAGAAGCACTTAGATTTCTTCAGGAACAGCTTGTTTGCCCGTAGTGTCTGGAACACCTGCTTGATGTGCTGAAGGTGTTCGACACAGGACCTGCTATACACCAATATGTCATCAAAGAAGACAAGCACAAATTTTCTGATGTAGGGGTCGAGAACGTCGTTCATCAACGACTGGAACGTGGACGGCGCATTGGTGAGGCCGAATGGCATCACCAAGAACTCATAGTGGCCTCGATGAGTTCGGAATGTTGTCTTTTCAATGTCGTCCGAGTGCATGCGCACTTGAAAGTAGCCGCTGCGGAGGTCATGCTTGGTGAAGAACCTTGCGCCGCGAAGCTCGTCCAGTAGCTCGTCAACCACCGGGATCGGGAACTTGTCTTTCAAAGTTCGGGCATTGAGCTCGCGGTGGTCGATGCAGAAGCGCCACGTGCCGTCGGCTTTTCGGACCAACAGTACTAGCGAGGAAAATGCAGATGTGCATTCTCGGATGATGCCTTGGCGAAGCATCTCGACGCATTGCTTCTCAATATCGTCTTTAAGAAGCTGGTGGTAGCGGTACGGCCGGACAACTACTGGAGTTGTGCCCGGCAGGAGCCTGATTTGGTGGTCGTGGCGCCGTGCAGGAGGAAGCCCGCGTGGCTCGTCGAAGAGGTCCTGGAAGCCATCCAGGAGGGCGCCCGTCATATCAGTAGGTGGTGCTAGAGAGGCACATACCGGGGCTGAACTTCGCAGCCCCGTCCAGATCACCTCACGGTCCCCGCGCCACAGTTTCATCGTGAGGTCCTCAAGGTTGCAGAGAATGGGTCCCAAAGATAGCAGCCACTGGACTTCTAGAACAAAGTCGAAGACGTCCAGTGGAAGTGCGTAGCATGTGACGTCGAAGCGATCCCCTGCAATCATCAAGGGTACACGTGGACAGATGCCTGTACAGGAGATAGAGTCGCCGTTGGCGACTCGGACGCCGACGCCTGGCCGTGGTAACATCATCAGGCCGAGCTCCTTGATGAGTGGTTCCCTGATGAAGGTGTGAGTGGACCCTGTGTCGACCAATGCTGTCAGTAGGTTCCCGTGGACGTAGACCTGGAGCTTCATTGTGTTGGCGAAGTCGATGCCGGTCAGGGCGTGTAAGGAGATGCCCATATCAGCTACGGCCGCGTCAACATCATCATCGTCGTCAAGCTCCAGAAGGAAGATTCCTTTGCCGGCACACTTATGGTCCGGTGTGTACCGCTCAGGGCAGTGATAGCACTCGCCGCTTGCCCGCTTAGCAGCCATCTCATCGGGTGTAAGGCGTTTGAAGCGCGGGCGAGAAGATGTCGTTGTCGATGATGTCGGGGCGGGTGTTATAGAACTGCCACTTGAGGCCGTAGTAGAGGCGCGGGACACAACAGAAGAGCGCGTGGAGCGTTGAGAGGCGGCGCCCTTCTGTATTCCGCTATCTGTTATTGTCGCAAGTCGACGTTCAAAGGCTCTGGCTAGACTCATGGCGGTTTGTAGATTAGTGGGAAACTACAGCTCCACATCCGTTCTAAGTGGCTCGCCGAGGCCAGCTGTGAAGAGGTTGATCTGCTGGCGCTGGCTGAGGTCCTCGCAACGACAAAGAAGGACAAGAAATTGATGCTGATATTCCTCAATCGTACGAGTACGACGGAGATCTTTAATTTTCGCCGGGTCGTTGGAGCGGAGCGGAGGCCCGAAGTCGCTTGAGCATGCTATAAGTGATTCAGCGTTGCAAACTTATGAGCCAGTACTGAAGCAGTGATTCCTTTCAGCTCACAAGACTCACTTTCGAAGCATTCCTTTACACATGATCCCTTTCAAATATAGATAGTCTTTATTAAATGGAAACCTCAATCAGAATAATATGTAATACACATAAATATACATCACAAAATTGTTGAATACTCAATTTGCTGCATGAATGCAATCTACACCAAGTTGTCAAATAAAAAATGTTGAATATCTTCAAAGGAAAATATAATATCAAAAATTTATAAATACCTCTACTAAGACATGCCATAGATCTCCAGTTTTGTTCTTCTGGTGATCTAAAGTGAACTTGAGAATTTCAAAATCATTTTGGGCTCCTCTGGAGAAAACAAAGAATATGGCATGGTTCCTTAGAAAGAGAAAGCGAGATGGGAAAAGAATCAATAGAGACAAATCTAATCAGTAAGCAATGGTTTAGATCAGGCTTACAATTGATAGCACATTATAAAATTTAAATACGAGGAGCATACTTGCAGTTCAAGTATACAACCGAGTCATTTGAACCTATTAAAGGTATAGGAGTTGTACAGGAATCTCATTGTTGAGTCCTTTTCCTATTCCAGTCATGTAACCCATATGTATCGCCCCTGTGGGAGTATTATTCGGTCCTACTCAAAAAGAGCCATTAATACCCCTCGATCCATTCATGTGCGCATGGATCCTTTTTTTCTGTGCATAATACATGTAGCATTCTCGATAAAGTACATGCACCTAAGTGGGTCTTGCAGAAATGCAGGGAAAGGCTGCGTACAAAAGACCTAAGTGGGTCAGACCCTTCCCCGGAGCAAGCGGGAGCTACATGCACCGGGCTGCCCTTTCCTTTATTCTCGATAAAGTACACATAAGGCTGAAATACGAATAATGTCTGATGAGATATGATGACAGTGTCACCATATGTTGGCACCCTAAAAAGTTTTAAGCTCCAGAGCGATTGACCAAAAATAAACATAGACAAGGTTATCACAAACATAGTAATAGTGCTGACTATCAAAGTCAGAAAGGTGGGAATAGACTTACGGAGCGACTGGAAAACTATATGATTTCCTATTCGACAGAAAGCAAAAGTTCTGGGAAGACAGTCAATATTTAGCTCCAATGGCATGGAAAGAAACATCAATGCATAGCTATAGGAAAGCAAGTCTATAACTCTCATCAAGTTTCAAGCATAGGATGACAGAGGAGGCATGTTGTGAGAAAATGCAAAAGTTCAGCCCGCTTTCAACTTGTGATACTCCGAGTGGGAAAGCTTTACCAGATGAGTATTTCAAGGGAATTTTCGTACCAGGCCCCGTGCATTCCATTGTCTGGTGTTGCAGAATAAACAGGTGTTATTTAAATGCTAAAATACACAAGGAAATGGTGCCTTATGAGTTCAGATACAGAATTCGGTCATAGCATGGCAAAATGTCACAAGGCAGATTTAGAAATACCCAATAAAAAACATATTCGTACAGAGTAAGACTTTTAGTAGGATGCTGCTGCTTCATATCTAGGCTATAACATGAAAATTGGTCACGGCCGCATAAGCAACACAATGTTGTAGGCTACGAAGTAAAGGGAACTCCTAGTACAGTATACTACTGGTAGGGCCTGTGTCATTCTGTGATTACATACCTCCGTCGCGCTTCCCCCTGCACTCCCGCTCTGGGCCCTGGCCGTGGTACTCTGCACCGCGTCAAATTGTTGTACCTGCGCAACAAAAATCGCTTGGACCAATCAATCCACAACTACTTGTATCGTAAACATTGGCACGCACGAGTTCACGGCACGAACAGATAAGAAAATCGAGACACCGACATTTCCAAAACAGCCTTCGACTCCGCAAAACCCGGACGCGATCCCGAGCTTACTCGCGGCTACACTGCACAGGGCCACAAAAGCTCACCCCGTCACGAATTGATGGAATGCAGCGTGAGAAACACGTCAGAGAACGAACGGCTCACCGGTCGCCAAGCGCGAGGTGGCGGGACGGGCGTAGCAGAACGCGGCTTCGAGGGGCGGCGAGGGAGCGCGGCGCGGGGCGGTTTGAGCCGAGGGAATCCATGCGAGCGGGGGTGGGGGGGGGGGGGGACCGGTGAAGACTGGAATGGCGGGGAGGAGCGGAAGCCGGAGGCGGAGGCGGTGATCTCACCTCGGGGTGTGCGCGGACGGGGCGGGCAGGGTGAGCCGAGTCCGGTGACACGTGGGCATGGGGGGAGCAGGGGGTAGCGAACAGAACGGACGACCCTTCTTCTGGCCCGATCCGGGACGTGTCATGTGTTTCTCGGCTCCTCTTTTGTTCTTTCTCGCTGTAGATTTTTTAATTTTGTCGAAATGAGAAATAAATCGTTGTGAATGCTAAATTTAAAATGCAATCACAAGAACAAATTGAAATGTGAGCATGCCTTATATCCCATGGATTTGTGTAACCAAACGTCCAGAAAATATCATCTATTCTCTCCATTCTAAATTAGATGACGTTTAGAACAGCTAATTTAGTTTAAAATAAATTAGATTTTTTCTAAATGTGATTTATTTCAATAAAAACAAAGCCATTATATTTGATGTGGTTGTTTCATTCATGTTGTCTGGAACACTTTGACACGATATTCGTTTGTCATCTACAGGATCTTTCTTCAATCCAACGCGAACGCCTCCAATCCAGATACTACACTTGCAGATGCCTAGCACACCTCCTTGCTGCACTTCTTAGACAACGCAACGGTGCCCACACACCTCGCTAATATTACCTCAACGAGGGTTGCTCAATTCGTGTGTTCTTCCTCTGAAGGTCATTACGCAAAATATTCGCTGATACTTTTGTTGGGTACATAGAATCTGCTGTCAGAAAACTGCCACGAGAAACGTGCGATTTGGAAGAGTCGAGATCATGGACGCGACCCATACTGTTATCTGGATCGTCTATTTCTAATCGGACGACAGGTAATCACGGGCTCGAATCTAAGGTCTGCCAACCATGTAATATGTCAGGACCCACCACCTTGACATGCCATCCTCCCATTGGTTCTGCTATGCCTTGCAGGATCCACCGCCGCTCCTCGTCCGTCACCGGCCGCGGTATGTGACCACCGACTCCTACGACTGTCTGTGGGACCCACAAGAAACCATGGTCCATGTAATCCGGCGCGATCCCTAGGCCCGCCTGCTGTTCCCTCTACTCTTAGCCAGATATTACCGTCAAGTGGGATCCACAGCACGTATCATGCTGGTCCTCAAATGTCAGTCTCTGTAAGCGTATATGTTCGCGCCGTTAGAAACTATGCTACTACTTGGCACTTCAAAAAGGTCACTCTCCTGAAACTGAAACCACCGCCCGCCTACTCCTCGCCCACTCCGCCGCCGACTGCGATGGAGAGCCTCCGCATCGCCGTCGTCCACCGCCCTCCTCTCCCCGTCCCGGCGCTGCCGCACATGCGACGCCGCCACCTCCAACACCAACCTGCCCCGTTCTCCCTCCCTGGCACCTCCGTCTCCCTCTCCTCCCCACAGCATCACATCTCCCCCGCCCCTCGCCGCCGCCTCGTCCTCCCTGCCCTCGCCTCCCAAACCAGTAATTCTAGTCCCGATCCTGATCCATCCCCACCCGCTGCCGGCGCGAAGCTTGTGCCGCTCCTCATCTCCCTAGCAGTCGGCCTCGCCGTGCGGTTCCTCGCGCCGCGGCCCGCCGATGTGAGCCTGCAGGCATGGCAGCTCCTCTCTATCTTCCTCTCCACCATTGCAGGGCTCGTGCTGAGCCCTCTACCCGTCGGCGCCTGGGCATTCCTCGGGCTCACCGCCGCCGTCGCCACGCACACGCTCCCCTTCGCCGCCGCCTTCTCTGCCTTCACCAACGAAGTCATCTGGCTCATCGTCATCTCCTTCTTCTTCGCGCGGGGGTTCGTCAAGACGGGCCTTGGCGACCGCATCGCCACCTACTTCGTCAAGTGGCTCGGGAGCAGCACGCTGGGACTGTCATACGGGCTCACCATCAGCGAGGCCTGTATCGCGCCGGCCATGCCCAGCACCACGGCAAGGGCCGGGGGTGTGTTCCTGCCCATCATCAAGTCGCTCTCGCTCTCAGCTGGAAGCAAGCCTAACGACGCATCATCGCGGAAGCTCGGATCCTATCTGGTGATGACGCAATTCCAGGTAATTCAGGATTCGTATGGGATCATTTAGTTACTAGCTGCTTGTAATGTGATTCTAGGTCCGATTGTTATTATATATACTGCTGACTGTGGGTGTCTGGTATATGAACACACTGAAATGCTGATCACCAGGAAACTAGTAGTGTGCATTTTCCCATCCCAAAATAATATAGATATTTCCTCTCAAAATAACGAGATTAGTTAGTCTAGACACTGTCATGCTGAGAACTGACATAGGATATCTTACATGTTAGAGATTTTGTGCATTTAGGCTTCATAATTTCATCAACCCTCTGGAGTTGAGAATTTTACATGAAAATGGTATTGCATATGTCTGGCTTTATGTCACTAAATGCATAAATTCAGGATTAAGGACAACAGAATATTAACTTCTCTGGGAAACGGCTAAGTTTAATATAGTTTAAATTGTTCTGGTACTGAACCTAGTCGTTGTCCTATTAGAATTTTCAGTTGAAACCCAAGCCGTTGTTAATTAACAAATTCAACCTAGTGTTTAATTACTATTATTTAACATGGTAGTTTTTCCTGATATTCATTGATTCCTGGATGACTATGAAAGCGATGTGAATAGTATGTTTTATTATTTAGTTGTCCTTGTTGAATTTGAAATGCTATCATACCCTTGCCTTCCACTGTAGATTTGTCTTTTTTCATTACAAATAGTTTTCATTAAACGGTACTAAACTGATAAGTACCAAATGGCATTCATTAAGCAGTACTCAATTCACATACACTAATTTAGGAGGTGATTGTGATTCTTGGGGGATTGTTGTGCTAATTCGATACATTCCTAATTTAAACAGCCCTATTGCTGATGAACTTTCTTGGTACAGTCTAAACTCTAATGAATTGTCAATTAACTTTTAGTTTATATGTCCTCTTATTCCAATGCATGCCAGGTTGCCTTTAATTATTGCATTATCCAATCGAACAATTTAATGTCTTCCTGAGGCACTGAAGAATTGACAGATAATAAGTCAAGTAGTATTTAAAATTTAGGAAAATAATGCCTTTTTCCTCTACAGTCAGTGGTATTATTATCTCACTGGTCTGATGGCAAATCATTAAGTGCCATGAAACGGGATTGCAAATCCTGAATAAATAGACCAACAGTTAGGAAGTCCATTGTGAAATTATGATTTGTGTCATCGAGATCATATGAGTCAGCTCCCTTCAAAGCATTATTGGTGATCATCTATGTGATTCTTGCAGTTTGTTATGTATATTGATACGTCTGTTGGTTGACAGGCAGCTGGTAATTCAAGCGCACTTTTTCTGACTGCTGCAGCACAAAACCTGTTGTGCTTAAAACTGGCAGAGGAGCTTGGTGTCATTATTGCAAATCCGTGGGTAGCTTGGTTCAAAGCTGCTAGTTTGCCAGCTATTGTTTCTCTGCTAGCCACACCATATTTGCTATACAAAATTTTCCCTCCTGAAACAAAGGACACTCCTGATGCCCCAGAATTGGCTGCAGAGAAGCTCAAGCGCATGGGCCCTGTGACTAAAAACGAATGGGTTATGATTGGCACAATGATTCTTGCAGTCTCCCTATGGGTGTTTGGGTAAGCTTATTTGTCACCAAAGAAAATGAATCCCATAATATTGACTCGCGATCACAATGTTAGGATAGGCTTATCTGTCACCAAAGAAAATGAATACCATGATATTGACTCGCGATCACAATACTATCCCGCTGCTTCTGACCGGTTTTATTGTATATTTTATTCTGGATAAAGGATTTCAATGAACTTATGCTAGCTAGTTTGTGCAATCTAAGTACATGTATTTGTGACATCTTAAAATTTATTTATAAAAATGAAATACGTGCTTGTTTATTGCATCTTAAGTTGCCGTAAAGCTTTAAAAAATGCCATAGTGAATTATGAATTATTTTATTCATTAAGAGTTCTGTCTCCACTACTTGCGCACTTTACCACAAGATGGATATGGTTGTTCCATTGCAGCCTAATAATTTATGGATATGATGTGTTTTAACATGTTTTAAAGAATCCCCTCTCTTGTTCAATGCTTAAGGTTGCACAGAAATAACTATTCTTGGAGATGAATAGGCATTTGCCATCTGGATTCTTATTTTGATGACACTGTTTTCTTGTTATCTGTAATCACATTCATCTTTGTAATACATGCTGAAATGCTTGATAGATATTTTATTATTCAATCAAGTGATGGGACTAGTACTACTAATTAGATAAAGTGATTCAGAATACCATAAATAACAACAGCCCATTATCCTTTAAAAAGGAATATGCGTGATGGATAGCTATGTAACCTGCTACATTGTACTTTTGTACAGGGATGCTATTGGTGTATCTAGTGTTGTGGCTGCAATGCTTGGGTTGTCCATTCTTCTCTTGCTCGGTGTGCTAGACTGGGATGATTGCTTGAATGAAAAATCAGCATGGGATACATTGGCTTGGTTCGCAGTTCTGGTCGGAATGGCAGGACAGCTCACTAACCTTGGAATTGTATCTTGGATGTCAAGCTGTGTTGCCAATCTGCTTGAATCTTTCTCATTGAGTTGGCCGGCAGCATTTTGTGTCCTCGAGGCCTCCTACTTCCTGATCCACTATCTATTTGCAAGCCAAACTGGGCATGTGGGAGCCTTATACTCAGCATTTCTGGCTATGCATATAGCTGCTGGTGTTCCTCGTGTGCTGTCAGCACTTGCTTTGGCATTCAACACAAATCTGTTTGGTGCTCTAACTCACTATAGTAGTGGGCAGGCTGCAGTATACTTTGGTGGTAAGTTCAGTAGCCCGATCTTTTCTTTTCTCTGGACTTCATTTTCCTGGTTATTCTTAAGCTATATTACTGATCTGCCACTTTGAATTTCCTGATTGCTTATTCATCTGCATTTACACATAGGATATGGTAACAAATACTCCCTAGTATGAACAAAAAATACTGTCATAAATAATATGTATATATTATAGAATGAGAACCATTTTAAGTTTCTCTTCTTTTGTATGTATATACAATTCTTGGAATTGGTATGCCAAATAACCTGTTCCCTTCCTTCTGCAGCTGGGTACGTTGAGCTTCCAGATGTTTTTAGGGTAGGCTTTATAACAGCCTTGATTAACACTCTGATTTGGGGAGTCGTTGGAACCATTTGGTGGAAATTTTTGGGGCTATACTAACAGCGAGTGCCACGTAAGTTGATGGAAGTTCTCTTTTGTTACTTTTTGAATTGCTCTTGCTCATGGTTTGGAAGGGAAAGAGCATAGTAACAGAATAACAATCGTTGTCCATTCTGGTTAGCTTCAGTGAAGTGGTCAGCTCAGCAGAGTTTCTCGTGTTGTCATTCCTGACTTGTTTCTCCATGTTGTACAGCCCCCCAATTTTCTCGTAAATGTAAGTCTGTGCGGGAACAGTTTGATGGGTACATCCAAATCAATTTTGTTCCTGTATGCTTGTTACTTGTCACTAGCACTTCTACGATCAGCTCAGTAGACAACAGAATTGAATCAGCGCACTGCCTTCACAGCTCTTTCAAATTATACGTGGTCCATTACTGCTAATTTCTTGGATTCTTATAACCGAGAAATGTATCTTAGAAAACACGACCAAGAACTATTTTTTATGGATCCGGTATAACTGTGCTTAGCATAACTCACCAAAATTGCAAGTATTAGCTATGTTTCTTCCATGAATCTTTTTCCTTGAGTAGGTCGCTCCCATGAATTAGGAATCGCAAACGTGTTTTTTTTCACATTCGCTGCTTCCCACAGACACCAAACAAATACAGCATTAACTTGGGCATTGCTCATACGCGAGGTGTTTCTGCACCCATCTCGGGTTACATCTTGAGCATGGATGATGGATCAGTTCTTCCCCTTTTTGCTGCTCTCGTGTTCATGCACTCTGTTGCGCGACGTCGCCTGGTACTGTCCTACATAACACGTGACCAGACCAGGGCTGGCCGAACATTACTCCCGCCGAAAGCCAGTCGATTCCTTGCGGTCGCAGCAACGACTAGAGTCCTCGGCGCGCCGAGCACCACCCCGGTTAGGGCGTCCCGCCTCCGGCAAACCAAACCACCACGTCGGTGCCTATGCCCTGCTTCTGCTTGGCTGCCGCGCACTGTTCGAGACGGCGACGGTGGTCCAGCCTCGGACGCGCCTGGACCACCTGATCAAAACCAACTCAAAAGGCATGGTCCCGACGCGCCCGTGTTGTTTCCTTTTCCACGGACGCGACGGGGTGCCACCACGCCACGTCTGGTCCGTCCGGGCAGGGGCGCCCGAGCCGTGTGGCCTGTGTGCGCGAGCGTGACTTCGACGCGGACGCACCGGGGAATCTGTCCCCTGTACTACGTGTACAGTAGTCATCAGTTGTGAACAGTGACTGCTGTGGCGTGTCTATGGAAGTAACACTTCGAATGGCGATCGATGCAACAGCGCAAAAGCGTAGACTGCTACACAGATTCGTTTTCTTTCTTACTTTTTGATGTGCCGATTTCAAGCTATCCATTCGGTATCCGTTTTTTGCTAGGGAACATCATCGCCTGGGGCAATGCAACACCTAGCCAGCGTAGGTTCGTTCGTACGTAGCAACTCGGCGCAGTCAGTCTTCCCCCCGCGAAGAACTCGCGCGTTTACCCCCCTGATCGACCATGACAGCCATCCGAAAAATCAAAAGGGGTACAGATACGATCACGGCAACTGTTCTGAGAGCAGGCACAGATCTGCCGCCCGAAAATCCTACCATCTCTTGCAGTAAACGGAAAACCTAACGCCACCGCGCAAGCCGATGTTTAATTCAAAAGATGAAAAAGGCAAAGGGACTTTCGATCCTGCTCGATGTGATGCGTGAAGCCCCGATTTTGACAAGAGAGCTTTACCATTCCCTTCTCGCCTCGCTTTCCTGGCAGATGCCCCTGCTTGACAGCAGCACCAAGCCTGCCGTTCACGCAACAGTGGAGGCCCCGGTTCGGACGATGCAACGGACCGTCAAAAGCGCGGAGGCTTTTCGGTTTCTTCTGCAAGTTGTGGCTTGGCTGGCTCCGGGGCGTGAGCGAGCGTCCGTCCGTGACAACTGTGGGAGAGCGACCGAAAGCGGCGAAGGACGCGTGCTTTATGCTCCTCCGACCTCCGGCCACTCCACGGAAACGCACGCCATGCATGCACGACGGCGCAGCCAAGACGGAGATCGCGGCCACGGACCCCCGTACCCGTGAGCTACTCGTGCACGACGAGACCCTTGCGCCTCTGGTTGCCCGTTCCGCTTCGCCCTGCCGCTAGCTCGCGGCTCGGCGAAAATCGAAATCCAAAGTGAGAAAGGAAGCCTTTTGCTTCGCCCGCGCAGCGCACTGCGCGTGAAGGGAATCCGGCCGGCGGGGACGCGGGGTGATGTGATGGTGGTGGTGGGCACCGTGTGGGGGCTGGGTTAGTTTCGTGCGCACAGTGCGACGGTCCTTGTATGTGTTAAGAATTCTTGGAGTGGAAATTAATGGGCTTTATATCTCACTAACACTGAAAGGTCACTTCCCCTCTCTAAAAGATGAATGAGAAAAGACCTAAAGCAGGGGCATCTCTTAGATTGTTCATGTGTCTCTTTAGGAAATTGGGAGGGAAGACGAATTTTTTTCACCATCTCCTAATGTCTCCTCAGAATCGGGTATGGAAAATAAATCCCATAAATCCATGATAAAGATATTTTTTACAGTATGGACGTGGCGAGAAAAAGGCGGGCTGGACCAGACCTCACGCATCGGGCCAACAAACCACAGCGTCCCCCATCAACGCTTTCATAGCCGCGCTAGGTAGGCCGGGCATCGTCGACGCCTTTCTGGCAGGTGTTGCCCCGGCTTGTCGCCGATCCCCTTTTCCCCTAGTCGTCGCCAACGCCTTTCCCTTTGGTCCCGGGACGATTCCCTGACAGCTTGGAAAGGGGACCATGGGCTACAGGGCTACTCTAGCGTGCGGCTGGGGACGACAGCCCCAGCCCCCAGCTGCAGCAGAACGCCGATTGTTCACCGGGACACGTAGCCAGGGGGGGCGAGGCGTAGCGCTGGAAAACGGAGTCCCGGTCTTTGAATATGTCTGGAGATTTCAGCGGACGCATGTGGGAGTCGTGAATAATAGGCGTTACATCGTTTTCCCAACGGCTAAGGCTGATCGCACTCGTGTAACTCTATATCGGATCTCTAAAAGAATATTTTTAGTTTTTTACAGTTAACTCTAAAAGATTCTCACCTTTACAGTTTAATTCTCCGCACTCGTGCACCTCTAAATCAGATCTCTATATCAACTATAAACTATTTTATATTAAATAATACAACTATATTATATTTTATATTATTTGATATAACTATTCTTTCATTCATAATATTATATTTAGAACTTATATAAAATCAACAAACTTATTTTTCATTTCCTTTTTCATTTATTTTTATCTTAATTTTTTTCTTCTCTTTCTTTTTTCCCTCTCTTCTTAATTTTTCTTTCTTTTCTCCCTTCCCTCCCTTTTTTCCACTTTTTCTTTTCCTTTTTTCTTTCTTTTCTTCATTCTCTCTTTCCTTTTTCTCCCTCTCTCTCTTGTTACAGGCGCTACAGTGTTCCACTTGATTTGGAGGTGATCTGTGCTCACCGCTATTTTCCAGTGGCCTGGAAATCCTCCACTGCGGAGGGGCTCTGCTGCCTCCTACGGCACATGTGGCGGCCCGGGCCTGATACCGGCGCCCGGTGCGAACAGCCTAAGCGAAACATCATAACGTTAGCAACGAACGGGAAGAACGTCACCGGTGGCTGGCTCCGACCCCCGGCTAGATACCGCACTATGAACGTTTGTTCTTCCGACTCCTCATGGTCGCCTGCAGTTCACCGAGGAGGAAACGCAGGGGCACCAGACACCAGTCCCCTCCAGAGCCCACGATTCCTCGCGTTTTTTTTGGGCTGGCCAGATCACCTTTGGTCCTCGGTCCTTTCTGCAAGCAGGGCCGTACGCTACTGCCACTGCGCCTATACCTTGCTACTGCACCACGATGACACAATCCACTGTTGACACCCAGTCACCTTTTTTTTTAGCGCGGCTTTGCTGCCATGCTATTGTCGCATCCCTTCCACCATGGTTCTTGGGGGTAAAGTATGAAGTGTACCCCGGGGAAAAGAACGAGTTAGGTGACGAGACCGGGCGAAGGCACCTGATCGCACCAAGGACAGTGACTGGTTCCGTTCCCACGTCGCGGACAGAAATCTCGGCCGCGCGAAACGCTACAACTTCGTGCGTGCCGCTGCAAAAACAAAAAACACGGAAAACAAGGTGGAACTGTGGAAAATCAGGGACAAGCGGATCGGTGAACCAGGTCGCTTCCGTCAGGATCGGCGCAGCGCCAGCCCCGCCCCGCCTGACCGCACACCGAGCTGACGCCGGGACCATCGCTGCCTGCCTTCCTGCTTCCGTGCCGCGTCGCGCGCGGTGCCCTGCTCTGATTACCAGGCTGCTGAGCTCCGCCCACGCCCGGGTGCGCGCGCACGTCACCAGCCCCAGCCGGCACAGCGCGTCCCCCACCTCTTCCCAGCTCCGCCCAATAACTCCGTTACAGCGGTAGGGTTGTTGCAGCTTGCAAGGTGGGTGATGATGATGCGTTATGACTTGGCTTCCGAACCTTGAGTCCCGCGCAAGTCTCGGGCACCAGGTACGGAAACCACGGGCGCGCCCCTACGTGAACCTGTGCTTTCTCTTCTTCTCACGGTTTGTCTCGTAACGTAATCCATGGGCGTACGTACATTCGTGCGGTCGGTGACGGTTAAAGTCAAGCGCATCTGCGATTCCATGTTAACATGCCGCGGTAACACGTACACCTCACGGTTCCATTCTACCGTCAGCGCGTCGCGACAACGACGGAGTGGACGTTGCGTGCCGCGCATCCTCCGCACATAGGGACATACATCGAAAGGCCCACGCATGGTGACCAACGATGCCACGAAGGAACAGCAGTCATGCTGCAACACTGGTACTACTCCACGGCAGCGCAATACAGGGTCGCAGCGTGACGCGTGACCGCACGCAAGTTGCTCCCATTTGCACTGTGATGCCTGTGTGCTCGGCCCCCTGTTTGGCTTGGCCCGGCAACGCGTCGCGTCACCACCTTTGTTTGCTCCGGAATCTCACGCTACCGGCTCCGACCGGTCCTTTGTCTTCTCCGGCGGTAGCAGACGCGCGCAACAGGTGCAGCTGCGTGTACCTGCCTCCGGCCGTACGTGAGAGACGCGCCGACGGGCCGGCCATCCAACGACACTATACATATATTAGGGTGCGCTGTAATCGTGTTCGAGGCCAAGGAGCTCTTGTTTTTCTCCTCTTTGGCCGTGGCAGGACTCCGTCATCGCATCGACCACCATCCTACGTGGCGTTGCATGTCGGTACGCAGATGCATGCCTTCGTACGCACGTTCTCCCTTTTGCCGTGCAACGGGTAGCTATATACCCGTGCGTCGTCCGAGGTGATCCGTGGAGTATCTCGCTTCATACAAATGCACGTGACATGCTAATGGTCTATAATGTAGCAACGTGTAGCGGCGCCGTAGCCTATCCAGGACCGGTTGTTCATGTCCTGTACTAAAGGTGATTGTGATGTACGCTATCCATGAAAATACACTGCGTCATTTGCAACCCTTTTTTTTATATTCGGAGGAGCTGGATTAGTACGCGATCCACTCAACAAGCTTGACAAGACGAGTTCCGCGTGGTAGAAAATACAAAGAGCACGACGACAGGCTCAGCTGCATTCTCCATCAGCTCCGTCATGTAGGGACAGCACCACATGGTTTTCTCTCAACAAAATGTGTACGGTCGACACAAGTGCGCCATGACTGAACTGAGACTTCGCCACGGGCTCACATGACACCGATTTCAAAAGTCGCCACCAAACGAGTACCGTCGTTTTATTTTTCTCGTTTCTTCTTTGGCTTCACCCGGCCGGGGCCGCACAAGCTTGCACGAACGTTACCACCGCATATGCCAACAACAGTGCGCAACGACACGGACCAATGGAACGAACCTCCAAGGAATCCCAGCTTTAGCGACGCGTCGTTTTCAGGGGGTCCAAGTATAGTCTCCCACCGGTGGATTTAAAAACTCCAGCCCATTCCGTGCAAGGAATCGCTGGGTTTTGAGGAGGTTAGAATATGCGACTGAATACTAGTAAACGAAAAGCCATCGGCTACTTTCTCCACTTGAGATACGCCCTGATAGTCACCCCGTGTTATCCCTCACGAGCGACATGCATGAACGGAACCCTAAACCCGCAGACATGTCGCTACTCTCGCCATCTATCGAACTCGTCGTTGCAAGAGCGCGTTGTCGGAAGCTCACACAGGCACAAGGACACTAGGGACGAGGTGCTTCTCCTAGGCACAATCCTTCAGGCTCGTGAGGGGCGACGTTTATGATGGCATCTTGACTGTGCGGTAAGACAACACGGTTCTACATTTGGATGATGGGCTAGATCCTAGGATACAACGGACGTCGGGTTTGTTACCCAGGTTGTAGAATCGGTGTCCTCAGTGGTGGATCTTGTGTAGGTGGCGCGAGCGGCAACCTCAACATTGGAGAGGCATCATCATGACCATCATGGCCGCAAAGGGGCCAATGAGAGGTGTCACGACGGTGGACTCACTCGGATGTAGGAGACCTGCGGTGTTTTTAGATAATGGAACCAAGGTTCCGGCCGCTACAGGAGACATGCGATGTTAGCCACGACAAACGTGTGGAGCGCTGAAGCATGTTCGTGGTGTGGTTGTTGTGGGTGTGCGATCGAGCTTGACAACAATGACATGTGGTGGGATCTTCCGTGTTACCTATCTTGAAGTGTAATGACATCGAGACTAAGATTAAGAGCGGTGGTAGTAAACTTGAAGCTACTATACCATACGGTAAACTTGACAATAATAACCTATGACGGAGCCCACCATTGCAAGGGGTTTGTTATGTATCTTTTGATGGTGCTATGTTTTTGGTTCAGTTTTAGTGTTAGGAACCCGGCGATCATGTTCCACCTTAATATTGTAATATGGTTTGTCCTCTATTAACTTATTAATATGAGACTTCTTATTATTAATATACGGTGGGCATAAAGTGCTTCAGATCCTTCGAAAAATACTTTCGCCACTTGAAAAACGATTTGGATGGCTGTCTGCGGAAATGAGGCGCGGAATCTTCGGCCATTACATTAAGCTGCGAGATATCACTAGCTAATATATTATCCGAACCATGGTTCTATCCCTCTAGGTGTCGGTGCTGTCAAGCTTTAAGCAGAACTCGAACCTGGGTCCTGGGTGCTGGAGATCAACATTTCCCATTTTCCCCGAAATAAAGAAGCGTGTCCTGTTCGGACTCGGCCAGGTGGATGTCCAGGAGCACCACTCTAGGAGAGGACTGCAAAGTGATTACTAGTTTCACCACGGTGGGACTGCCGCGCCATTCCCCAGAAAGCTGCAGCTCCGTATGATTTGGCTTTTACCGGGCGGCCTTTTTGATCCCGCGACCAACGGAAGCGCCGCCTTTTTTCTCACCCACTGGTGCCGCTGCCCGCCGAGAAAATGCCCGCGCGCTTCGCCACGCACCTGCGGACCTTCCCCTGGGGGCGCGCGCTCTGCCCGCGCCGGATCCAACAAAACCGGCGCCCCGCGCCGAGTCCACGCCGCCCGCGCGCACACATCGCGCACGCACGGCTTCGCCCACTCACTCCTACTCCAACCCCACACCACCCGCAGGCAGGCGCCGGCCATCCCGCGCCGCGGACCTGCGTCCGGGCCCGGCCTCAACTGCATGCCTCTGGCTTTGGTGGTCTGTTCAACTTGGCTTCATGGGCGTGTCCTGAGCTTGACCACCGTCTCGTCCCGGTCGGAGGAGTAGGAACGGATAGGAACAGCGGGTTGACGTGCGCAGTTTTGGTTGTATAAGCTCGATCTACGTAGGCAAAGCGAAAGCCAAGAGACATTACATAAAAGACCGGCGGATGTTCCAGCTCTGATCCGATTGAAACTAGATGACGCTAGGCAAAGATACTAGACTCTGGATTTTGCGCTGACATGGATGAGCTGTACCAAGACTCACCACGTCGTCTCTGGATCCCGGTTGCCTGATCAACCCCAGGCAGAATTCACGTTGTCGAACGCGCTCAGTTTGTTCTTCCTCTGAACCGAGACCGCAAGTACGTTTAGAACGGTCGCGTTTGCTTGCTACGCGGGCGAGCATGGTTAACCATGGTCAGCTCTTAACTGCGGCACCATCGGCGCAGCCTAACCCGTGCCCCGAGCCGAGCCGAGCCGGAACGGCCCCCTCGCTCTCGCACCCTTTATTAAACACGCAGAGTACAGCACAGTCTTGCGACAACTGAAAGCAAACCGCAGACGCAGGGAGGGAAGAAAGACCTCACTCCACACTGCACTCTCCTCTCATCTCCCAGCTCCAGCGCCTTGTTTGATCGTGGGAAAACTGGGCAAGAAACTTGTGATTGTAGGGAACTTCTGATTCAGACTCTCAGTACGCAGAAGTGGGTACATGGTGTTGGCCATGGATCACGGCAGGGAACAGAGTCGAGGGGGGAAGCAGAAATGGAGGCGTCCCTCCTGCCCTACGGTTCTGTTCTCGCAGTAAGGGAGTTGTCGGTGCTCGCTAATTCCACTTGAGCTCGCAATGAAGCGGCCCCGCGGCGGCAGTCCCTCTCTCCTTCCGATGACCAATCCTGATGGTAATTCTGCTGTTTCTTTTTTTTTCTTTGTGGGAATAATCGCGCTTTGAGTTGAGTTGATGTTGTGGTGGGAAGATTGAGTCTTTTTCTGCGTGTTTGAATAGATGATGGCTACGGAGGGTTTGGGATGGAGGCGGAGGGGGAGGGGGACGCGGAGGAGATGATGGCGTGCGGTGGCGGCGGGGAGAAGAAGCGGCGGCTGAGCGCGGAGCAGGTGTGCGCGCTGGAGCGGAGCTTCGAGGTGGAGAACAAATTGGAGCCGGAGCGCAAGGCGCGTTTGGCGCGCGACCTCGGCCTGCAGCCGCGCCAGGTCGCCGTTTGGTTCCAGAACCGCCGCGCGCGCTGGAAGACCAAGCAGCTGGAGCGCGACTACGCCGCGCTCCGCCACTCGTACGACGCGCTCCAGCACGACCACGACGCGCTCCGCCGCGACAAGGACGCCCTCCTCGCCGAGGTTCGGCTCACTGTTGACCTGCCGCACGACCAAAGGCGCTGTTTTTCGTAACGGCTGATCCCTTCTTGGCTGCCTGTCTGAATTGCTGCAGATCAAAGATCTGAAGGCGAAGCTAGGGGACGAGGAGGCAGCGGCGAGCTTCACGTCGGTCAAGGCGGAGCCGGCGGCCTCCGACGGGGCGCCTCCCACAGTGGCAGGTTCGTCCGAGAGTGACTCCAGCGCGGTGCTGAACGACGCTGACGCGGCCGGTGCCACGCCCCTGATAGAGGCGCCGGTCCCGGTGATACAGGGTGCACTCCTTGGCTCTGCCACCACCGTGGCCGGCACTGCGGCAGCTAGCCATGGCGAGATGTTCCACGGGAGCTTTCTCAAGGTGGAGGAGGACGAGACGGGGTTCCTAGACGAGGACGAGCCGTGCGGCGGGTTCTTCGCCGTGGAGCAGCCGCCGCCGATGGCGTGGTGGACCGAGCCTACGGATCACTGGAACTGAGGTTGAGCAGCATAGACTCGGGATTTGGGCCGAGCGGTGGGAGAATAAAAAAATTCGGAACGGATAAGGAGCTATTCTGATTTTTTTTGTAAAATGCAGTTGTGCCTAGTCATTTTTCGTCACATTCTGGTTAGCAGCAGTAATCTAGTGATCCAGTAAGATTCGTACTAGCTCGGTCTCAGTTAAGTATATTTGGTTAAGATTGGACTCCAATAGTCCAGTCCGATGTAAAAAGAAACAAAAAAAATGAGGGCCATAATTAGTAGAGGGACTGGATTGAGACAGTGAAGATCGAGGAGTGTAGCGGAAGAGCCAAGCAAGAAACGGCCACCCCGACTGTTCTCTGTCCGTGGGACCACGGCCACGTGAAACGTCGGCATTGGCTTCGAATTGACATGCCGGACTTATCAGTGACGCCGATCCCCGACGTGAACGTGCTTGGCCGGCCGTGAGCTCGCTCCCTCCATGGTCGCCTCTGCGAAAGCGTGGCTGCATCGATCGATCGATCAGTCTTTCCCCTGTACTCTCTGGTTTGGAAGCTTGCAAGTTGCAGCTTCCCATGCGCGCGAAGTGCCAACGTGACGTGGGAGAATGGAGATGGCGATCATTTATGTGCTGTTTTTCTAGTTGAGGAGCTTCGAGATAATTTTCGGTTTTGTTGAAGCACTGCAGCATATTTATTTATGACTTTTCTATTATTATACAGTAGAGACATGCTCTGTGTATTCCAGCGTAATTCAGAGTTCATACTTGCGGCCATCGAGTCAGGGCCGGCCCTGACTTTTTCAGGGCCCGGGGCCAACAAAAAATCACCGAAACTATAGAAAGATAATTTATTACTTATAACTATATTATAAAATTTTATTACCACTAATCGTGTCACAATAATAAGTTTGACATAAATAATACACTTAGATGAGAGAAAAAATAAGAGAAAATTAACTAATCTAGAAGTAGTATATGTAGAAAATCAATAAAGACAACGGCAATAAAGTGGTGGTATGCAGCCCTGTAGCCTTGAGCAGATCAGCGATATCACAATCGCAATACGCAACCAAAGAGAATAAAGATAGGATTCAACGATTAACATCCAGTTCAGAAGAATAGGCGAGGCAACGATGTGGAGCGGCTCAACCTCTACCGCTCTGCATGGCCATGAGTATTGTTGGAACTCCCGATTTTTTGTTAGGATGACCATCTACGTAAAATATACAGACTCAATCCACAATTTCACTGGTTGTTATTCTTGGTTAATTAATTCTTTATCATATGCCACTTTGATCACATTTGCTTATTTAGTTATGTAGCGTGATAAAAATTTATCGACTAAATTCAGAGGGGGCCTTTAATTTTTGGGGGCCCAGGGCGGTCGCCCCTTGGCCACTGCCCCAGGGCCAGCCCTGCATCGAGTGCGATAAAAAATTGGTGCATGTGATGATGATGACGCAGAATCAGTTGATACTACTACTAACTACACGTCGACAATTCTTCGAGATCATTCCGAGTACTCCTGATCTGCGGCTGTTGGAATGAGTACAGGCACGAGCACAGGGTTAAATAAGGTATTCTGCTTCTGGCTGCAAGGTGAAGCGAGCAAGGTTCGACCTATCGCATTCTGCTTCTGGCTGATAATGTCGCATGGACAATACGTACAGGAGGTTCAGTAATGTGTGCTGTTAACGAAATGACTTGGGCTCCAGGCGCCAATTAAGAAACAGCCACACAAGAGGGAAAAGGCTTGTATGCACGTCCCACAAACTGAAAATAACACGAACTGTTCTTCATGCGTCATTTGTGGAGATAGGCATCCTGGACTCGTCGGTACTCCATCAGTCAGCGATAAGTTGGACACGTAGAACTTACACGGCAGCATCATGAGGTGACTGTCAGTGAATTCATATTCGTTTTTTCTTAATTTGTTAAGAATGCACGCGTGGATCACGGTTTGACGAAGTATGTTTTTTCTTCTTCCCTTCTGGAGACTACGGTTCGAAGAAGTCGATGTGACTTGTGCGTATACATTTGTTCTCCAAATACTCAAACGTTCAGAAAAAAATGCGTACGTGGTGACTTTGTGAGCTTTGCAACAGCAAAGCTGCCTGTTAGCAAATGTGTGACACATGTGAGGTGATAGATGGAGACGTAAACGTAAGGGACTAACGGCTGAATATTTGAGGCATACTGTTTGCCTTTTGCTAGTAACCATGTGCTCCCGTATCCTGAGCTGACCCAATACATGTATCAGCTTTTTTGTATCCATGTAAGATGGTCAGTAGGTGTAGTGACACTGCCAGATCAGCGGATCAAGCGTGCAGGTCGAGGGAGAACTGAGAAGAGCAACATAAGTTAAGGGCGTCAACGTGTTCTGGCCAATTGGGCCCCCATAAACGTGGGCCAGATGGCAACGTACATGATTGCTCTAATAATGGAGGCCCAGTGAAAGGACCTGTTCTCGGAACAAAAACCATCAACACGTGGGACCCACTACATGTTGTACAAAACTGCGATCCGATACTGTTCCAGTGTTCCTGGAAAAAAATAACCGGTTTTAAGAATTATAGGAGTGCCAACACCCGATTTCATACATAAGAGAGAAGATTCAGATTCACAAAAGAGCTGACGAAGGTCAATAGGACTTCTTCGCCACGGCTACTCACTCGTCCTACGGCCTATGGTCCAAGAGATTTTGGCCCCGCAGTCATCCAACGAGTTTATCATTCATCAAGCTGTATGGGAAGCCTAGGTCAGTAGGTCACTGTACCATCTCTACTGTCGTACAGTGACCGGGAATATGGCTTTGCTCGGACGGAAGCAAGACATGCGTCTTGCGTGACAGGCAACGCGAACGGTGGAGGCGTTTCGACTTGGACGGTGACTGGTGAGGCGCTACCCTGATGGGCTGATGCCACTGGCACGCCTCGGGTCCACGCATGATGCGGGCCGAGCCACCGCGTTGTCGACAGTGGACAGACGCCGCGGCCCGTCGTCCCCATTGCCTTCGTTTCTAGTACGAACACGAACAACGGAGTAGTGGACGTTTTGAGAATTTGAGTGGCTGTGTGAGCCATGCACGGCGACATTGACGGGCGAACCTTGACAAAGTCGATCGACCCAAAGGCTGCCAGAAAGTCCGTCCACAGATCAATGGATGCCGCGTTGTATCGGCGCGAATCACTGCTTTCCGAGTCGCCCAGGTCGCCAGCTTCCACAGTCGAATCGAACCGTGCGGCTACCTCGCTCGTGGCGGCCGCCCTTGCATCGCGGCTAGGTTCAAGGTAAACGAACAACGCTGCTGCCTGCTGTTGAAAGAAATTTCTCTTGGGAACAGAAGTGCTAATAAATACTCCTAAGCAGCAACAAAGAAAGCCAGCAACAAACTCGCCTTTGACATAAAGTAGGGGACCTATCAGCTTTGGGATCTTCTTTGCGTCCCCATCCCGCTTTCCCCGACGATTTGACTTGTTCACTACTTACTCCCTTTCTGAATTTGTGGTGGACGCGGGAGTGCGTCAGCTTTTGATAAAGTATAACCCAGTCGTCTTCCGACTTCCGAGTGCTCTGGCGCAGGGCATGCAGGAATTGACGCCACGGCGGGGAGCGGACCACCGGCCAACTCATCGGCGCCGCTCAAGCTCAACTCTTTCCGCCCTCGCCATCGGCCATCGCGTTTGCTGGCAGCTGGGGCAGGCAGCGGAGTAGTCGACCAAGGAAGGGCCTGCAGTACTACTACTAAGATAATCTGCCGTGCGGTCACGTTTGAGTTCATTACGTACTCATCAGTCAGCCAACCCGTGGCGAACACTCTCGCATGGCATTCTTCATCCTCGATCGGGTCAACAAGGACCAGAGAGTACATAGACCCGCGCATAGAGTAGTGCTGCCCCTATACTGACATGGAAACAGAGAGAACGGACATGTATCAAAGTCAAGAGCGTGAAAGCAATAAGAAAAGATCCGGCCGTGTCGGCTTTCCTCCCAAAAAATTCCAAGCACGGTGTCACGAGCCTCCACGTCGATGTGGCGCGCCAGGTCCGCCAGTCCGCCGCACTGCTCTCGCACGGCCGCAGCGCCAATCGCCGCGGGACCCCCGCCGTGGACGCATCCGCGGACCCCGTGCGAAGGACGGAGCCGATGACCCCCACCGGACAGGAAGAAATCGACGATAATCCCTTTTCTGTAGCGGCTGCTAATCGTTTCGTTTGGCGAGGAATCACGTAATGGCCGCCCGTGGCAGCTGACGAGGTTTCTGTCAGGGATCACGGAAGAATTTTCCTGTGCCGTTAAATTAAAACCCACGCGTGTCCTGAACGAGGGCTGGATCCCGTTTTTTTCACGTGATAAAACTTACACGGCGGCTGCTATGTAGCATCACTACCCCGTAATCTCACGAGGAACCGTGCCGAAAGCGCGCGCGGCATAGTTGTCTCGACGCGGGTGCCATCGATAGCGCGCGGGGCTCCGGCCGAGGTCCGTCGTCGAAAGCTTCGTGGACCGTGGTTATGGGAAACGGGCTCCGGCAAAGCCGCCGGCCGGTCGCGCTGAAGCTCCACCGCGCGTCGCGGCAGGTTCATTAGCGAGTGATAGGGCGCTGCAAAGATTCCGCGGCCAGCCACCACGGATCAATCAATTGTTAAGGCAAAAATGAGCTCGCCTACTATTCCTGACACGGCTCCCCGACAGTGCGACGCCAACCTGTTCCGCGCAGGCATCCCGCTGCGCTCTGCTATGCTCTGCACTGCTGTCGAATGATTGCGCGCGGCCGGAGACGGAGAGGCACGGATCTCGATTCTCGAGGCCCCGACCCGACGAGCTCGATCGTTGGCCAGCGGAAGCGCCATACTTTAATCGGGTAAAGATATGCTGCTCTTCCTCTTCAGGCCAGCATAATTCTTCTTCTCTCTCGCAGAAGAATTTTGTGGCCGCTTTCGAACTGGAAAGGGAGCGTGAGTTGGCCATGGGGATACGATACATACTGCCGCTTGGATCTGGGTCACGAACACTGCCGCATATTCCGTGGCAGGTAGTTGGCGGGAGAAGGCGGTTGTGTTAGTCGGGTGACGCGGCTGTAACAGTTTACGAATGGAGACGTGACAACTGCCGGCCACCATCTGCTGATGTTTACGAATGGGAGACGTTTGCACGACGCCAAAACTCTTCCGCGCGATTCGACCAGCGACGTCACAGGGGACAGCGAGAGCGATGCAACAATAGTTTTCGCAACCATCGGCCACGAACAAGTCGCAGGGGCCCGTTACCATCGGTAGGCCCTCTTCCTGCTGCGGCTGTACCGATCGTTCCTGAATATGATGTGTCGTAGCAGATCGAACGAGGCACGCTAACGACGTAAATCATGTGCAGCGAAGGTCGCACACAGGCAACGAGTCACTGAGACTTACTACTTGGAAAATACAGTAACGTAGCATTTTCTTATGAAGAAAGCAAAAACGCCAGATTTTTAGTTAAAAAAGAAAAGCAGATTGCAGTAGTAGAAGATTTCCTTTTCATTTTCGTTTCAAGCGACATGGATTTCGCGACCAGGGGGTCGCTTTTGGGATCGACAAGCAAGATTAAAAAAGGAACACTATGTGGAAGTTGATGGTGGCAAAAAAAATATGTGGTCTGTCAGCATTCATCACAGTATACACTGATGAAATTGTTCGAATAAAAGCATACACTGATGTATAAGTTCAGGTTGGTACGTTACGAATTGACCGGGATTGTACTGGAAAACCAAAAAAAAAAGAGATGGGGGGGGGCATTAAACAAACTCCAAATGATTGACTCATAAGAGCTCAATTAGGGACCCAAACCAAATCGCAGCATTTTACAACAGCTCATCCGTACTCCCCTGTCGCTACCTTTTGTGCTCTGCTGTTTCCGGTCGAACACCGGAAGTCCGGAACGCGTCCGTTTATTACTCTCTCCCTATCACCACTACCACTTCCCATTCGCCCAAATCAAAAAGGGGAAAACCAACTGACAGCTCGCCCCCGCTCCTCGTCGCCGGCGATGGCCGACGGCGAGGCCTCGGGCGCGTACAAGGAGTTCAAGGCACTGGCGGAGGCGGCGGACCGCAAGTTCGCGCGCGCGCGGGACCTGCCGCTCTACGCCGGTGGGGACCACCACAGCCGGAAGGCCTTCAAGGCGTACACGCGCCTGTGGCGGCTGCAGCAGGAGCGGCGCCGGGAGCTCGTCGCGGGGGGCCTACGCCGCTGGGAGATCGGCGAGGTGGCCTCCCGGATCGGCCAGCTATACTACGCGCGCTACCTTCGCACGGCCGAGCCGCGCTCGCTCGTCGGCGCCTACGTCTTCTACGAGGCCATCTACAGCCGCGGGTACTTCGCCGCGGCGGCAGGGGGCGACGGTGGCACAGGGGATGGAAGGCACCAGGCCCTCCTGACCCGGTACAAGGAGCTGCGGTTCATCGCCAGGTTCGTCGTCGTGGCCATGCTGATGCGGCGGGGCGAGGCGGTGAACCACCTTGCCGCCCGCCTGCGCGCGCTTGTCGAGGAGACGAAGTCGACATACCCTGTAAGAAGTTTGCCTCTCTCACTTCGAATTGGGAAACATCAGCAAATCTATGCGTATGACTGGGATGCAACTACCATTTTAGTGCAATGCTCCTCAAGTATACAGGATCTCCATCTACAATCGCTATTTTTTTCATTTAAGTCTCTTCATTGGTCCTATATATATTTTTTAATTTGCGTTGACAGCTGGATGAGCTTAAGTGAAAAATGGAGTTGGTTTGGACTTCATGAGCTGCCTGCACGATTGCACGAAAAATAATTATTGCATCCAGACGTTCCCCTATACTTATGGTGAATAGGAGATTATCTACATCTAAGTTAGCAGTGAATAGTTTGGACTTTTGCTTCTTACTACTTCTCCAGTTTGTATGAGTCACAGGCTCCGGTTTTTTGGTAGAAGTGATGTGCACAGTGCTTTTGTTCTGGAAGGAACTTCCTCAATGGGGATTTTTTTGATGTGGTGTTGGATTAGGTTATTTTTCTTATTGTGCACAATTGACTTATTCATCGTGAGTGTGCGGAGTCTTTTTAGTGTGCTATGGCTCTTAACATCTTGTTTTGCTTTGTGATTGTCAACCCTAGTCCCCCCCTTTGTCAGAATGAAATATGCCCTCAAAGGGTGTCAACTCCATTATGCAAACTTAGTTAAAGAAGAGAATAAGTACTCCATTTTTTTGATAAATACAAAGACAATACAAACTAATTTTACAAGGGCTATTTGCTTGTCAGGAACAGAACAACACATGGCCCTGTTAGTCCTTAACTGGGAAAAGTGAAGCGCATGTGGGATGGTTATTTAGTTATTTTTCTATTCCAGTGAAAAGCTTGACATTTTGGGTTTTAATTATAGTTTGTACTCTGTACTATGTATTGGTTGTTCCATGTATCCATTTCAATTTTCAATGAAGTATGCCATGTTAGCATGTTGTCCCACCTATGTCTTTCCTGGCACCAACAGTTGAACCTTGTACTTCTTAGAAAACCAACTTCAAGGAATGGAGGCAAGTGCTTCAAGAGCTTGAGAGATTTTTGAAAGCTGATGGAGCATATAAAGGATCTAGATCATTAAGATATGACAACTTATTTGATTCTTATCCATCAAACCTTGCATCTATTGCACGATTCCATTCAAAGAGGGTGCTGAAATTGAAGGAAGCTGTGTTAACAAGCTACCGCCGAAATGAGGTTAAGTATATCTATGATCTCACTGCCACAATTTTCAGTATTCATCTGGTTTTCATTTGTCTTTGACGATAATACGGCGAATAGATAAAACTATCACTCACAACCTTATTTTTTGTGCAATGCAGGTCAAGTTCACAGAACTAACTTTGGACACATTTAGAATGCTACAGTGTTTGGAATGGGAACCCACTGGGTCTTATCATATTGCTGCTAAAGAACTTACAGAAAACGGCACTGTGAGTGATCAGAGTGGGCCATCTGGTCTGATTGATATCCACTTGTCTGCGGAAATGTCTGATGGAAACCTTCCTTCGAATCCTCAGAAGGCAATCATATATCATCCTACAGTCGCCCATTTTTTAGCGGTATCTGTCTTACCCAAGAAAGGTTTATCTTTTGCATGGCATTAGGAGGCTCAGTAAAATTCTGGTAGAATCCCTTACAATCAACTCCCTCTCCTTTCAACAGGCATGAGGGATTGCAATCACAAGAAACAAACTCATTGGACAGAAATAAGACACCTCAGATATAAACCTTGACGTTAGGACTTAGGACAAATAATTTACTGTAATTTTTTCTTGAACTAGCTTCTTTGATATATTGTCAAGAATTTTCATACGAAAGGAGTATTTTTTAATCACAGAGTTCTAACAGTGATGTGATTGATGCTTCCTTGTTCTAAGACTATGCTGTATGCAAATATGATTGACTCTGCATACAATCCCAAACGTGTATCAGTTGGTGGGTCAAAATGTTGAAACAATACCAATCGACCTTGAAGTACAGGATGATAACTTATGCTACACTAAGCATATGTTAATCAGAAAGGGGTGTGGTGGTTTTCTTGCATCCCTGCTGTAACATAGTAGTCAAGGCTGTTCGAATTCCCTCAGCATTGCCCATGATTCGGTCATACTTAGGCCTTCACCGTGTCCATGTCCATGATTGCTACTGATGATATTTCCTTTAAAACTCGTCTCACTGTAGATAACATATCCATGATATTATTTTGTTATAACTTCCGAGGAAGGTGTTTTTCTTTTCGTCTTCTAGAACCTTGTTTTCATACTCTAATCATTATTTTACAATGACAGGTTCTTGCAAAAATTTGCGAGGAGCTTTCTCAAGATAGCATTTTACTCATCTATATATCTGCATCAGGTTTCTTCTTGGTTTGGAACTAGAGTTTATACTTCAATTTTCTTTTAAATCACTTGTTATTCTTCTAACTCTGAATATTCTTGCAGGTTTTGCTGAGCAGAATATTGCTCCACAAAAGTGTGTCTCTAGCTCCTCATCACATGCAAATAAGCCGAATTCACATTGCAGTTCAGATAATCATCTATGGCTTGGTCCCCGTGGAAGTGGAGGTAAACTTCTTGCCTTCTCATAATATTTTTATGTAATGTATATTAGAGTAGTGTTATGATTCAAATATCCTTTGTTACATTGGTGGATTGTTAGACCAATGAACTTTATTTTAGGATGTGCGTCTATTTGCTTATTGAAATTATCATCATCTTGCAGGTCAAAACAATCTTTTTCCAGAAGATCTGATTCCGTTTACAAGATATCCCCTGTTCCTTGTAATTGATAGTGAAAACAGCCATGCATTCAAGGCAGGTTTGTCAGAACTTAATCTTTGCTTGTTAGAAGAAAACCATTATCATGGTCCTTGTTGAATTTTTAAAGTAAAAGACATTACCAGATTGTCCATATCTTCTGTTATTCCCTTACGACATATTTTTTTCTTGTTTCATTTTGGCATATTTGAATGGCTGCATATTCTCATTTCTCCAAGTGACTTCTCTCCTAGTAGACACAATGCGAGCATGTGCGGTAACTGAGTCAACGCTATTGTCATGTGGTTCCGGTTGTTTGATAACCGTGTGATGTTTAGACAGCATACTTGTCGATGGTTGCAAGTCTTATAGTCACGGATGGCAGTAGATAGCTAAGGACTGATGTGTAGTACTGTAGGAAGAGGATGGATTTCTATTTGGAGTGTGGATAGTGAATCATTGCTACGGAACTGTCCGTTTGGAATGTATAGTTAATCATTGCTACGGAACTGTCCGTTTGGAATATATAGATGGGATCTATGTGTGCCTTTTTTTATGAGAACACATCATATATATTCCTTTTATTTTTCATAAACCCTGTTAAGTTTGATGAGTTCTGGACTTCAATTCATTATTATTGTGGTAGTTCCCTCTCCAATCTGTTTGTGACATAACACAGTATAACAAACTTCTTTGACCTAATGACTGCTTTTTATGTTTCCAGACCATACATAATGCAGAGAAGGGAAAGCCAGCTGCTATATTGCTTTCTCCTAGGACATCTTCAGCCATGCCTGGTGTAGAATCCACTGCTCATGGAAGTCAATTTACATACTTCCTCACTGCTCCAATGCAAGCCTTCTGCCAACTAGCTGGAATAACATCTGACATCGACACCGTATGTTGATACGTTCTCTATTTGAGGACCTTATTATTCTTACTTTCCTAAGAAAGTTCATTTTTATAGTCTGATTTGTTCTGCTTGTTTTACAGGATACATATGCTAATGCAGAGAATATACTTGTCTCTGCTTTGGAAGAATATGAAGGAATTCTGTGCAATTCTGTCGGGTTAAATAATGTCTGGGGACAAATTTTACCAGATCCTTTCCTCAGAAGGCTGATTCTCAGGTACCTTTCCCCATAAAAAAATGCCTATCCCATATATCTGCTACACTCAAAGCTATTGTGAATATTCCTTGGAAAAAGTGTCTTGGTTTAAACATTTAACAACCAGATATCAATAACAAACTAGATCGTGGAATTGTTTGCATATCTTCTTTGTGAATGAATTTATATTCATCTCGTTTTTACAATTTATTAGTCTCAAAGGAGTTTGTCGTGCAACTCCTTCCAAAGCATACAGATTTGAGCATGAACAGGTAGAAATTGGCCTGTCTAATGCAAATTGCACCTCTTATTTGGTGGTCTGAATGTGCAGTATTCTGAAAAACTAGGAAAACTGAAAACAGGCACTAGAAAGATCCATTAGACACTTGGTGCTTACATATTCTGTTTTGTGTGGGGATGTATGGAACGGACTAAGCACTGCAGATATGGTTGTTTGCTAGATACACTTGCGTAGCCTATCTATGTTTCATATTTATAGTTATTGACACCCTAAAAGGCAATGTTCTTATTTCTCATAACAAAAACTTGTGGTGGTAGCGTACATGTTTATGCTCTGGGACGGTATGTAGAAGAAAAAAAGTTCTACAAACATTGTTTTAATTCAAACTTGTCTATTAGCTTCCTGTTACACCTTTTTCCTTTCCTAATCCTAGAGGGTAGGACACATGTGTATAATACAGGACTCAAAGTATGCGCAACACCTTGCTGTACATACATATGATCTCAGCTTTACGTTTCTTTGAGCTATTTTGGGTTCAGTTGTTTGCATACTGCATTTAATTCCCACAGTGAACCATGTAGGATTTGCTCTGATCATTCTCTGCATCCTCAAATACTTTGTCCACTGCAGGTTTATTTTCTGCCGGGCAGTGCTCTTCTATTTTCATCTGGATGAGCATGAACATCTACCAACCTGCTTACCTAGCCTCCCAGAGTCTGTCTCTCCAACTGCAGAAGCTATCAAAACTCCTATCCTTCTGCTTGCAGAAAACCTTGCCGTCAGCAACCGGTTTCACTTTCGAGATTCCACCCATAATAAGAAATGATCAAGAGCAATAACTCATGCCGTCTGTAGATACCTCATGGTAAATATAGTCCAGCAATTTGTTAATTGTTTCATATTTATACAGCCAATGGAGAGTGACTCAGTATCAACAAGCTGCTCTGCAACAGCCTGGATGGGGCTGAAATGGTTATATGAAGATTTTTGTCCGCTGCTTCATCTCCATTGAGCATCTGTACAAGTTTGTTTAGGTGTTATTTGCTTTGATCTAGGCGCTTTAGGCATGTAGGACTTGTCTTCAGTTTCCTTTTTAGTTGTGTTGGAGAGGACAGTTTGTAAGCTGGAAGAGGCGTTTTTATAAGTACTCTGGAAGGCAGATTGTTTTGTAGGGTTCAGGGTTTGGTCAGCTCAGCATATTGACAGTATTTTGCATCCCCATCTCGGCCTTTGCGTTTCGTTTGCCTCTTGATCCTAAAGTTTGTAGTCCTTGTTTCATCTGCTTCAGAACTGCTTTTCTACCGTTTTATTTTTTTCCCGTGCCCTAGCGTGGCGGTAAAACTGTTGCCTTATGACCATGAGGTCATGAGTTCAAGTCTTGTAAACAGGCTCTTATAGAAATGATGAGAAATGCTACGTACAAAAGACCCAAATGGGTCGGATCTTTCTCGGACCTGTGTAAGCAGGAGTTACATGCACTGGACTGCGCTTTCCTTTCTTTTTTCATCAGTTTTTTCATGGTATTAGCACTCTTTTTTCATCAGTTTTTTCATGGTATTAGCACGCAATTCATATAGTAAGAGGCTCTGGAAAAAGAAAGAAGAGCCTTGGCGCAACAGTAAAGTTGTTGCCTTGAGTCTTTTACAAAAATGTAGAGAAAGGCCACGTACAAAAGATCTAAATGGGTCGGACCCTGTACAAGGTGAGGCTACATGCACCAGGCTGGCTTTCCTTTCTTTTTCATCAGTTTTTAATGGTATAAGCACACAATTCATATACACATGTATATATCAGTAGAGGTTTAGTTTCTTTCCAATTTTCCACATCACTTATAATTCTAGCATTCTTCAGTTTTTTTTTTTCAAATTTAATTGCCATTCTTGTTTTTTATGCACGGAGTTGTTAATTTCGAGACGCCTGAAATTAACATCACCTTTCAACCTATGTCCTAAGTCGTCGGATCTAGATCAAATGGCTATAGCTTGTTTTTACATCAATAAATTTCTTTCTATAGCTAATACATAATTCTATAAAAAACAGAAAAACAATTGACAATAAGCATACAAACCTTAAAATAGATTCGACGATTCAGGGTCTAGGTTGAAAAGAGAAGCTAAATTCAGACGTATGAAAATTAGCATTTCCATCTCTCTTCTAAATCTCTATTTCTTCTCATTTTCTGCGCATTATATTTTTTCACTTCTTAATTCTCATGTCCAGAATAACAATTAAATTAGGACAGAGGAGTAATACCCAGCGCCGTGTGTGTTAATATATCACTATTTGGAATAAGGAGCCGGACCTGGCTGAGGATTTGCTTAACCTAGCAGTAAATATGGATCTTTACGTTTAGATAGGGCACTGTTCTCCCAAGGTCGTAGCTTGTGTGCCATGCCGGTTTGTCTTTCTAGATTCTTGCTAGCAACTTGGCATTGATGGAGCAACTGGAAATGTGTCCATCGGTCAGTTGCCTCGACCGGGTAGCATTTTTACCGTTGAAATAATGGTTAGTATTCTCTTGAAAATACTGACCAGTATTTTAATAGGTAATTTCGGAATTGAAGCACTAATTTATTAATTTGTATTTTATTTCACATAGGGCAGTTATTAACCATAATTGATCACTAGAATAATAAATATAATAGATCAATTAGATTACCAATACGACTTTATAAAAATAACTACTAGTCCATCACTTTTTTCTTTCAATATTTCCCTCATAGCTTAATAAAATACTAACCAATAATGGTGGGTAGAAGGTAACATATCTAAGTCCTAACCTCATAGCGTGTGCAAAATCCACATGTGCAATATCTGGCTAGCATCGGGTTAATTATTTTGCACGGATCAACCCTATCAACCCCGATATCGTATCAGAGCAAACTCTTATGAAGCAGCTACCGGACGGATCGGAGCTCAGAAGTCCAGGACGCGGCCCGCCACCTCCTCCCTAGGCGCCATCGGGGAGCCGTTGGCGACGCGGCAGTTGCGGCGTATCTCCCCCTTCCTAGGGTTCTGCAGCTCGCCCATCTTGACCATCCCCTCGACGAAGGCCTTGAAGAAGGCGCCCTGGTCCCTGCTGAAGAGCCTCACGACCCTCCGGGTCCTGACGCTGTCGGAGAAGAGCGTCTGGTCGGAGTTCAGGAAGCCGCGGAGCGCGACGAGGTCCTTGAAGTACCGGTTGTCGAAGACGCGCGGGGTGGCGTCCATGCCGCCGGTGACCTCCTCGTCGCCGCCCCTGGGGCAGAGCGCGTCGAGCGCGCCGCGGTAGGCCGCGTCCATGTTGGGGTCGGGACGGCCGGAGCCGGACTGGTTGTAGAGGCGGAAGACGATGGAGAAGCAGCGGGCTTTGCCGATGGAGTGCGAGCCGGAGAGCGCGACGAGGTCGGTGACGGAGAGGTTGAGGCCCGCGAAGAGGCGGATGAGCGCGCTCGCGTTGGCGCGCGGGCTCGGCATGACGCTGTCCGAGTCGTTCTTGCTCGCCGTCAGGCTGTCCTCGCGCCCCAGCCGCACCGCCCAGTTGGGCCCACCGGTCTGTGTGAAGGAAAAGAAAATCAAAGGAGTCGACCAAAAAATCAAAGAATTTACTGTGATAGTTGACCAAAACTAGGGTCGTTCGTTTCCACGCTTCAAAGCTCAGAATTTATCTGAGAAGCTCCGGGTGGGTGGGCAAGAGAAGCTCCTCAACCGAAATCGTGATCTGCAAATATACTCCGGCGACGGAGGTGCCGGCTGCCCGTATCTCCTGTGCCATTCCCGGCGGCAGCGACGGGTCACCGGGGCTGCCTGCGCTACGCGCCGGATGCGACCACCGCAGCCGTGGCATGGGGCGCGCTCGGCCTTGGTGGGCGCGGCCATATGGCCTGGCCGTTCCCGGCAGGTCGCGTGAGGTGGTGACTGGTTGCAGCCGTGCGTCGTAGGGCCCGTGCTGTCGACCTGCGGGGAGGTGGTGAGAGGTTGCAGCCGTGCGGGCGCAGGGGACGCGTGACGCCATCCCCGCCTTGCGCGCCTCAGGGGGAGCGAAGACCGGGTGGTCGCGCAGGCCATGAATTTTCTTGCAAGTTGACTGAGCTGGCAGGCAGGGATGGAGCAAAACGGGAAGCTAGGCAGTACGTGATCGCGAAGCGGTCTGCGTAGCTTGCCGTTTGCCGATGGAGCAGCAGGGCCAAAACTGTTTCCGGGACGCCCATTCTCCCCTCCCCGTGACCAAAGAATCGTATCCGGACCGTGAAAACTAGTGGCAGAATAAAGGCCGTGCGCCCGGGAGACCATGACGTCCTCGCTCGCGACGCAGGCTTTGGTTGTCTGCTCCGCCAACGGCGAGCGCTGGTGGTCGCGCAGACACGAACAGACTCACAAAGCGTGCGCGTGATGCCAAAATCAACCCGTTAAAAAAATAATTGCCTTTTTTTTGCCCCTTTACGGCAGACCCTCAAACTGAAGCCGATTGAATGTTGGCTGAGAGGTGAGAAACGGTAATGCAATCATCATACAAATGTAATCCTTGATGAGAAGCGCTGGTGTTTTTCACCGGAAACGCGACAGACCGTGGAAAGGGCAGGCGGAGCAAGAGAAAAGGCATGTGCGCCGGGTGTAGAAGTAGTACTAGTAAATACGGAGTACTCTGTTTCTAACAGTTAACGTTGATTAGCTCGAGTTTGAGCTTACCAACGTTGATAATTAAAAAACAGAGGAGTGCAATTAAAAGATCTGCCGGGAACGTGTGGCGTACCAGGACGACGGCGTCACGGGCGGCCATGACGATGATGTCGGCGCAGGAGACGACGCCGGGGCAGCGCTCCTCCAGCGTCGCCTTGATCTCGTCGACGACCTCGAACGAGCGCAGGGACTTGATGTTGGACAGCGCGTCCTTCTCGCCGGGCATCGTCGCCGTGGCGTCCATCAGCACCGACCCGTCGCAGCCCTTAATTCACGCACGCGAGGAAGCGGGAACCGAGCCATCAGATCGGACCGCTGAAGCCACGGCGTACGCAACAAACACCACCACACACACATGGCGAAGAGGCGAGGCGAGACGAGGCTCACGTTGACGAAGCAGTCGTGGAACTGGAGACGCATGACGGAGGCGACGCTGCGGGCCTCGCGTGCCTGCGCGCGGGCCATGGTCGCCCGGACGGCTTCCTCGGCGCCGGGGCACGTCTCGGCGTAGTACCCGACCTTGAGCTCCCTGACGGCCGCCTCGGCGCGGCAGAGGATCGCGAGGAGCACGGCTGCGAGGGGGACCACGCATCCGCGGGGCAGCGCCATGGATGTGGATGGAGACGGGGGAGGGTGGATCGCTCTGCTCCGCGCTGCTTGTCCCGTTAGAGGACGCACTGCACTGTGCTTAGTACTTTAGTAGCGGCCAGGACGGGTAGGCATATGGACGAGAGTGACTGACTCGTCATACAAGTGTAAACTGTTTAAACAAATTCTTAAAATCACACGATCTCTGTTCATGGTCGACTCTAATTTAGATTAGCTTGCAGCGCGGAGGCTGATGGTCGTCAGAGGTCCGGCTCGGCACGGGATTTGGAGAACTGCGGTCAGTGCCGGCGGGCGGGTGAGTACGTGCGCGCGCGGCCTGGTGGCTGGTGCCCTCGGCGACACGGACACGGGGTTTGTGCTGGTGCGCAAAAATATCCGGAGCTGGGATCGTGCGCCGAGTCTCGGTAGGCAAGGCCGGCGATTGATTGGCAGGGCGAGAGGGAGCACTGCACCGGGCTTGTTTTTTTGTGGATTGCTTGTTTCTTTGACGTTTCTTTCGTTTCTTCTTTCATCCACTCAGAGCCCGCTGACGTTTCTGCGAGGTGAAAAGAACGGCGGGGGGCTTGGGTTTCAGGGCTATATATACATGGAGCCTCAACAATCAGAGACCGACGCTGCTTTTCTCGTTTTGGTTCGAGTTAAGATAGCATCGCCAGTTCGAAGGTGTGAACAGGGTGAATCAAAAGTGCTTCCTCTACCACAAATTTCTGACGTGTTAAACTTGTAAAGCCTAGATTCCAAGGGAACCGCCTACTTGCAGCACATATTCCATCAGCAGCACCTTCAGAAAATTCAGTATGTGGTCGCTTTCATTCTTCTATCTTATCCCTGTCTCAAAAGTTCACAACAAACTAGTCAATCCGATTCCTCATGATATGCAATAATATCATATCACTTGTAAAGCACACGAAATCGTGGCCGATGCAGGCATCTTTACCGTGTTCTTCCGTGAGTACATGTGTTTCTAGCCAAGAACTATTGCTCTCGCCCATATTCTTAGTGAACTATTTTAATGTGCGACTTGCTCAAACCTAAAATCATTATGAACTTGAGGTGATCAAACTAAATCGTTTATTATTTTCATTTTAATCTCAAACAAAAAGGGAAAGGTTTGTTTTTTGAGTCGGTGTCAAGAGAGGGGACTGTGCAGTGGAAAGATGGGTAAATCGGTGGGTTTTGAGCGTTCTATTACGTGTTTGTGTATGTCTGCAATAGATGAAAAAGAATCGATTTCAACTCGGCGCAGGATGCTAGTCTTTGGATTTTACGATCATTCATTCCCTAGCACAAAGCAGTAAAGTTCAATAGGAGTATAAACACCACCGTTCAGTTCCTAAATAAGTACTCCTGACCCGCGCACCTTACCATACTAACAAGTACCAGTTCTGCTAAATCAGCAACATAGAATTGATGTTAAAGTGATGGCCCGTTGATGCCAAGATGACCTGAAAACTTCCCCTTGCATGACGGGCAGATGTAGCCAAGAGAATCAGCTTGCTGCTGCTCAGCGACGCTACCGAAATGCTGGAACTGACTGTTGCACCACACACATACGGACTGGAGTACGCACCCGGCACCCATCTTCGATAAGGGCGGCCCCCAGCCTAATTGAAATGGAGGGCAGCTGCCTAGCTGTGGCGCATAACCCAACATCAGCGTGGGCTCAGGTACAGAATCATGCCTGCTCATGCCCCCGTACGGTGGAGCTCCAGCTGAGGCCATCCTTAGCTGCTGCTCAAAGCTAGGATATATCGGCTGCTTTGGGCCTCCAAATCCAAGTTGCAAATCACACTGTTTCAGGAACGGTCAAATTATCAGGTTAATATCAAGCATGCTAACATAAACAAACATGCTTTAACAGAGTCAGGAAGCAAAATATTATACAAACATCATGACATGTGGAGAGTATAAGCCCACACATTTAGCAATGATTAACAAAGATTGACAACATTTTCCAAAACAAATCTTCTATCACTCATGTCAGATCAGTGGTTTAATAATTAATAACACACTGAGAACCTAAGAAAGCAGGCTAGTTCTAGATGAACTACAGCAAATTTGCGAACAAAAAATAAACAAGAAATATAGTGCAAAGGTAGCATATACTGTAAAAAATACCTGATCCTGAATAATCCTGCTGAGTGGAACATCTTCAACAGCACGAACCAAAGAGGTAAAGCTACCAAAACTATTTTGCATCGACATAAAATCATCAATGTTCCCACTTGTACCAGCAGCAGGGAGTGAATCACAAGTAGGACCTGCACCACTGTATTGATTTTCCAAGTCACTGTCAGATTTTTCCAGTGCCTCAAGCATAGAACCCTTGATATCAAAATCCAGTGTGCAATGTCCATTTGGTTCATCGTGACTGGTGGAGCCATCAAAAGAATTCCTCATAACATGGATATCAATTTCATCAGTTGTAGTACCACCAGTCAGTGTGTTTATATCAGATAATGAATAGCAGTTTGCAAAATCATTTTTCATATCCATGGTATTATTAAGCTGGGCAAGACTACTTTCTGTGATTGTACCATTAAATATATCATTGTTATAAGTTTCAACATCAAAGCCTGTTTCATTACTCATCATGTTCTGAGAGTTCACCAGTGCACCTTTGGCATTATCTTCACTTCTGTTGCCATAGTTCTTGATTTCAGAAGTGAAACAATCCACATTAATTTGAACTGGAGGGATGGAGCCCATGGTCAAATTAGATTGATACCCCATGTCATTTTTCTGGTTGACAAAAAATTTGCCCTTAGAAGATCTGTTCTGGTTGGCTAAGTTTCCATCCTTACAAGCGTTGTCATCATTAGAACTAGTACCAAAGCATTGGGCAATAATGGACGACCTAGTGGCATCATCAGTGGTATTAGATGTATCATGGTTTCCACCAGAAACAGGAGAAGATATTGTATCCAAACATGAATTGAGGTTTACATCCCTTATTCTGCATTTGATCTCATCATCTTTCAAAGAAGTCATTTCACAATCCATAACCTTGTCCTCAACATGTTTTTCATTTCCAAAGCTTGGGGGATGCACTGTATTGCAAGCTATACTAGCACCATCTACCTCTATATTAACTGAATTAAGATCACGCTCATCAAGGGTTACAGAAAGTGGTTTACTTTCCAGGTGGTTATTAAAATTATTTTCTTCACAAGAACTGTCCAAATTGCCATTCAGTAGATCACAGGGCTGAGAAACTTGTTTAGATTGTGTTCTATCAGTACAACCCGCTGGATCATCTGTGCACTCGCTTCCATCAGGACCATATGCAGTTGCAGAAACCTCTTCAGGTATGCTACAAGTTTCATCAGGCCTGTTCAAAATCTGGGAACGATCTTTGCTGGGAACGGGATGTTTTAATCCTTTTGGGCTGTCATTCTCATAAATATTTGCCATGTTTTTGCGACACGCTTCATCATTGGTTTTATAGTCACCAGATCTGTCGACTGGGTCCTGGTGATAGTCAGAATTGGGTTCTCCAGCCGCATGTCCTTGTTGCTGATCAGGAAAGTGAGTCATTATCTTAGGAGGGTCCTTATGATGCCCAGAGACGGATTCTCCAGCAGCATGTCCTTTTTCCAGTTCAGGAAAGCTAGTCATCTCTGTAAGAGGGTCCTTACAATTCCCAGGGACAGGCTCTTGAGCAGATGGTTCTTTTTCCTGTTGAGGCAACACAGTCATCGGCTGAAGCCCACATTGCACTGCAATCATTGATGGTTTACTACCTAAGTCACCTGAAAAAGACCTAAGAATTGCACTCTGACCTTGTTGATACCTTTGATCAGCAACACAGTGGCTGAAATAGTCAGATACTTCTCTGGAGGTCTTCTGACATTCCTGAGTCTCAGAGTTTTTATCCATGTTGGCACCCAGTTCACCAGCTTTACTAACCCTGCGCTTTTTAGCTTTTCTTTGATGAAAGGACAACTGATGTTGCATGTAACCACCCTGGTCATGAAAGGTCAAATTGCATTTCTGGCACTCCTTTGCAATCACTTCCATCTGAGTTTCATCCTTCTGAAGCTTTTGTTTATGAGAATAACCTGAATGACTGACTAATGTAACCGAAGTAACTGGCAATGCAATTTGCTTTTCCTCGGTTTGATTGGTTTGCTGTTGAAGATCTACAGACTAACAAACACACACTTGAGTTAAAAAATGAAACATTAAGCACATGGATGAGGAGCATACTCAAAAAACTTACATTAACGGCATTTAACCCATGCACTGATGCACTGTTACTATGAATAGCAGTTAACTTTGCCTCTGGATATCCAAGAACAGACATGAGATAGGAAGACACTTCTTTGCAAGTAGCGAACTGATGTCCTTTGGGGCTGGAAAGTATATTAAGCAGTTAGCAAAGGGAAACAGCAGTGGTATAGGAAAATAACATAACAAGTGTGATCTTCTACTTGATGAGGTGAGACAAGTACTTAACAGGTGCATACACCAAACTGTGGAGAAGATTAAACACTACAAACTACAAAGACAATGCTATAGTGTCATACTGTTCTAGCAAATATTTACTACCGCAGTTAGGCTGTTCATTTAAAAACTACAAGATGACATGATTAACAACGTCAAAATGAGACATGGATGTTTTCCATAGCACAAGTTTGCCTTATGCAAATCATAAATATGGGATAAAATCTTGGAACAACAAGAAGGGACACCAAAATAGTGATTTACTTAGGGAACATGGAAGCAAAGGAATAACTTCATTTTCAAAAGGAACCGGTGCTTCCAAGCATGGAGAAGACAATTTGTGGATGAGGCTAGGCTTCAAGCACATAGAATTTGTGAAGCAAGACATGATGCTTTTTTGAGATGGGTAGACCTTTGTACATAGCTTGCCTTTGTCTGTCTGTATAGCCTTGCAGTATTATGCTCTCTGTTTTTCCCCTTTGTGTTTGCTGTACAGTATGTTTTCTTTACTGACAATTTTTTTACTGCTGCAGTAGGGGCTTCCCCTACCGTAATTGTCTAAAAAGGTGTTTTAGCATAAACAGATATCTTAGGTTGGTGCACATATAATGATAGCATATATTCTTAATGGGTAAAGTAGTTAGCGCAACTCCGCCTATGCCTTTCTAGGTATAGCCGGTCCCAAGCCCGGGTAAAGGAGGGTTGTGATAGGCTTAGCGAGCCAGCATCAAAACCAGCCATTCCTATGGATATGAACAACGGCTTTGTTGTTGTTGTTGTTGTTGTTGTTGTTGTTGTTGTTGTTGTAAAGTAGTTAGCGCATGGGAGCAAGGGGCGGGGCAGAGGGGTCTGGCTGAGAAGAGGACATGAGCTGCAGTAGTTAAGCACTATGGCTGCAAAAGCAAGGAGGAAGGTTGCAAGAACAAGTCAGTTCGTAAATTTCACAAATCTGGGAGGAAATATCAGATGCACATGAAGTATTTGGTGCACGTCTGCACAAACTCATTGAGAGCTTGGATTGCATCTGGAAGCCAAAAAGCATGGGTGGGAGTTTCTATCATGAAGCAAATATTTTTGGAAATACTCCCTAGAACCGTGGTTGCAAAAATCATGGGTGGGAGTTCCCAGTTCTGATTTTTTTTGTTTGTGCACAAACGAATATCATCACAGTGACATCATTATATCAGTTTGTGCCCTTGTGCCAGGACATGAAACGGTCACTTAATCCTGACTTTCAAAGAGTAATAAGGCAATCTTTCTACAGTATAAGCATAGCGAGGCCACCATGATCCTAATAAAATCCAATGCATACATGTATTATTTCTGCGCCATGAAATCCTAATCACCATTGCAATAACGAAATCTAGAAACAGATGCGTAAACAATCAGAACAAGCATGCTCGTGTGGAAGAACAAACCTCACATAACAGCGGCAATTAATCCATGCAACACGCTCCTTCCGCTTGAGCCCAAGCAGCAGCTTCCACCCACGGGGCAGGTGGTCACCAAACATGCTGGCATCCACAAACTTTCTCCGACGCCTCCGGCTACCCCATTGCCCTTCTAGAGAGTTCATGAATCCCAGCAGCTCGGGCTCCGGCACCAATCCTGCCGTCCGCTTCTGTAGCTCCTTCCCGTACGGGTCCACGAGCTCCGCGAGTCTCACAAGATCAACCGCCGCTCCCTTCGGATTAATCACCTCCCTGTCCGGGTCTGCAGCCTGCGATGGCTGCGGGAGGGACGGCGCCGGGGGCGCAGATACCGTTATCGCGGGAGCGGTTAGGGTTTGGGGTCGGGGTGGAATCGGGGGCGGAGGTGGGTACGAGGGGTCGTCGCGGGCAAAGAGGCTTTGGAGGTGGAAGACGATGAGGCGGTTCTCGGAGTCTTCCTCGGTCGGGGCAGAGGTTGTGGCGGAGGAGGAGGCAGCGGCAGGGGTCAGGCTGTGGGAGATGTTGGTTACGGCGTGGTGGCGGGAGATGGTCTGCTCACGGGACCCGGCACTCTCGTTGAAGACGGAGCGGTCGATCTTAGGGGGCGGTAGGAAGTCAGAGTCGCGCCGGCGGCCGCGGCGGGGGTCGACGGCGTAAGGCGACGCGGCCGCGAGTGCCACGAGATCTGACTGCGTCAGCGCCCGAAGGTCCACCACGGCGGACACCTGCGTGCCCATGGCGGCCGGCAGCGGCTCGCGGCTGACTGGGGATTTGGGGTTTGGTTCCGGAGGATAGAAGAGCCCGGCAGAAATGGGATTATTCAGGATTTTCCAATTTACATACCGGTGCCAAATAGACGTGTGAAATCATATTTTATTTGTGGTGGCCCCTATTATACTTGTATTCTTTAGCATTTGATGACCGTAAAATAATATCTTATATTAGATGATACATGCAACCATCCAATGATCAAAGTGGGCTAATAAACACCAGTCAAACAAGAAAACGGAAATGTGCGTGGACCATCCGTAGATTGACTCCACGATTCGATTTGTGAGAGTGCATACAAAGGTTTAATATACAGAAGATGAGGTGCGGTGAACCCGCAACAAGCACAAAGATGCGGTGAAATGTAACGCGGAGGTGCAGGCCCCACTCACATACCATCGCGACCTACGTGGTCTCGCTTCCCGCTAGGGATGAAAACGGTCGAATAAAAGGCTAAATCATTTTTATATCCATATTTCTATTCCGAACTGGAGTCGGAAACGGTATCATCAGAATAGGATTCAGTATCAGATAGTTCGGATACATCGGAAACAAATCAATCGAATCGAAAACATATTGATATCGGACGGAATCAGAAAAAAAATTCGGAAATAATTTTCTAATGCCACGTTATATAATGACATAATATCAACATTCATCACATTAAATAATACATCCACATATCACACGACCATACTCACATAACACATATAATTGAAGTTTGTAAAAGACTAACACATAATTCAAACAATAATCCAGAAATGACATATATGTCTTACATCAAGTTCACACATAGTTCATACACATAGTTCATAGCTCGTACATAGTTCAAATGATTACACATAGCATTCTCTTATCATAATTTACCCAACTCATCTTCATTCATCACATCCAGATCGCTTTCTATTTCCTCATTCTATAAAACAATAAAGAGAACAATTAAATAACTATGTCAGTTGATATACGGAAATGATGTTTCGAATTCTATTCAAATAAACAAACCTAATCCGTAAAAGTAGTCATTGTCTCAACAATTTCAATATCTTCAACAATAGAAGCAATACTCTTACGATCTAAAAAAAGATGCATACAACAAAGCACTAAGCAATTAAGAAACCTGGAGAATACAAAAGACTAAGTAATGAACTCATATCACCTTTTTCTGGCTACTGCAACCCAATTTTCAGTACAAATCAAACCTTCTACGATTTCAGGGTCAAGACGATTGCGGTATGGATCGACCACACGTCCACCGGCACTAAAGGAGATTCTATGGCAACTGTTGATACTTGTATGGCTAGCACATCACGAGCCATTTGTGAAAGAATTAAATATTCCTTTGACCGATTCTTTCACCATGCTAAAATGTCAAAAGTTCTATTGTGCTTCAAGAGTGGTTGAATCATGTATTTGTCCATGTCATTTGAGCATTCTAAGTCAGCAGAATATGACTCATATAGGAATTGTGCTAACTCTCCATCTTCGGTGTCCACAAACAAAATCAGATGTCTTAGTTTCTGGTGTCTTCTTTGCAATTGCGGGAGAATGTGCAACATAAAATTGATACATTTGACTCAATATATTAACAAATTCCTCAACCCTAACATGGTATAGCACATCACCATAAAACTTCCGCGTGTAAAACTCTATTAGTTTTCTCTAGTACCTTAGAAAGAAGAAGATATATCTCATTTCAGGCAGTTGTTTACTTCCTAATATTTAATATTACGATAAAAAGATGAATTCTAACATACCTTGGATCTAGAAAACTTGCCACTCTAAGAGCCACATTTGATTTCTGCTAATATTTTTCAAACTTTTTACTCATAGGAATGGCCATATCACGAATAGTGACATCTTCATGTGTAGTCCACTCGGCAAGCACAGTTCTAATCTCACAAAAGCCTTTGTAAAATAAGTTCGCAGTTGGATATAAAGTGCTAGAAAGAAACTCAGTTAAATCAAAAAATTCCTTTAAGGCATGACACAATGTATTAGCTTTGATCAACTCAGCATTAGACGGACATATATGTTCATACCTACGTCGATCAGCTGTCTTGAGCCTCATAAAAGCATCCTACAAAACCGACACCATGTAATTAAGAAATATAATAATGTAATAATTTAGGTAAATTGATGAATATAAGAGTATAAAAATTTGACCTTGTAGTATAAAGCATCCATCAACATCAAAAAGTTGAATTCCACCTTGTTGAGACATCAAGTGAAATACCCTTATCGGTTTTCAAATCACACTCAATTGCATGCTTCATTAATTCCTCCCATTATTGTGGAGACCCCTTGACAACTAGGACTAATGACTTAACATTTTTAATTGTCCGAGAAATCACAATTAGACCATCTTTAACAACTAAGTTCAAAATATGATTAGCACATCTCACATGAAAAAAAGCACCATCACACACTAAAGAAGCACCTACGTGGTCTCGCTTCCCGGCTTCCCGCGTCATTGAGTCGTTGTCACTGCTGGGGTTCGAGTCTGAGGGGGTGGTGGCTAGGTCGGGTGAGGGGTGTCATGCCTAGACTTGGAACGAGCTAAACGGCGCCAGGCAAGATGCGTATTCTGACCCGCGCCACTCGATCACCTCGGATAAGTAAACGGTCTCCCCATCAGAAAGTGGTGAGCGTTTCAGCAGCACCAATCATGGTCCTAAGACTGATAGCACTTGTTGAGATCTATATGACACCTATAAAAGAATGTTCTAGCTCTTTTATAGTTAATTTAAAAAAAATCATCTTTACAGTTCAATTCACTGCACTCGTAAACCTCTAACTCTAGCATCTAAATCAACTATCATCTATATTTTATCACATCATTTTAATCTCTTTTAACTAAATTGAGGTTTTTGTATAATTAATTGGCCTTTCCATTTTTTCCTTAGTTTTGCCTTATTTTTTTTCTCATTTTTCATAATGGAATCCTCTCTATTCTTTCTTCCTTTCTTCGTCTTTCTTCTTGTACTTCGGCGAGACACAAGGCAGGTAGGGTGGAGCTCCGACGACCGGCGCTAGCGTGCGTAGAAACGACTATCGGTTTGTGGCGGACCGGAATCCGCACACCCAGGATCTCAGAGGGTGGTGCCGCTCGATGCGACACCCAACAGCACACAACATAAGAACGACATTGTATTACATAGAAAATCAACTGAATATGTATAAAATAGTACAAGACTTCACTTACAAACTAAGTATTAAAATTATAACAGCGGAAGCTAAGTTTATACAAATCACGCCCATCTATCTAGCAAAAGTTGGTTGCCCAGCCCTATGGACAACCCACACTAGCTGCACTCCTCAGCTCAGCGCGGCGTGTATGGCTCCCACTCAGCCGTGGTCTCCGACGGAGTGTAGCCCTCGCCGATGGACTCGTAACCCGAGTCTGTGGGATAGTCATCACCTGAAAAACACTTATAGCAGCAACCGTGAGCACGATGACTCAACAAGACTTAACCAACTCTCTATGCATGAAACTCTACATGCAGTTCACGACGAACATGGGATGGTAAATTGCAGCAAACGGACACGTCTACAAGTTCATCCTTAGTTCATCTTTTAGCCACAAGTTAACCGTTCATGAATCTGAAATTTAGTAAGTGATATTTGATGGCACACATGTAGCGATACAATTTATACATATCAGTAGAATTGAATCACAACATTCTATAATTTATCTACGTCACGACGCAATGAACAAGCGGTACTCATCACCGCGAGGGACGGTGAATCGACTCGATATACACCTGTAGGGATACCCGAATAGCACGTCATGTACGCCCACACTCGGAGCTGCACATAGCACGCTCACCCCGTGTCGTACGGGATAACCTTTCACCTACCAGCCCAAACGTTGAACCGGTCGCACCGAAACGAGCAGGAGGTTCCTTACACGGAGCATCTCTCTATGCCCGTTAGCAGATTTCCATCTTGCTGCCCTCAACCTACACCTATAAATCGGTGTACTATGCCTCGACGCCCGGAGGTTTAGGTTGCATCGGTTTATCGGGGCCCATATATCTGATATGCCTTCGGTATGTTCAATACTTGTTCAGCGGAGCCGCACACGGATCGATCCTCAATCGACACGGACAGGGTTGCGCCCACAAGACTTCCTCTTATTGCGCCCTATCCCCTGCCTAGTCTCATTTTCTTACTGAAGTGATCTCACATCACTCGAACCAATCCCGTGTGTTCCGACTCCTATACTCGCGAGTAGATTCCAACTACTCGACTTGTACCGAAGTTCTATGAACATTAAGCATAGCCTCACTACTTGAGTACTTATATACTATCCTTGCTCTCGTAGGAAATTTCTGGTTATGCACTTGGGGTTTCATCTATGCTACACCTAATGCACATACATACTTCAAACTAAATATGTATATAAAGCAAAACTTTGTAAAATTTGTTAATGCAAACTGGGTCTTACCTTGTTGCTGCTGGTCAGTGGTTAGTACTTCATCCGGAAGGAGAAAGTTCAGCACCTCCGGAGTTTCTTCGCCTTCAGCGATTACATGTAAGCAATATACTATATGTCAATTTAAAGGCAATTTTTGAAACTGAATATGTAAATACCATAACTCTAACTAGCCCTCCCTTTTGGCCCTAAAATTTTTATGGTGGCTTGGTAGGGTACTAGCCAGAAACTTGACCAAGTTTCATTTGAAACTAAATTCATTTGAACTCTGTACAAATAAAAGTCTATTTTGTCATTACTAGAGCTTCTAAGAATTTTCAAAGATTTTCATGGCTCTAACCATTACTTTATGGAAACTAGAAGTTGACATGGTTCTAATTGAATTGGTTTCCTATCATTTGAACAATCCTAGAGGAAGTTATGCCCTAAACAAGATTTGAGGAAATATGAAAATTGTATCTGTACATTTTCCCATTTTCTCAAGTTAGTTCACTTAATCACATCATTAGTTGAACTAAATGAACTTTGATGGGTCTGAAATTTTTCCTGTGACTCAAGGATTTTCAATTGAACATCCCAGCCAAATTTCAGAATTTTTCACAAAGGAATTCTCCAGATAAAATTCCCAACAATTTAAACTTTAGGGAAATAATTCTGGAAAAGGAATAAGTTTCATAAGTTGAAACCTGTTTTGCGGGTTAGGATTCAAAAAGATGAATCCAACAAAATTTGGTTCACTGAATTTGGAGCTTCCTAGCAAAAGTTTATAGTTAGTTGAAGTTAGAACCAAATTCTGAAATTCAAATAAAAGTTTAAACCGGTTGGTGGGTCCCAGGGCTACGTGTCAGCTCTACAGCCAAACCACACGGGGGTCCGCAGAGTCTTTCACGTAGTCATACAAAATCCCGGTGCCACAGCCGATACGGCGCTGTTTTAACAGAGGCCGACACGTGGGGCCCGCAGGGCTTCGTCTTCCTCGCGCTCCCGCGGCTCACCACCGCCCCCCTCGCCGGAGAGCTCGCCGCCGGTCGTTCTACTGCCCGGCCTTCGACGAAACTCGCCGCTTGTGCACATTTCTGCCCGAGGAACACATTGGTGCACTCACCGCAGTTCGGCAATGGCCGGAACAGTGCTCGCGACGGTGACAGCGGCCGGAAGCTCATCAGCGACGTCGAACTCGGTGTTCTCTACACCTTTTTTGACGCGGTTTGCTCGCAGAGCTCCGCTGAGACTTGTTGATCACGTATATGAGCACTGATCCTCGTGAAAATGGCCGCAACTAGGACCTCACCGGCGAGGTGCCCTATTTCGGTCGCCGGACTGAAATTCTCGCAGAACTAGGGTCCTAGTGTATGGAACTGGTTTCTACTTAATCCAGGAGGTGCGCTAGGTGTTCTAGAGCATATGTGAGCTGCAGCTTAACCTGCGGTTGCCTCTGTGCAACGAATTTCACCGTCGGTCGGATTATAACCCTAACACGCTCTGAGGAAGAAAACTAGAAATTCTTGCTCTACACCACATGAAATAGAGCACGACTTCCTCCTATAGCTTCAGCACAAGCAAGTGCATCTTTTCTTCTCTGGTGACGGTGCGTGGAACAACCGGGATCGGCCGGTCACCGGTGATCAGAGGAAGTGGCGACGAGTTCTTGCGCGGAAACTGGAGAACATCTCGAGGCGTGCTCGTGTTTGCTCGGGAACGAAAAGAAGGGTGGAGCAGCTCGGTGTGCTGGACTTTGAGCCAAAAATTTTCATCGTGAGGTGGAACTACCGAGCGAGCTGGAGGCCTCTGCGAGCCGCCGTTGGTCGCCCGCGCTACGTTGCCCGGTTTGAGTCGGTTTCGCTCTGAGTACAATCACTGATCAGTGGGTCCCTCACCCCTCTAATTCCTTTTCTGTTTTTCTTTTTGTTTTCAGTGAAAAGATCTCAGCTACTCACAATTGAATGAGAGACTTAGCCCCAAAGTCATGGTTTGAATTTGATTTCCTCAATTTTAAATTGGTTTGGCTAAATTTGCTGCCTATTTGAATTTGAAGTTCAAATTCAGTTTGAATTAATGCAAATTTAGCTCCCGACAAGATGATCTCCATTGAGGATGAAAATTGGTGGACTAACTCAGAAAAATATGCTGAGTTTGAATATGAAGTCAACTTTTGAATTCAAGTGATGAAAACTAGCTGAAATTTGAATTTGCATTTAAATAGCCCTTTTTTCAAATGTCTCCAAAAGTGCCTCAAAAAGGCTTGGATTTGCATGAAACTTGGCCTGAGTGAAAGTGCATCTAGGAAATCCTTTGTGGGTTTTGGCTAATTGATGACAAGCATATGAGATCCTAATGAAATGATTGCAGGACAAACTAAGTGAACTAGCTAGGTGCGCACAAAAAGATGAAAAATAGAGTGGTGCCCGAAAAGGAAGACTTTAGTGGAATTTGGAAGAACAAGGTAGATGAAAATGTATAGGGTGTGTGTGAAAGACACATCCCAAGAGCTCATGACTTGAATAAGGGTAAGGGGTTTAAAAATCAACTAAAATCCACTGAAAACCGGACTAGTCCGTTCAGGGACCGGACTAGTCCGTTTAACTTTCTGGAAGACGCAAACATAGTGCACCGGACTAGTCTGCCTTGTGAACCGGACTAGTCCGGTCAGCTCACTGGAATGCAACCGGACAAGTCCGGTTTTAGACCGGACTAGTCCGGTCATGTCTCTGTTGTCCTCTTTAGAGGACTGTGGACTAGTACATCCAAGCGACAAGACTAGTCCGCTGAAGTTTCTGAAACCCCATTTCACATAGCACCGGACAAGTCCGGTTTGTGGACCGGACTAGTCCGGTTAACCCACTGGAAGTAGAACGGACAAGTCCGATTATATACCGGACTAGTCCGGTAGTAGGTTTAACAACGGTAACTTTTTGGGAAAGCCTATAAAAAGAGGTCCTTCGTCTTTTCCCTGATAGGACACGACACATATTGTCAAAAGCTTGAACCCTAGCGCCGCCACCTGACCCAAGAGCCCCAAAACACATCTCTCCATACATCTAAGGTGCAAAAAGGCCAAGATCAATCAAATACTTGAATTTGGGATTGAGAGATCGTCGTTCTTTCGTTGTGAGCTCTTGGGGTTTGATTTCTCTACACTCATATTCTGCATTGTAATCTTTTTGAGTGTATTTCATCACCTTCTCACTGTAATTCTGAGCCCTCAACGTGTGAGGTTGCCCCACAAACTCGGTGATTACCCGTGATAGTGGAGTCAAGTCGGCCTTTGTGGTGACTTGAAGAGGGAAAGGGTTGGGAACCCGGCTCTGTGTGAGCTTCCTCAACGAGGACGTAGATCTCTTGGTGAGATCGAACCTCGGTAAAAATTCGTGTCTCTTGTCTCTCATTTGTTTTACATTTTGATGCATTAGATCACTAGTTTGCTAGTCATCGTTTGAGTTCCTTATAAGTTTGCACGTGCATCCATATAATAAATTTAATTTATAAAAACTGTTGTTCTCATTCCGCTGGTGAAAGATTAAATTTGTGAGACACACTTAATAAACTCAAATAATTCAGCACACCGGACTAGTCCGCCCACACAACCGGACTAGTCCGGTCAGTCAAGTTTCTGATAACTTTATTAAGTGTGCAGGTTTCTTTAAAGGCCTATTCACCCCCCTCTAGGCCACATTCAATTGGTATCAGAGCGAAGTTCTCCATCAACGAGACTCACATCTCGGAGAGATCAATGGCCTCTGAGAAGAACAACGATATCCCGAAGACGAGCAACAACGATGAGGAGCAAGAAGCCAAAACCTTCGATGTGCTGAAAGAAAGTCCACATGACGATGAAGAAGTGAGGCAGCTAAAAGCACTCCTCAGAAAGAAACTGCTGGCACAAAAGGGAAAAGAGGAAGAAAAGACGATGGGGAGTGGTCATCACGACTACTCCCGGTATCCTTACAACTACAACTGTCTCAATTCAAATAATCATTATCTCTCTATTCCTATGGGAAGACCCCCACAGTTTGATGGAAGTGACTACATCATGTGGAAGTACAACATGAAAATGCATCTAATATCCTTGAATCCCAGGCTTTGGCATATTGTCTGCACAGGAAAAGATATCCCAGACACGGATGAAGAACTCACTCCGGAACAAGAACAAGAGATTCACAGAAATGCACAAGTCGTTGCAGTAATCACATCGTCACTGAGCAGAGAAGAATTCACCAAGATCGATGGACTAGAAAGTGCAAAAGAAATCTGGGATACACTCAAAACTGCTCATGAAGGAAATAGGTCTGTTCGTGAAGCCAAAATTGAGATGCTAGAAGGAGAGTTGGGGAGATTTGCTATTGAAGAAGGTGAATCACCTCAAGACATGTACAATTGGATGAAGGCACTCATCAACAAAATCCGTGCCTATGGAAGTAAGAAATGGATTGATCATGAGGTAGTCAAAAGGATGATAAGAGCCTTCATGCCAAGAAACGTCACACTTTGCTCAATGATTAGAGAAAGCCCCGGGTTTCACAAAATGACTCCCGATGAGTTGTTGGGAAAGATCATAAATAATGAAATGATGGAGAAAGAGGCTCAATACGTCAAAGACTTAGTCGAGCTCACCTCTTCTAAAAAGAAAGAAGTTGCTCTCAAAGCAACGTGCAGACCCAAACTCAAAGAAACTCATGAAGACCAAGACAATGGAGATACAAGCGACGAAAGCACCGATCTTGATGACGAAGAAATGGTACTCTTCATCAAAAAGTTCAAACGCATGATGAAGAGAAGACACGGCAACAATTCACATGAAGGCAAAATCAAGGATAAAGAAAAATCCAAGGCTCGACGTACTTGCTACAACTGCGGAGAGTATGGTCACTTCATGGTGGACTGTACTTATGAAGAAAACAAGATCTCAAGAAAAGAAAAATTTCAGAAAAAGAAGACAAGCCCATCAAGCTCACATTGGGAAGGAGTGGCACTCAAACGACGAGTCCTCCTCCGATGAAGAAGAAGAGATGGCCACTATCGCAGTCAAAAAACCAACTATGAGAGCCACACTCTTTCCGAACATGGAAGGACGGGACATGAACAACCACACTTGTCTTATGGCTAAGGAAGGCAAGAAAAAGGTTAGACTTACTCCTCCTATACTAAATTCCTCCATTGATGACTTTGATAGCTCTAGTGATAATGAAGAATTATTTAGAGGGCTAAATAAAATTGCTTGAAAGAAAATGGAAATGTTGTCGAACGAAATGTTTGAAAAGGAAGAACTTGTCAACCGACAAAAAGATATGCTCATCCGTGAGAGGAAGAGATATCAAGAAGTTGAAAAGCTTCTTGAGCTTGAAAGAGAGAAGAATGAGTCACTTGAGTTAGAGCTAGCCTTGAGTAAGGAAACCTACTCAAAGTTAGAGGACTTGCACATTGCAATCAAGGAAGAACTTGCTAACTTGTCAAAAGTTAACAAAATACTTGAGGTGCAAGTTGAGTCGCTCAAACAAAGTGACTCCTCTTCCTTCAAGAGCTCTTCCTCCAAAGATATGAGCTCGACAACAATAAGAACCTGCACTTGCTCTAGTAAGAAGAATGTAATTTCTAATGCTTCAACCTCTCATAACATGCATTCTTCTCAAAACGGCATCTTTGATAAGGAGAAGATCAAATATGCACGAAGTGCATATATGATCACTAGACCTCCCAATGTCAAAGATGGTCTTGGCTTTGACAGGAACAGACACATGTCTACTCCTAATCATGCTAAGAATAGAATCATTTTTGTTAAAGAACAATCCCATGAATCTGAGCTACAAACACTGTTCCATACATTTGATGCTTCTTATGTTCTCATGAAAAACAAGTATGAAAAAGTCATTGCTAAATATACAGGGCCACGCCACAAGAACTTAAAAACTTGTGTGTGGGTGCCCAAGACTCTTGTGACTAACCTGAGAGGACCCAAGCAAGCTTGGGTACCTAAAACCCAGAAATAATCCTATTTTGCAGGCTTACTCCTCCGGTGGATCTAAGTGGGTGCTAGATAGCGGATGCACAAATCATATGACCGGAGAGAGAGATATATTTGTGGAATACGAGTGCAACCAGGATCCAAGTGAAGGTATATACTTTGGAGACAACAGCCAAGGAAAGGTCCTTGGTAGTGGTAACATTGAAATATCCTCTCAACACAACTTATCTAATGTTTTACATGTAGACTCTCTAGATTATAATCTTTTATCAATATCTCAACTATGCGACAAAGGTTACAACTGTTTATTCACTAATGAGGGTGTGACCGTCTTTAGAAGAAGCGATGGCTCGATTGCATTCAAGGGATTGTTGAAGGGAAAGATTTATCTTGTTGACTTCAACAAAGATAAAGCCGAACTCAACACTTGCTTGGTTGCTAAGACCAACATGGGATGGCTGTGGCATAGACGGCTAGCCCATGTTGGAATGAGAAATCTGCAGAAACTTCTAAAATGTGGTCACATCCGTGGTCTTAAGGATGTGGTTTTTGAAAAAGACAGGCCGTGCAGCGCTTGTCAAGCAGGAAAACAGGTTGGAGCACCACACCTCGCCAAGAATGTGATGACCACCGCTAGACCGCTGGAACTTCTCCACATGGATCTCTTTGGTCCAATTGCGTACATCAGTATCGGCGGTAACAAATACGGTTTAGTAATTGTTGATGATTTTTCAAGATTTACCTGGGTATTTTTCTTGTATGATAAATCAGAAACTCAGGGAATCCTCAAGAAGTTCTTGAAAAGAGCTTAAAATGAATTCTCGTCAACCGTAAAGAATATCAGAAGTGACAATGGGACAGAATTCAAGAACACCCAAGTTGAAGAATATCTCAATGAAGAAGGTATAAAGCATGAATTCTCGGCACCCTACTCTCCTCAACAGAATGGGGTGGCCGAAAGGAAGAACAGAACATTGAATGAAATGTCGAGAACAATGTTGGATGAATACAAGACGTCAGACCGATTTTGGGCAGAAGCGGTGAACACCGCTTGTCATGCCACAAATCGGTTGTACCTTCATCGACTACTGAAGAAAACTTCATATGAGCTTCTCACGGGTAAAAAGCCTAACGTTTCCTATTTCAAAGTTTTTGGTTGCAAATGTTTTATTCTGAACAAGAAACCAAGGGCCTCGAAGTTTGCTTCGAAGTTCGATGAAGGATTCTTGCTCGGATATGAATCGAATGCCTACGCCTATCGTGTCTTCAACAAGGTGTCCGGCCTTGTTGAAGTACCGCGTGTCGTAGTGTTCGATGAAACTAACGGCTCACAAGTGGAGCAAGTCGATAAGTCTATGCTAGATAAGGAGGAAGCTCCATGTGAAGCGCTGAAGAAAATGGCACTTGGTGATATCCTACCACGAGAGGAGACACAAGATGAATTTCAACAAGGAAGCAATGATCAAGGGGGAGCTCCTACACAAGATCAGGTTGAGAAAGATCAAGAAAATCAAGATGATCATGGAAGCAATGATCTAGGGGGAGACATGACACATGAAGACAATGAAGAACAAGCAACTATACAAATACACACCCAAGAGTACATCAGTGTGTGCAAAGGGACCATCTTGTCAACAATATCATTGGAGATATTGCTAAGGGAGTAACTACTAGATCTCAAATTGCAAACTTTTGTGAACACTATTCTTTTGTGTCTTTTCTGGAGCCATACAGGGTAGGAGAAGACTTAAGGGATCCAGGCTGGGTGATTGCGATGCAAGAGGAGCTGAACAACATCAAAAGAAATGAAGTGTGGGAGCTGGTGGAAAGACCAAGGGCGAACCTCGTTGGAACCAAATGGGTCTTTCGGAACAAGAAAGATGAACATGGAGTAGTGACAAGAAATAAAGCGAGGTTGGTGGCCAAAGGTTATTCTCAAGCGGAAGGTTTGGATTTCGATGAAACCTTCGCTCCTGTAGCTAGACTTGAGTCCATTCGCATTTTATTGGCATATGCTACTCACCATAATTTTAAGTTGTATCAAATGGACGTCAAGAGTGCATTTCTCAATGGTCCGATAAAGAAGGAAGTCTATGTGGAGCAGCCACCGGGGTTCGAAGATCAGAAGTATCCCAACCATGTCTATAAACTGCGTAAGGCTCTCCATGGCCTCAAACAGGCTCCTCGAGCCTGGTATGAGTGCGTTAGAGATTTTCTGATTCAAAATGGATTCAAAATTGGTAAAGCTGACTATACACTCTTTACTAAACATTTTGATGATCATTTATTCGTATGTCAAATTTATGTTGATGACATTATCTTTGGATCCACTAACAAGTCCTTCTGTGAAGAATTTAGCAAAATAATGACAGACATGTTCGAGATGTCAATGATGGGTGAATTGAAGTTCTTCTTGGGATTTCAAGTGAAGCAACTGAGAGAAGGTACATTTATAAGCCAAACTAAATATACACAAGACATTCTCAAGAAATTCAATATGGACAAAGCCAAGCCCATCAAGACACCCATGGCCATCAACGGACATCTCGACCTCAATGAAGACAGTCCAAATGTGGACCAAAAGATATATCGGTCCATGATTGGCTCCTTACTATACTTATGTGCATCTAGGCCAGATATTATGCTTAGTGTTTGCATGTGTGCAAGGTTTCAAGCCGCACCTAAAGAGTGTCACTTAATTGCTGTAAAAAGAATTCTAAGGTACCTTGTGCACACACCCAACTTGGGCCTTTGGTATCCCAAAGGATCCAAGTTTAACTTGATAGGGTATTCCGACGCCGACTATGCAGGATGCAAAGTTGATTAGAGCACATCAGGGACTTGTCAATTTCTTGGTAGGTCCCTAGTTTCTTGGTCATCTAAAAAGCAAAACTCTATTACTCTTTCCACAGCGGAAGCAGAATATGTTGCAGCCGGTAGTTGCTGTGCGCAACTATTTTGGATGCGACAAACTCTTAGGGACAACGGCTACAATCTAAGTCATATCCCGCTTCTATGCGATAATGAAAGTGCTATAAAGATTGCACACAACCCTGTAGAGCACTCAAGAACTAAGCACATATATATCCGTCATCACTTTCTTAGAGATCGTTCATTAAAAGGTGACATAGCTATTTCACATGTTAGGACTGAAAAATAACTTGCGGATATCTTTACCAAACCATTAGATGAGAAAAGGTTCTGTGAACTAAGAAATGAGCTAAACATTCTTGACTCTCGAAATGTGGCTTGAAACATTGCATACCTGGTTGCAACTTAAAATGTTCCTCCGTATTGTCAAAAAATGCACCTCCTCTCCTTTTCTACTCAGAAAACTATTTTTATGAAGAAATCTTGAGAATTATGACCATTGTTTGATTGCTGATTGCCTACTGGTCGTAATCACCAAGACTATTTGCAAAATTAGTGTCCTTGGATCACCTCTAAACTCTACTATCTGCATCAAGTCTGCTGGAACCGGACTTGTCCGGTTGTCGACCGGACTAGTCCGGACAGACCACAGTTAGGTTAATTCAGGGGCACCGGACTAGTCCGCTACCATGACCAGACTAGTCCGGTCAGTCGCATATAGAAGCACTTGGCCGGCCCAGATCTCTCCCTCACCCCTCATTAGACTTGCTCTCCCTCTCCTCTTCCAAACCCCAGCCCCCAAAGTGATTTTCTGGTTGAAACCTCAAAATCGAGTTTTTCTCCGCGAAAAAGACTCCCCTTGTCGAGTGGTCTTCCTCCTCCGGACTCATCCGGACTGATTTCCACTTCTTCGACGCGAATCTTCAAATCTTGGTAAATTTCCCCCTTTAAACCAAAATCTCAACTTTTCTAGTTCTAGCTAGTTTTCTTTTATTTCAAAAGGATGTACATTGCCTCAATAGATGTATTCCTACCATGTTCCTACTCTTGTGCCGTTAGATAGGAGATTTGATTCAAATGAAACATTAGGGTTCTTATGCCAGGCCGGACTAGTCCGGCGCATAGAGGCGGACAAGTCCGGTCCACCGGACAAGTCCGCACTCTGAAACCGGACAAGTCCGGCCTCTGACAGTTGAACCCCTATGTTCCCATTTGAAGTCGATAATGAGCCCATTTGCATCTAATCCTTGAACTCCTTATCAGGCATCATGTCTTCAGGCTCAGATGACAGCTCCTTTCACATTGATGAAGACGTTCAACGCGAGAAAGTGAGGAGGACCAAGGAGAGAGTTATGAAGAAGAGACATGATGTCAATGTCCACTCTCCACCCTCCGACGACAATCAACCTAAGAAGAGGAAAGTCATTGGCAAAAGGCCTCTAAGGAAAGATGCTGCTGAGGGCTCGTCATGGCCAAAAAGAATCCTCAATAAAGGGAAGGGACTTGCTAGTGGTCCCCTTGGGCCCTTGAAGATGAAAAACCCTATTCACCGCAACAGGCAACCTTCAAGTGAGGATTTCACTGGAAAAGGGAGTGAGCTAGCTGATAATTTCAGGAAGATTCAAGTGTATGACCGACCTAAGCAATGTTCTGATCCAAGGTTCTGGAGCAACTTCCATGCAAACTACTACGAGCATGTGTACATGAAGATGAAGAACCCTGTAGTAGAGAGCCAGTGGCTAAATGTTGAATATCTGAAGTCGAAGAAGTATCCTGCCTTTCGTGAGATGGTGGAAGCGTTGGAGAGGCACAGTCTGACGGACCTGCTATCCTTTGAGTATATCTGAAACAATGAAGTAATTACCCAGTTTTACTCCACTCTGAACTTTGCTCGTGATGATGGAGACAGTCTTACTTGGATGACTCATGGTTCAAGGTATAGTGTCACGTATGATGAATTTGCTAGGGTTCTTCACCTCCAACACACTTTGGATCATGAACTGGTCATTCATAATCTGAAACCCCTGGAGAAGGAGGAACTTGAATTTCTCTATGACACAAGGATGCCATATGTTCCTCCCACCATCAAATATCTAAAGCCCTTCTTTGTGGTCCTAAATAGAGTCTTGAGAAAGACTATAGCTCCGAAGGATGGAGATGCAGGAACTATACAAGGGACCTTGAGGACTCTCATAAAGGTCATTAGTGGGAGGAGACCATTCAATGTCTTTGAGTATATCTACAACGACATTGTGAACATCTCAATTACCCCCAATAGGTCCTGTGGATACGCACCGTATATCATGTACATGATTGAGAAAGTGACGGGACTCGAGTTTGTCAAGGATGTCAAGCATACGGGGTTGAAGCCGCAAAAACCCACCGAGTACACTCTCCCTCCGGCTCCAACTGCCCCGTCCTCTCCACCAGTGGAGAGGAGATCAAAGCAAGCTCATGATGACACTAGATCTGCAGCTGCTCCTCCTGGATCTCCACCTGCCCAAGAATCATCCAGCGGCATCCTCAAGATGCTCTCCTCCATCTTTGCATGCTGCCATAAGATCGAAGACAGGCAGCACAAAGAAAAGCTTGCAAGGAAGAAACATCAACAGTACGTCAATGCCAATATCAAGTCTATATGTGCAAAGCTTGAGATTGAGCCCGTTGGATCACCTCCCGCCTCCGAGGACTTAGAGGAAGATCCTGCTCCCGTGGATGCTGAAGATGAAGATCAGACTGACACTGACGGAGGAGGCAGCGATGAGTGATTCCCCTCAATTTTTCCCTTTTTGGTGCCTTGATGCCAAAGGGGGAGAGATTGAGATTAGGGAAGATTGAGATTAGATTTGGACTATTTCTATCTAGTATTAGTTATTAAGCTCTTTTGTGGTCAAGGACATGTACCTATTTTAAAATCTTGTAATGCACTATTTCTTATCTTATGTGTGAGGCACTATATGTTCACTATTGTTTGTCTTTATTCTATCACATTTTGTTTATCACACACTTGTTAGGCACCCCACCATAATGTGTGTGCATATGTGAGAAGCTTTTTGTGAATTCTTTATTATTCTCATATGTGCACACCTTATGAAAATCAACCTTTTATTCTCAATTGTGATATCTCAAATGGTTGTCATCAATCACCAAAAAGGGGGAGATTGAAAGTGCATCTAGGAAATCCCTTGTGGGTTTTGGCTAATTGATGACAAGCATATGAGATCCTAACAAAATGATTGCGGGACAAACTAAGTGAACTAGCTAGGTGGGCACAAAAAGATAAAAAATAGAGTGGTGCCCGAAAAGGAAGACTTTAGTGGAATTTGGAAGAACAAGGTAGATGAAAATGTATAGGGTGTGTGTGAAAGACACATCCCAAGAGCTGATGACTTGAATAAGGGTAAGGGGTTTAAAAATTAACTAAAATCCACTGAAAACCAGACTAGTCCGTTCAGGGACTGGACTAGTCCGTTTAACTTTCTAGAAGACACAAACATAGTGCACCGGACTAGTCCGCCTTGTGAACCGGACTAGTCCGGTCAGCTCACTGGAATGCAACCGGACAAGTCCGGTTTTAGACCGGACTAGTCCGGTCATGTCTCTGTTGTCCTCTTTAGAGGACTGCGGACTAGTACATCCAAGCGACAGGACTAGTCCGCTGAAGTTTCTAAAACCCCATTTCACATAGCACCGGACAAGTCAGGTTTGTGGACCGGACTAGTCCGGTTAACCCACTAGAAGTAGACTGGACAAGTCCGATCATATACCAGACTAGTCCGGTAGTAGGTTTAACAACGGTAACTTTTTGGGAAAGCCTATAAAAAGAGGTCCTTCGTTTTTTCCCTGATAGGACATGACACATATTGTCAAAAGCTTGAACCCTAGCGCCGCCACCTGACCCAAGAGCCCAAAAACACATCTCTCCATACATCTAAGGTGCAAAAAGGCCAAGATCAATCAAATACTTGGATTTGGGATTGAGAGATCGTCGTTCTTTCGTTGTGAGCTCTTGGGGTTTGATTTCTCTACACTGATATTCTGCATTGTAATCTTTTTGAGTGTATTTCATCACCTTCTCACTGTAATTCTTGTGGGAGCCCTCAACGTGTGAGGTTGCCCCACAAACTCGGTGATTACCCGTGATAGTGGAGTCAAGTCGGCCTTTGTGGTGACTTGAAGATGGAAAGGGTTGGGAACCCGGCTCTGTGTGAGCTTCCTCAACGAGGACGTAGATCTCTTAGTGAGATCGAACCTCGGTAAAAATTCGTGTCTCTTGTCTCTCATTTGTTTTACATTTTGATACATTAGATCACTAGTTTGCTAGTCATCGTTTGAGTTCCTTATAAGTTTGCACGTGCATCCATACAATAAATTTAATTTATAAAAACTGTTGTTCTCATTCCGCTGCTGAAAGATTAAATTTGTGAGACACACTTAATAAACTCAAATAATTCAGCACACCGGACTAGTCCGCCCACACAACCGGACTAGTCCGGTCAGTCAAGTTTCTGATAACTTTATTAAGTGTGCAGGTTTCTTTAAAGGCCTATTCACCCCCCCTCTAGGCCACATTCACTGAGCCTTCCCAAGAATATTTAAGGTCTAGGGGTGAGCTCAACCTCTCATTTTATGTGTATGACTCCTACCTTTTGAAGTTATGGCTTTCCCCTCTAATCACCCTCTTGATGGTGTTTACTTGCTCTTCACAAGTGTTCATGAACTATCCACCAAATGAGCTGTGGTGTTGTGAGGTGATGGAATAAACACTTTCGCAAGTCTATTCTTGGGCTTTTACACCCCCCCTTAAAAGAATCTCGTCCCGAGATTATAAAAGAAGAGAAGACGATGTAAGAGGAGATTACCCGTGATGAGACGCCATAAAGTCCGGGTAGTTTGAGCGAAGGAACTCCTCGCTCTCCCACGTCGCTTCTTCAGCGGTGTGGTTGCTCCACAGTACCTTGTAGAACCACATTGTTTGGTTACGCGTGGTCCGAGCCTTCTCATCAACAATTGCCACCGGATATTCATCATACGTCAAATCCGGTTCCAACTTGCCAATGTCTTCGGTGGGAACGGCAGCCGTATACTTCAGATATTTCCGTAGTTGTGAAACATGGAAAACGTCGTGAACACCAGCGAGAGATGTCGGTAGCTCCAGTCTATACGCCACTGGTCCACACTTCTCGGTGATAGCATAGGGTCCAATAAATCGAGGAGTGAGCTTCCCCTTTACGCCGAATCGGTGCATGCCTTTCATCGGAGATACATGGAGGTACATGTGTTCCCCGACATCAAAGTGTAGCGGCCTACGCCTCTTATCAGTGTAACTTTTCTGTCGGAATTGGGCGGCCTTCAAGTTGGCTTGAATTATCCGAACGCGCTCTTCGACGTCGTTCACCACATCAACCCCGAACGTGACCCTTTCACCGGACTCGCACCAGTTCAATGGGGTGCGACCTTTGCGACGGTAGAGAGCCTCATATGGTGCCATCTTGATACTCGCTTGATAGCCGTTATTGTACGAGAATTCCGCCAACGGTAGATGATCATCTCAATTTCTACCGTGGTGGATGGCACACGCTCTCAACATGTCTTCTAATACTTGGTTCACCCTCTCTGTTTGCCCATCTGTCTGAGGGTGATAGGCGGAGCTTTGAACCAGTTTAGTACCCAATGCAGTGTGCAACTGCTCCCAGAAACGAGATACAAATAGTGCCCCTCGGTCTGTGATTAGTCTTGGGTACTCCATGCAAGCATAGGATTATTGCTATGTACAATTCCGCATACTTGCTGGCATGGTAATGCGTATGCACGGAAATAAAGTGAGCCAACTTGGTTAGCCGGTCAACGATTACCCAAATAGAATCGTGCTTGTTGGAAGTCAGGGGTAATCCCACAATGAAATCCATGCTCACATGTTCCCACTTCCATGTTGGAATTTTCAGGTGTTGCAACAACCCTGATTTCCTCATGTGATCCGCTTTCACTCGTCTACACGTATCACACTCGGATACGTATTTAGCTACTTCCCGCTTCATCTGTGTCCACCAAAATTTTCTTTTTAAATCTTGGTACTTTTGTTGCTGCCCGGATGATTGGAGAATTTAGACAAGTGAGCTTCATCAAGGATCTTCTTCCTCAGCTCCATATCCTGGAGTACGACTATGCGGTCATTGAACCACAGCGTCCCCTCATCATCTTTCCGGAAACATTTGATTTCCCCATTGTCTATCCATCTCCGGAGATCTGCCATGCCCTTGTCAAATTTCTGAGCTGCAATGATATCCTCCCTAATGGTATAGATGAGAGCAAGGTTGTAGAGTGATTCATAAGGATCCAAGTATAAACTCGGCTCTTCCTCCTCCACCGGTGTAATGGTGAGGTTATGGACATGTGATTTTCGACTCAGCGCGTCGGCAACCACATTCGCCTTGCCTGGGTGGTAATGAATCTCAATCTCATAATCTTTGATTAGTTCTAATCACCTCATTTGCCTCATATTCAGCTCTTTCTGAGTGAAAATATACTTCAAGCTCTTGTGATCGGTGTAGAGATGCACCAAAGTCCCCAGGAGATAGTGCCTCCACATTTTTAGTGCCAAAACCACAACAGCGAGCTAAAGATCATGAGTCGGATAGTGCTGCTCATGGTTTCAGAGTTGGCGTGAGCCATATGCGACTACACATCCTTCTTGCATCAACACGCAGCCGAGCCCGATACCGAACACATCACAATACACGTCGAAGGGCTTGGTTGTATCCGGTTGAGCTAAGACCGGGGCTGTTGTGAGATGCTTCACCAATGCTTGGAACGCTACTTCACATGCTGAGTTCCAGACATACTTTGTTCCCTTTTTCAGTAATTCTGTCATCGGCTTAACAAGCTTGGAGAAGCTTGGAATGAATCTCCTGTAATATCCGGCTAAACCAAGGAAGCTTCTGACTTCATGGACAGAAGTGGGGGCTTTCCATTTCAGCACTTGCTCAATTTTTCTTGGGTCAACCGCAATGCCTTCCGCTGAGATGATATGTCCCAAAATGGCACTTAGCTGATCCAAAACTCGCATTTTTTGAACTTTGCATAGAGCTTATGGTCCCGGTCCCGCGATCGTTGAAGAACGATTCTCAAGTATTCGGCGTGTTCTGCTTCTGACTTGGAGTACACCAAGATATCATCAATAAACACCACAACGAACTTGTCCAACTCCGGCATGAACACTGAGTTTTCATGAGGTACATGAAATGTGCCGGAGCGTTGGTGAGACCAAAATACATGATGAGATATTCGTATAAGCCATATCTCGTCGAGAAGGCCGTCTTCGTAATATCCTCCGCCCAGATTTTTATTTGATGATACCCGGAGCGAAGGTCCATCTTGGAGAATACACTTGCACCCACAAGCTAATCAGACAGGATGTCAATGCGGGGCAGTGGATATTTGTTCTTGATGGTGACGGCGTTGAGCGGCCGATAATCCACACACAAACTCAAGGTTTCACCCTTATTTTTGACGAACAGCGTCGAGCATCCCCAAGGCGAGGAACTCGGTCTAATGAAACCCTTGCTCAATAAATCATTGAGCTGTTCTTTCAGCTCAGCCAGCTCATTCGGAGCCATTTTGTATGGTCTCCGTGATATGGGAGTAGTCCCGGGTGCAAGCTCAGTCTTGAACTCCACATCCCGCTCAAGTGGCATGCCCGGAAGATCATCCGAAAACACGTCGGGGTATTCCCGGACTACGGGGATGCCCTCTATCTTGAGAGCTTCAGTGTTATAAGTTGTTGAAACTTTCAGGACAGGGTTGTCTAACACCATGGAATGTGGACGATGGAATAGAGAATTCAAATGAACCGTCCGTGACAGAGTGTCCAGGACAGCGCCATGGTAGCGTAACCATGACATCCCTAAGATTGCATCAATCTTCTGTCCCGTAAGGATTATCAAGGTGGTGGGATATATCTTCCCACCTAAGCACAGAGGTGCTTTTAGAATCATCATATTTGCTGAAATCTTCCCTCCCGGTGAGCAGATCATATATGAGCAGTCGGTTGGGAAGACTTGCATTTGACGCTTAGCCACATAGGATGCACTTATGAAACTGTGGGTTGCACCCGAATCAAATAAAATGATGATTGCTTGGTCGTTGAGAGTGAACGTACCCGCCAACACATTTTCTCCCTCCGGGGCGTCCTCATTGTCGAGGTTGCGAACACCTCCGGTTCATTGACCAACCTTCTTGACCGGAGGTCGGCCTCGAGCACCGCCCTGATATTGGGCTTGCCCGCTGCTCTGCTGCCCCTGGAGACAGTCCTTCGAGAAATGGCCCGCCTGTCCACACGTGTAGCAAGTGTAGCGAGGTAGTCCTCTGCTGATCGGCGGACGGAAAACAAGGGGCGCATTGTGGCGGTGAAAACGCCCAGGGTACCATCTGCTTCTGCTGTGGCGGTCGCGGTGGTGGCATCGGCGGTCGGAACGAGGGTGGCTGGAAAGAATGACCCCCAAACTGTTGAGGTCGCGCCGGTGGTTGCCACTGCTGACAGGATGGTGTCCGATACACCATGTGGCATTTTTAAGGAGTTCCACCCCCTGCTGGGTGGAGCGCTTTCGCTGCTCAGCCGCCAATTCCCGTTGAGCATCTTCTTGCATGATTGCGGCGTTGACCAGATTGTTGAATGTGCCGCGATTGCATTGTACGAGATGCATATTCATCTCGGAATTTAACCCCCGATAGAAATGCTCTCACTTCTTCTTCTCGGTGGAGACATAATCCGACGCATACAACGCCAGATGGTTGAAGGCACGGGAGTAGTCGTGGGCACTCTTCCCGCCCTGCTTCAGCTTCAAGAACTCTTGGAACTTCCGCTTCATTATCCCAGGAGGGATATGGTAGGCGCGGAACGCCTCTCGGAATTCTTCCCACTCCACGGCGTGGCCAGCCGGCCGTGAGACGACGTAGTTCGCCCACCACGCACCAGCGGCACAGTGAAGCTGCTGCGCCGCGAAGAGAGTCTTCTGCCGCTCCGTGCATTGGAGCAGATCGAACTTAGACTCGATCGTCCGCAGCCAGTTGTCGACCTCCAGGGGTTCTGCCGCTTCGGTGAACACCGGAGGGTGCGTACTCATGAAGTACGAGTACGTCACAATGTGGGGCTCACGAGGCCCCCTCTCTTGACGCCCTCCTCCCACCCTCCTAGGACGTATTTTGCATGATCGTGCGGAGCAGATCGGACTGCTCCTCACGATTACCCACCAGGGCCGCGATCACATCCGCTAGGGTAAGCGGAGGCGACGGTGGTGGTTGTTGCTGCGGGGTACTGTCGTAGGCAGGTGGCTGGGATTCATCACCCCCTACTGGCTAGAGCCACCGACCTCCTGCGTGGCCCGAGTGCGAACCATCTGCAACCATACGACAATCAAAATTGGTCCCGCGACATACTTCATGCAGTCCAATAAAATAGGCGTAAAACATAACAACGGTAAAACATGCGATACATCTCGTATACAGATAATATAATAACTTTGCACAAGCTACACCATTACCAGAATAAACACCAGCTAGTTAAATCCAAATTGACCGACTTCCTGTTTAGAAGTTCATCTCAACTCGGTTTGGTCACTACGAGACGTTAATATCGCTTTGTCATCACGTATACTACCCTTTTATCTTTAATACGACACAAACATGGTCTCTAACAAAAGAAACTTGAGTAAGAAACCCACTCAAATCTTTCACTAGTTGAAGATAACCACTCATGAGTATGTTCTACCTCATTCAGAAGTACTTAAACCTCCTAGGGTACAACAACCTCTCAATTAGTTCAACTGTCATCCCTCTGCCAGAATGACTAGTTTCTACATATTCCAAATTTTGATCTGGTGCTAGAAATTTTCATGACTCAATCTGAATACCAAAGTTACAGTTAACTTTAGTATATTTCCAATGAGTATTTATTTGCCCTCAGATCAACTCTGGTTAAAAAGTTATGATAATTCAAAGTCAACAGAATTTCTGGAAGAATTTCAACAGCACCTCCTTTGGAAGTTGTTGTTTTCAACTCTAATTTCCATTAAATTCTGTGCTGAAATTGCGGGAACTTTGAATTACAAAGATGTAACACATCTGCTACCCTTTCCAAAAAGTTGTCATATGAAAATTTTAGATTTTTCTATTAGAAGTTACGCTTGAAAAATAGAACAGTCGAGAGAGTATTTTAAATCTGTCCTGATTCTAGACAGTTTGCATCTCTGGGATTTAAACCATCTTAATATGTGATTCTGCTCTAGAAGTCTACAACAAAGTTGTAAAGTACTTAAACACCTTTCCAGAACTATATCCCAAATCTCCATTAGCTAAATAATATGTGAGTTATGCGCTGTTAAAGTTCAGCAAACTTGCCGCCAAAACAGAGCACTCTGCTTTTCAATCTCTTTGAACTAAACTGATCAACTATTGAATTTTTCTACCCAACCAGGGTCCTAAATATTGAAACCTGGTTATTTTAGTTCATTGTTACCATTATCTTTCAAGCAAATGCCTATTATATATCGGTACTATGTTCCTCACAAAAAGGAAAATCCTAACCGGATTATACCGGCATATACGTCTCAATTGTGTCACTAAACGGTCGCTCACACACGTGTACTACACGGTTTACATACGTGGTTAGTACCTGCAGAAGAACATCCAATAATGATGCACTCAAAGGTTGTTTTTATTTCAGGCAGGTCCATATTTAAAAGTAAATACATACGCTCGTATCATTGCCATACGACCGTCCTTGAGTTAAGCCACGTCTCAAGGTAAGTGATCGTGTTTTCACACCACACGACGGGGAACCCGAGTAGAGCGCTGCGTATGTCCTCCTAGGCTATTCCCAGAAGAACACACTATTACGTTACCGACCACACGATGGGGTCTCCACTTTCTTGCCTAATGCACGCTAGGGATCAGAGTTTCATATGAACTCAGGGACATGAAGAGTCCAAGAGTTTCATATTGATGTCTCACACCGAGCTTTGAGACCTATCCGTGAACCACATTCCTCGTCAGGGGAGCTTACCAAAATTAAACTGCTTTCGGTGGCGTTCCTTACCATTTTTACCTGATCGTAGGTGCGTATTTACATAATCAAAGTTCAAAATTATAACACATATGTTAGTCATGCCACTTGTAACTATGATAATACAACCCTTACTTATGCATACTAGTGAATCCTCACCGTAAAACTAAGTTTTTCCTGTAATACAGTCCTTAATTAGTGTGCTATCCCCCAAGCAGCTCTGATGCCAGCCTGTGGCGGACCGGAATCCGCACGACCAGGATCTCAGAGGGTGGTGCCACTCGATGCGACACCTGACAGCACACAGCATAAGAACGACATTGTATTACATAGAAAACCAACCGAATATGTACAAAATAGTACAAGACTTCAGTTACAAACTAAGTATTGAAATTACAACAGCGGAAGCTAAGTTTATACAACTCACACCCATCTATCTAGCAAAAGTTGGTTGTCCATCCCTATGGACAACCCGTACTAGCTACACTCCTCAGCTCAGCGCGGCGTGTACGGCTCCCACTAAGCCGTGGTCCCCTACGGAGGGTAGCCCTCGCCGGTGGACTCGTAACCCGAGTCCGTGGGGTAGCCATCACCTGAAAAACACTTATAGCAGCAACCGTGAGCACGATGGCTCAACAAGACTTAACCGACTCCCTATGCATGAAACTCTACATGCAGTTCACGACGAACATGGGATGGTAAATTGTAGCAAACGGACACTCCTACAAGTTCATCCTTAGTTCATATTTTAGCCACAAGTTAACCGTTCATGAATCTGAAATTTAGTAAGAGATATTTGGTGGCACACATGTAGCAATACAATTTATACATATCAGCAGAATTGAATCACAACATTCCATAATTTATCTATGTCACGACACAGTGAACAAGCAGTACTCATCACCGCGAGGGACGGTGAATCGACTCGATATAGGATACTCGAATAGCACGTCACGTACGCCCACACGCGGAGCTGCACACAACACGCTCACCCCATGTCGTACGGGGCAACCTTTCACCCAACACCCCAAACATCGAACCGGTCGCACCGAAATGAGCAGGAGGTTCCCTACACGGAGCATCTCTCTATGCCTGTTAGCAGATTTCCACCTTGATGCCCTCAACCTACACCTATAAATTGGTGTGCTATGCCTCGACGCCCGGAGGTTTAGGTTACATCGGTTTATCGGGGCCCACATATCCGATATGCCTTCGGTACGTTCAATACTTGTTCAGTGGAGCTGCACACAGATCAGTCCTCAATCGACACGGACAGGGCTGCGCCCACAAGACTTCCTCTTGTTGCGCCCTAGCCCCTGCCTAGTCTCATTTTCTTACTAAAGTGATCTCACATCACTCGAACCAATCCCGTGTGTCCCGACTCCTATACTCGCGAGTAGATTCCAACTACTCGACTTGTACCGAAGTTCTATGAATATTAAGCATAGCCTGACTACTCGAGAACTTAGATACTACCCTCACTCTTGTAGAAAATTTCTGGTTATGCACTTGGGGTTTCATCCATGCTACACCTAATGCACATACACACTTCAAACTAGATATGTATATAAAGCAAAACTTTGTAAAATTTGTTAATGCAAACCGGGGCTTGTCTTGTTGCTGCTGGTCAGTGGTTAGTACTTCGTCTGGAAGGAGAAAGTCCAGCACCTCCGGAGTTTATTCGCCTTCAGCGACTACATGTAAGCAATATACTATATATCAATTTAAATGCAATGTTTGGAAATGAATATGTAAATACCATAACTCTAGCTAGCCCTCCCCTTTGGCCCTAAAATTTGTATGGTGGCTTGGTAGGGTACTAGCCAGAAACTTAACCAAGTTTTATTTGAAACAAAGTTCATTTGAACTCTGCACAAATAAAAGTTATTTGGTCATTACTAGAGCTTCTAAGGATTTCTAGAGATTTTCATGGCTCTAACCATTACTTTATGGAAACTAAAAATTGACATAGTTCTAATGGAATTGATTTCATGTCATTTGAACAATCCTAGAGGAAGTTATGCCCTAAACAAGATTTGAGAAAATCTGAAAATTATTTCTGTACATTTTTCTATTTCCTTAGGGCAGTTCACTTAATCACACTATTAGTGGAACTAAATGAACTTGGATGGGTCTGAAATTTTTCCTGTGACTCAAGGATTTTCAATTGAACATCCCAGCCAAATTTCAGATTTTTTCACAAACGAATTCTCTAGATAAAATTCCCAATAGTTTAAAATTTAGGGAATTAATTATGGAAAAGGAATAAGTTTCATAAGTTGAAACCTGTTTTGCTGGTTAGTATTCAAAAAGATGAATCCAACAAAATTTGTTTCACTGAATTTGGAGCTTTCTAGCAAAAGTTATAGCTAGTTAAAGTTTGAACCAAATTCTGAAATTCAAATAAAAGTTTAAACCGGCTTGTGGGTCCCAGGGCTACGTGTTAGCTCTACAGCCAAACCACATGGGGGTCCACAGAGTCTCCGCGTAGTCACACGAAATCCCGGTGCCACAGCCGATCCGACGCTATTTTAACAGAGGCCGACACGTGGGGCCCGCGGGGCTTCGTCTTCCTCGTGCTCCCGCGGCTCACCGCCGCCCCCCCCTCGTCAGAGAGCTCGTCGCCGGTCGTTCTACTGCCCGACCTTCGACGAAACTCGCCGCTTGTGTACATTTCTGCCTGAGGAACACGTTGGTGCACTCACCACAGCTCGGCGATGGCCGGAACAGTGCTCGCGATGGTGATAGCGGCCGGGAGCTCATCGACGACGTCGAACTCGGTGATCTCTACATCTTTTTTGACGCAGTTTGCTCGGAGAGCTCTGCTGAGACTTGCTGATCACAGATATAAGCACTGATCCTCATGAAAATGGCCGCAACTAGGACCTCACCAGCGAGGTGCCCTGTTTTCGGTCGCCGGCCCGAAATTCTCGTAGAACTAGGGTCCTAGTGCATGGAACTGGTTTCTACTTGATCGGGGAGGTGCGCTAGGTGTTCTAGAGTGTATGTGAGCTGCAGCTTAACCGGCGGTTGCCTCTGTGCAATGAATTTTGCCGTCGACCGGATTCTAACCCTAACACGTTGTGAGGAAGAAAACTAGAAATTATTGCAATACACCGCATGAAATGGAGCACGGCTTCCTCCTACAGCTTCAGCACAAGCAAGCACACCTTTTCTTCTCTAGTGACGGTGCGTGGAACAGCCGGGATCGGCCGGTCACCGGTGATCAGAGGAAGCGGTGTCGAGTTCTTGCGTGGAAACTGGAGAACAGCTCGGGGCGTGCTCGTGTTTGCTCGGGAACGGAAAGAAGGGTGGAGCAGCTCAGTGTGCTGGACTTTGAGCCGAAAATTTTCACCGTGAGGTGGAACTACCGAGCGAGCTGGAGGCCTCTGTGAGCCGGCGTTGGTCGCCCGCGCTACGTTGCCCGGTTTGAGTCGGTTTCGCTCTGAGTACAGTCACTGATTAGTGGGTCCCTCACCCCTCTAATTCCTTTTCTGTTTTTCATTTTTGTTTTCACTGAAAAGATCTCAGCTACTCACAATTGAATGAGAGACTTAGCCCTAAAGTCATGGTTTAAATTTGATTTCCTCAATTTGAAATTGGTTTGGCTAAATTTGCTGCCCATTTGAATTTGAAATTCAAATTCAGTTTGAATTAATGCAAATTTAGCTCCCGATAAGATGAACTCCAATGAGGATGAAAATTGGTGAACTAACTCAAAAGAATGTGCTGAGTTTGAATATGAAGTCAAATTTTGAATTCAAGTGATGAAAACTAGCTGAAATTTGAATTTGCATTCAAATAGCTCCTTTTTCAAATGTCTCCAAAAGTGCCTCAAAAAGGCTTGGATTTGCATGAAACTTGGCCTTAGCCTTCCCAAGAATATTTAAGGTCTAGGGGTGAGCTCAACCTCTCATATTTATGTGTATGACTCCTACCTTCTGAAGTTATGGCTTTCCCCTCTAATCATCCTCTTGATGGTGTTTATTTGCTCTTCACAAGTGTTCATGAGTTATCCACTAAATGAGCTGTGGTGTTGTGAGGTGATGAAATGAACACTTTGTAAGTCCATTCTTAGGCTTTTACACGGTCGCTACAACCATCCGCTAGTTCTGCCGTCTTTCTATGCCGTCGGGACTTATACCGTCGAGCTAAATCGTGCCGTTGCAGAGGCCCGCTGCCGCCTGATCAGTAAATTTGAAGTCTCGGTGGCTTCCGAGGCCACCAGTGCAAGTAGTCTAACTCCACAATTTAGCAAGTTGTTTTGCGCAAGCATAAGTTTAGAACGGGATAATAACTCATGAGATATGTATTATATTAGAGGAGTGAACGGGACAATAACTCATGAGATATGTATCATATTAGAGGAGTTTCATTGTCAAGATGTGATTTGACACGCATAATTGGTACTGGAATGACAAAATCTCAAGTGCGGGAGGGATGTGGTGCGGAAGGCCGTCTGGATCGGACGGTTGCCATTTCTTTAACTATCGTGCTGATTTGATCAAGACCTGAGCTGTGCTCAACTAGCCGCCGCCCGGCCACAGCTCGCCGTAGCCGCCGCCCGATGGCGCGACGCCTCTTCTGCGCTACGCGAGCCCTCTGTCTTCCCGTTCCAGATCCCCCGCCCATACCCGCCTCTTCTTCCGCGGCCGCGGCCGCGGCTGCGTCGCTCCTTCCGCTGCTCCCCTGCAAGCGGCGCAAGAAGCTCCTGAAGAAGCTCAACAGTCCGCGCGTTGCGCCCATCGAGCCGGAGGCCGTCCGCCACGTGCCGGCCCTCGACGCCGTCCTCGACCGAGATCTGGCGTTCCGCTTCCTCACCCGCGCGCGCTCGTTCCTGGCCTCCCTCCCGCCCCCGCACCGGATTCCCCTTTCCGAGGCCGGCAAGCTGTACCGCGAGCTCGGTTTCCCCCGCGGCCGCAGCGTGTCACGCGCCGCCGCTCGCCACCCGCTGCTGTTCCACCTCCCCATCGTGGACTCTGTCCCGCACCTCGCGCTCACGCCATTCATGTGCTCGCTCTTGGAGGAAGAGCGCCGCCTCCACGAGGAGCTCCTCCCATCGCGGGTAAGCACCGTCCGCAAGCTCCTTATGCTCACCGCCCACCGCCGCTTGCCGCTCGCGAAGCTCCATCACTGCCGTATCCCGCTTGGCCTACCCGACGACTTCCGGGACCGCGTCCGCGACTTCCCCGACGACTTCCGCGTCGCCGTCGACCCCGACGGCCGCCACGTCCTCGAGCTCGTGCGCTGGAACCCCGCGCTCGCCGTCAGCGCGTTGGAGCGCGACTTCGTCGTGGACGAGCGCCGCGTCCGGCGCACGTTCCGCTTCGCCGTACGGCACCGCCGGTCCATGCCGCTTGACGCGGAGGACGCAGATCGCCTCGACGCGGTGACTACGTTCCCGCTGGTCTCACCGTACACCAACGGCGCGCTGCTCAAGCCTTGGACGCCGGAGGCGGAGAAGTACCGCGTCGGGGTGGTGCACGAGTTCCTGAGCCTGACGCTGGAGAAGCGCGCACTCATCCACCACATCTTCGAGTTCAAGGAGGAGCTGGGGCTCACGCGGCACATGTACGAGTCGCTGCGGAAGCAGAACCGCGCGTTCTACCTCGCCGGCACGGAGATGAACTGGGCCGTGTTCCTCAGGGACGCGTACGATGACAATGGAGTGCTCAAGGAGAAGGATCCGATCGTGTTGTTCAAGGAGAAACTGCAGCGCTATGCGTGCATGACCAAGATGGATTCCTGAGCGACTGTCGATGTTGTAAAGAGCTTACAGTTTTGGACTTGTGCTTCTCTTATTCTGTCATTGAAACTCAACGTGCATGTCAGGTTTGCCACTCTCGCTTTAATTACGTTCCGTTCTTCATTTTCTACGACATTTCAGCTGCTCATATATTTATTTCAAATGTGCTTAACACAGCTCGGATCATTTGATTAGTTTGTTGTTCTTGAGAAAAAAGAGATTAGTTTGTCTAGTTCAAGATCTATTTTTGTATCAGTTTTATGGCTTATCACATATATATATATATATATATATATATATATATATATATATATGCTACGTTTCATTTGAGAATGATCATCACTGGTCATTGTTCTTATATTGATGAAAATTTGCTCTTAGAAACTGATTTCGTCTCACTATATCCATCTGTAGTCGAAGCAAATCTCTGAGTCACCTAGAACTGAACTATAAATCTCACCTTTTTCCCTATAAATACTAATGCATGGGAATGTTGTATGTGCCATAACCCTTAGCCGGATTCGCTGTAACAATAATTTCAGGTGTTAACTCCTTAGAAAATATATCAATCCTGACCTAGATTCGACTGTCTGTAGGTTCTGTGAATTTTTGTGTCTATGGTTTTCACCTTTCTTTATGCAAAATATATCATTCATCTTACTTTATGTATTTCTTTCAGACCTTACCATGTCCATTATCATCAACATCACGGGCTCAGACATGGACATGTGAAGATCACTACCTTTAGAAGCTGCCTCCCTGGTCCACTCATTATAGAGAACGCCTTCTGATCACTGTCCGAATGTTTCGCACGCTCAGAGCCTATTTGGATATCCAATTTCTTCGGCAGGGCCCTATTTGGACGATTGCACAGGGGACAATGTGTCCCAGAGCATGCATAGCTGAAGCCCTGAGTTCAGATAGTTCTGAAGCCCCTTGGTTGAGTTCATTGTTGTGTGACGGACTTGTACCCCGTCAGTTCTTTCTGTTGGAAATGTTTCAAGTACAACAAAATAATAATAAAAGCAAGCTTGATGATTCTTTTTTCTGTTGATGCACTAAACCTCCGGGTGTGTTTTTTGCTTCTTGTGTCCGCTCCGCCAAGGTCGCAACTAAAGAATTTGGCGGCAAAACGGGGCTTCCTTAAACGATGGAGTAAAAAAATAGATGAAAGTGGCTGTACAAAAAAACCAAAAAGACATTTCCGACCTGCCGGATTCGAACCAGCGACCTAAGGATTCATCTGCATCCACTACAGTCCTCCGCTCTACCAACTGAGCTAAGGTCGGTTTCTGAAGTTTTCTTGTACAAGGTTGTATATCACTCCACTGTTAGCACCACGTGTTGTTGGCGATATACGACTGCAGTTTTCTACCGACCCATTGGCCAGCGGGTGGCCGCGACACACATGACAGCGTAACATGTCTATCATCAGGCTCCCGCACTCGTGGAAATCTGGGGCTCCGACCAGCCGCCGCTTCGCCCGGGGAGTGCGTCGAGCGGCGGTTTGTCTTGTTCCGCTTGTATGGCCAACTCGCCGTCACAACCTCCACCATGTCACGCGTTCCTCCATCAGGCTCCGGCCAGTCTGCAATATCGATCTTGTAGGGCAGAACCGACAGACAGTCGAATCTAGGTCAGGATTGAGCGCTCATCAAGGAACATTGGCCCGTCGGCCCACCCATGCACACGAGTTTCAGGCATTCTTGCGCCGTTGCTATGGATCATCATCTCAGCGTCAAGCAGTATAGCCTCAAAGTGGTCTAGTCCACTGTCAGAATGCTAGAACTTTTCAGATCTCTATGAAGGACTAGACTGTTCTCTCCTTCTATGAAATTCAGTAAGGCATTTCGGATGAGACTAATTCATATCCTCAAAGAAACTAATGGATCATAGTAGAGCTTTAGTAGAGAGAAAGTTTGAGCTAGGCTCCAACCAAAAGGAAGAGCAGACTTCACGCAGCGCAGACCGGCAAAGGCCGGCCAAGTTTCACAAAAATCGGACACCGACACAGCAGAAGGAGGCTCCATTGACCTTCGTACGCACATAGCTGCAACTGCAATGGAAACCAAGGATGCGCTGAACCTGAATAGGGAGCGCTCGTGCTGAGCCGGGGGGGGGGGGGGGACAGGACGAGACGTCATCGGCGTTTCTGAAACCGCCAAAATAAAGCCGACTGAAACACATCACACTTCACTCTCAGGACACAGACAGAGAAAAGCAACAGCAGCAAATAAGCATCAGCGTTTTATCCACGTGCATGGCGATCAACCTCTCGTCACCGTCACATCACGCTGTGCACCAGTAGACCCGTTCAGTTCTTCTACAGCGTTTAACACACGCGAAAGGAATGCCAGGGTGTTTTCAGAAGTCTAGTAGTAGGTACTACTAGTACAAGGTAGGGCGTTCTTGGTACAACTACTGAACTGACCGGGCAACATGATGCGGCAGCATGGCCAGTTTCAGGCGTTCAGTACTCACATGATCAGCTGGCGATGCAACGCAGCAACTTGGTCTCGGCACTTTCTTTTAAGGGCCGCAAGCTCTGTCAGGGCCCCCCCTGACAGCTTCTTTCACAGCCTGAAATCTTCAGAACCACGCCAGGCTTCTTGTTCGTTTCCCGAACTTGGAGGAAAGGTAGCCACGAAACAAAGCTAGCCAAGCATCTTCTGATCCATACGAGAAACTATAACCAGCTCAGCAGAACAAAACTGCCTAGTACGTTCGATCAGTCCGGTGTCAACGTATCTTTCCACGCACCATCTGAATCTCCGGAATGGCATCAGCCTTTTTATGAGCGACTGCAGAAATTATTATCTAGTAGAATGCCGGAAATTAATTATTAGCATAACGCTGAGAGAAATGCATCTAGTGGCCTTGAGCCTATTTGGTCATTGTCTGCATGCGTATGCTAAAGCAAACAACAGACATGTTCTCCTGGTCCTGCAATCCAAGGGAAATGACACAAGTTAGGCATTTGCATGACAGGCAGACACAGCAGCGACACCAAGCCTTTTGAGCTATATGCCAGCCTTCCAATCCTAACAAATCACAGCCTAACCCAAGAGGCAGTAGCCATATCTATGACCCTCTGCAGGCCTCTACCAGGCCCCCGCCATGAGGAGAGAAGCAAGGGCCACATGGACTACAGATGGAAATACCTGTAACACTGCATTGCAAGCAAATGTTTTCCCTCTTGGCTTTGATAGCAAGAGAAGGTACATAAAATGGTTGAGAAAGTTATGGGAGACGGTTATAAGGATGGGCCGTCTTTCCCATTTAAAGGCACTGCCATCCTTTCTGCAGCCTCTTGACAAGCTTCCTCACAGACACAGGCAGCAACGCATTGCAAACTCCTCAGCTTCATCCAACCTCTCCTCTCATTCCCTCTCCTGTGAAGATGCCTGGGCGCTGAGAGGCTTGAGTGCTCTTCTCAGGCTGTGGCGCAAGAAGCAAAATAAGATTCTTCTGTGGTGTTGGATTGTTGAGGTGTTTAGAAGTTTCCTTCAGTTCTCTCATAGCTTCGTTCTACCTGGTTCCCTTCCTTGTTATTTCTTTGGCCTCTTTTCTGTATATCTTCGCACTCACCAGCTATGGAGTCCTCCCGGCTTAATGGGGACGATGGTGAAGAATGCAACAGTAATGAATCTGGGTGGACGATGTATCTGGCCTCCCCTGGGAGTAGTGATGATTTCAAAGCCAATGACAGCCGAGAGAACAATGTTGAAGATGGCAGTGGCTACAGCAATGGTAGAAGCAAGGAAGGGTACAGAAATTATGGTGAAGGAGATTACGATTCCTTAGCTTCCGATGCTTCCACAGGACCAGCTCAAGTAAAGGTGTTCAATGGCAAAGAAAAGAAAGGTCATGGAAAAAACGACAGTTCCAGAGATGAACACAATAAGAAAGAGAGAGAGGAGACACATACCAGCTGCAACAAAAAGGTGGGCAGGGCGAAGAAAGGGGAAGAGAAGACCACCAGAAGAAGCAGCCACAACAAGAGACGTAGCTCTTCACGAACAAGCTTTTGGTAAATGCTATAAAATTCCTTGTAGGATGTCTCTCATTCACTTATTATCTAGCTCAAATCCTTGTAGATGCATAGGAGTTGCCATTTTCTTTCATATTTTCAGCGTTTCAGGTTACCCAACAAATCTGTTACCTTAGGTTATTCCTAATTTCTGTACTCTTAGCATCATATTACAAATGCAGTTTTCTTTCTACATAGATATTAACAGATATTCCTCTTTCGAAAACTTCTCTGTCAAGATCTACTTCGCATGATATGAACTGTCAGGACATGTAACCAATAGTGTTCTCAGTTTAATTGCTTTAGATTTTGCTTCCCCGTATATGTAGAGTTTGAAATTGTCCGTATCTGTCTAAAGTTCCTAACCATGTACATATATGTTATTATTTACAATATTAGGCAGAGAATGAGTTATTATATTGCATTCCGTAGAAGGGATCGATCTTTTTTACAGCTAATGCAACATCCACAAAAATTTTCCGGACGTTCAACATACAATTTATTAAGATGTAATTCCCGAGTAAGAACAATAATTCAACGCTTCCAAGAAAGGCCAATAAGAAAAAATCTAAATACAAAAATCTACTTTACAAACCAGCATAAGAAGTACATACATGTATGTACAAGAGCCTCTAGTCTTAACCTGATATGTTCAACTCATTATTTTCTGGATCTGCTAGGCATCAAATTAAAGCACCGTCTGCCCTGCAATTTATGCGGAAGCAATTAGATTAGCAAGAGTTCAACCATTCCTGCAATAAAGCATGAGATGGTAATCATTGGCACGCTTGATCTAACTAGTCTTGACTAGGTGAATCGAAGGTTAGGATGAAAGATGGAAGCCGATATCAATAATTTATAAGCATACAACAAATCTAAGATGCCAAATGTTGCTATATATGCTAGTTCATGATCACTCTGGTAGGGAAGCCTTGAAGTTTAAGAATTACAGCCCAAAAGGAATCCTCGCACAGAAAATTTAGCCATCAGGTCTCATATGAATAGAATCTGAATAATTATTAGAGCATAGAGATATAATGGACGAATCTTTTTACACAATCTTCAGTAAATGGAGTCAAGAAGGTCGATTCCACACCCATAAATCTACCATGCACAATTAAAAAAGATCTGCCAAGCAGACATCACAAGAAAGACGACCAAGACAATGTGGAGGAAGAGGAACCAATCAAGTAGTTTAGGTTGACTTGTAAGATTGTTTAGATATTACATCACCCTGTGGGTAGACATTTTGTAATTGTGGAAGCTTAAATTTCAGGAGCGTAGGGTAGATGGTTTCACATCCCCCGATTAGTCTGACGTCTTTTCTGTTTTATTCTTACATAATGTACGTTACAAATTGCAATGCAACGCGGGACAATACATATTCAAATGATCAATTGATAAACATAACTGCAAGCGCATTAGTCCAACTCCACGCAAAAAAAAAAACTGACCGACGACGATGGTTACAAAACTCAGCAACCGTCATTGCCCGAGCAGCACGAAATGAATATAGGAAACACAAGTGCAGTGTATGCTTGTTAGGAATGTACCCAGAGGTTGCAGTGGTGGTGGTTGCTAGGACGCCGCGGCGGGCTTGGAATGGTGGATGAACGCGGCGGAGCAGAGCACGGTGGCGACGACGGCGAAGAGGCCGAGCACCACCGCCAGAGACATCCCCGCCACCGCCAGATCCAGCGCCACCTGCGCGCCGTGGAACACCAGCCCCAATGCCATGGTCCTCTGTTCCCTTGCTCCGTCCCCGGTCCCGCGTGCGGTGGGGTGGTGGGCGCTGCGCGCTCCTCGCTCGAGCCCGTGCCTATTTCATCGCGGCGCGGGGGATGTAGCGCGGTGGGGGGGGGGGGGGGGGGGCGGACGAGAAGCGGCGGCGAGCGACACGCGGCGCGGCAGGGAGGCGGCGAGATGACCACCTGGATCCGCGCGACTAGAGACAAGCGGGCGTATAGCTTGATGAGAAGCTTGACGACGCACCTGAGATCCCGCGGTGGGTGGATGATCGTGGTCTGCTGCTTGAGCAGCGGTGGCTTGCGGTACTGGCAACCGTCCGATTAGGAGGCTTGCGATGCGTAAATAGATTCAAGCAAATTTCTGTTTTTGGACCGGGAATCAAGCATATTTCATAACGGAAACGTTTGGGCAAATCAAAATTCAAGTGTGCGGGCCGCAAGAGTCTAAAGGTCCAAGAGTTCGGAGAGATGCGCGCCCAACTTGGGATATATTTTTCACCCCAGCACCCACAGAATAAAAGCATCCATTCCAAAAGACCACGGAGAAATCACGTATAGTTGCCACTGTATCAAAGTAGAGCATAGGAAGCGCAGTAGTAAATCTTATTAAGGAGCAAAACTGATGGTGTAATGTTACTAGTTTGCTACTGGAGCAGCCAGGAAAGCGAACAAAATGGCTGTCCCAAGACAACTACCGATGATGTACATCACTGCTGACAGCATGGTCAGTACAAGACGAATTATCAATAAATAATACCTGATGCTTCTCATGCCTTTTCTAGTCACCTTCTACAGATTTAGCTGTAACAAGATTCGTCCTCCAAAACAACCAGCACAAGCTGCTTTGTGGTACAACAACGCAGCCCCAGCAACTGTAAGCATGTACTAACACATCTTCTGTCACTGCTATGTGGCTCGATCTTCGTCACCATCAAAGTTGTTCTTATGGATTTTAAAGCTGATGCTCCTGACACTACAAGCACCGATCGGAGCTGGAGTGAATAGCAAGGAGCATCCATTCAAGTAATGTGAAAAACTGCACCACAAAGCCATTGACCTAGAAGCATCTTAAAACTGTACAACAGGCCATCAGAATCCCTTGAAAGTAATAAACCGACACATGTTTTATGCACAAACTTCATGATATATATGGTCTCTCGTTAGCATCATAAGAGGATGCCAGCCGCCTTGCCCACAGGCTCTCCTCAGGTGACCAAGATATTGTGGAACCCATTGTAGCACACCATCTCAGATTCAGTAAAGCCGTCGCAAGAAATTCTTGACCTGCTTCAAATGATCTTATGATTCTTAATTCAGCATCTGGCTCTTCACTGAGTATTAGGTCTTCCAAAACAATTCCTTTTTCACTAAGTAGGGTGATATTCTTAGATATCATTCTCACACTGAGGACTTGCAATGCCTCAATAGCAGTATTGTACAACTCCTGCTCGGTGTAAGCACAAAACGTGTACCAAAGAGTTGACGGGTTAGGTTTAATTTTTGCTCTATGCATACACTCCACGACATACTCAACAACATGAATTTGACCCTGTGGAGAATGCGAAAGAAATGAGTTTAACTTCAGCATCATTTTAGTTGGGAAAGAACAGACAAATTTATTACAAACGTACTCTGGTGTATGCATGTAAGAGTATTGTATTGAACATCTCTATGTCAGTCTTAATTCCTTCAAGCTTGCACATATCTAGAAGATCCAGTGCCCCCACAAAATCTTCTTTGGATAACAAAACCTATCATGGAAATAACAAAACCTGAGATTGAAGTAAGTAGACCCTTAAAATGAAGTCGCTTAAAATGAACTCAAATAACGAAGTAATCAGTATAAAGTCAAAAAGAGTTGCATAATTGCCCTATACCAGACTTACCTTCAGAAGAGATGTAAAAGTCACTTCCGTTGGGCAGAAGCCATCTCGGAGCATCAAAGACAGCAAAGTGTAAGATGATTTGAGACAAGGCAACAATTTGCAGCACTCTATCATGATACTATATATTGCCACATTGGATGGAAGGCTGCATGATCTCATGATTTTGAAGGTTTTTATTGCTTTGTGAGTCTGCAAGCCAGAAAAAACAGATTAGGTAACGTGATAACTGCAATATCTGCTAAGTGTACAACAACAATAAAGCCTTTGTCCCAACCACGTTGGGTAGGCTAGATACGAAACCCAACAATTTTATTTCTTTTTTAAAAAATGGTCTGAAAAGTTTTCAAACTGGACAATTGATGCAGTTAATGGCTTTGTACCATCCTTTAACATATAACAACAAATAGAATATGTGTTAGTGCCCGTTTGGTTTGCTGAATTGGGCTCAGAATTGCTGCATTGCAATTGGGCCGGCTCGAATGCTAGTGTTTGGTTGCACCTTGAATCGGAATCAGAATCATAGCCAAATCCATTTTGGATTTGGAACCAACTAAAGAGGCACCCACTCAATGCCGAGCCCCAGGCCTATGAATTGGTCTGAAATGGTTCATCATCCTCTCTGGAGAAAAAAGGGTCATGAATGAACCTGCGACTCCGCCGCCGATCCCCAGCGACCTCGATCCCACATCCGGTCTCCAGTGAGATAGTCCCTGCCACCCGTCTCCAACACGCTCGACCCCATTACTGGTCTCTGGTGACCTCAAGTTCACCGGCCGTCTCCGGCAACCTCGGCTCCGCCGCCTATCTCTAGTGAGAACATCCCTACCACCTGTCTCCAATGAGATCACCCCTTTTGCCCTTCTCCGATGAACTCGCCGACGTGTCTCCATGTCATCTTCAACCTCTCCGACAACCTCGACTTCACCGCCTATCTCTGGTGACATCGTGGCCTCGCACCCGTCTTCGATGACTTCATGCCCGTCGCCAACAACCTCACGCCCATCTTTGGCGACCCTCCAGGCCTCCACCAACCCCTTTTTCCTCAAGGCCGGCGGCCATGAGATACCTCCATGGCCCGTCGTTCTACCTAAGTATTGTAAGTTCCTGCTATTATCATTTTGATTCCCCAAAGTATGCAAAAAAACATCAAATGAATTTGATTTGATCTGATTTCCAGTTCAACAATTCATTTGCCAACCAAACAAAAGCACTGAAATCGTGACACATTTCTATTTCCACAAAGATTTGATTTTGGGACCCAATTTAATTCAGCTCTTGCAATTCTGAGAACCAAACATACCCTTAGAAGAAAGATAAATTGGAGTTCTATAAGCAATACAATAAACTGAATGCATGTCAATTATTTGGAGTATTTTGGTCAATTTGGAGTATTTTGGTGTTAATTTTCAAGCCAAAAACAAAAGTGATTGCATAACCGCAACTTAATGGGTGATTGCATGATAGCAGAGCAAACATAACCAGCTGTTGACACATACTTCCTTGGCTTTAACCAGAGCATGCAACACAATGCAGTAGAGATCACTCTTCTGATAAGGACTCATCTTCAATAAAACATTTTCAGCTGCATTCAAGTACCTCAGCATTTCTTCTATCATCCCTTCAGCTCCAAAAGCTCGTATCTGAAATAGGGCAAACAGAAAACAAAATCAAAATTTAGAAGTATTAATCAGCAAGAAGCATTGAATATCATATTGACAAGTGACTTACAAACAAATCCACGGAATTCATGATGCTATTTTACTCAGTTAACTTTTAGTGAGAAAAAACTGGTGAGGTTTTGTGTTATGACAACTAGTGAGAACTAGCTGGAGAGGCCCCGAACTGTGATATTCAGTTGAACTTTGACAAAATTGCAATGATATGCCTAGTTCATAAAAATTGAAACAGTGTCTCTGGTTACAAAAATATACTGAATTAAACACACCCTGACACTTCAAGATAGTGATGTGAATGTTTCTTCCAATAACTGTACATATGATACTTCATGTTGTCTCTAAACTGCACAGAGAAAGAAGTAGATGTATATGGATCATGGGAATCAGGCTTACCAGGTTTTTCATAGTCCCAAAGCTGTGTCGTATTTTATTACTTAACATATCCATCTCAATTATGCTTATTCTTTTAGAAACGTCAACATGCGAGAGCACATTTCCTTCTTCGTAAGGAAAGTTGGCGTTGCCAAACAGAGAAAACAAAAGCTTGTAAGTCCTGCGATTAGGCTTCATGTTCATATGTTTCATTTTAGCTAGAATGCGTACAGCTCTTTCTGGCTCATTCTGCAGAAGCGATTGAAGAATTAGATCATGTTTCTTATTAAAAACACAAACTTCAGAATGGCTTTTAGTAAGTAGTGTGCAGTAAAAAATATGTCTTAAGACATGAAATAGAGTATCAAGCATTAAAGACACTGAACAATATGTTATGCATTACACTACAAAAGTAACGAAACAAAAGGGGCAGAAACCCAATATAAAGAAAATTCACATAGTAGAGTTAATGTGTTACCATAATCTGACATCCAACAAGCAAAGTGTTAAAAGCACGCCTGTACTTTACTTTTGTATATGAAATTCTTTCCAAAAATTCCTCAGCCAGACCCAATTGCAAAGTTTTGCTACAACCAACAGAGAGAGCAACAAGGGTATCATTGTAAGGTTCAATGCCCCTTCTCTCCATTGCTTCAATCTGGAAAACATATTAACATAAGATACTCTTATATGCGCAAAATATGATATTATCTCAGAATCAAAGTGAAACCTTCAACCATTAATATGCAGTAATTAGCTTTGTCATCTGAAAATAACATTGATCGATTTTGTTCATCAAAAGTGGTTCTATGTTACAATTTCATTCATTGTGATTTATACTCAGAAAAATAAGATATATCTTGTTTTTAAAAAGGGGCGTACCCAGTCCTTCCCCAGACCTCACAATGTACGGCCCCTTTTTAAAAATAAGATATATGCATTGGACCAAATCGATGTCCTAAAAAGGTAAATAGAATCAGCGGAAGTAATAGACAATGTAGTGATCAATTTTGAATCATAGATTTTGTGGAGAGAAGGGAAGCCATTTAATATTGCAGGATTCCAAACAGGAACTAGACAATCTGAAAGCAAACTTTGAGTGTGTAAAAACCATTTCGAGTAAAGGCCAGGCATGTACAACTGCTTGGGGTGAGAGACTAGACTAGGCGATGTCAAACTTGGGAAAGCTCTTGGTTACTCTTATCCCTTGCCTGCCACCACAATATTATGTGGATTGATGCATGCCTTTATAGCACTGGGCTTGCAAACACAATGGCATGCCCACTCATAACTTATAGATCCAACCAACTAATAATCCGATCTAACCTTATCTAACTAACTCGTTTAAGGGGTAACTGTGAGTATGTGCACATGAAACTGGAATGTAACTTTCACTGACATCAGATCAGCACAGCATGCTTTTATCCAGAAATAAGTGATACCTGAGATATATTTTCAGGTAACTGGGTCACAAATAACAGGAAGAAATCTTAGGCATACCACTTTGATTGCATATGCAATTCCTTTCCCAGCTATTACCGTCTTGACAAAACCATCATATGTATATTTTGACGGTTGTAACCCAAGTTTGCGCATCTGGAAAGAAAATTTAAATAACCAACAAAGTATGTAAGCACATGAAAAGCTTTTGGTTGAAATACTTTCATCATTAAAGTGTTGGAACAATGCAGACATTCCCTTAGCAATCAGAAAACTATTAAAAACAGTTGCTAAACCACAGGCCAGGATGTTCAGGCAACAATTAAATGAAACCTCTGCAGGACGAAAGTTACTTGCAGAATAAGGCTTCAAATAGAAACAAACTCCATGATCTGAATAGTTGGCAATCTTATGAAAATAAAATAGAAAAGCACGTTTCTTTATAAAAACAAAGATCCAGTAAAATTAAACAGATCTTTCTGCTGGTAATATAATATGGTGCCACTCCTATCCTAAGACCAAACCGCTGTAGCAGATAAAACCAAGCAGATAGCAAGTGGAATGTTACTGTAATGCACATCAGCCATCTAGAAGAAAGAGTACTTAGAACATTGGGAAAAATTAAAATTCTCAAATTTCAAAACATGACGATTGCATAACCATAATATAAATAGAAAACAAACCTGCCGTCCTGTCTACATTCATTACCTCTAGAAATAACTGTTCAGCTAACTGAAATTTTTTCAGTCGTACACAGGCATGCATAATATCATTGAAAGACCATCTCAACACATTCTTTACTGCAAATTCTGATTTCTTTGCAGCATTCTTGTTTTCTAGTTCAACATTATCAGCAAAATTGTGGCCTGAAAATAAACTGAAATAAAATAAGTTTATATATCTTGTTGCATGAGTATATTAATATTGTGGAGGACATAAGCAAATATCAAGCAGAAGAAGCAGAGCGGACCTGTAGAGAATACATAGGCATCCATATGCACATTTTCCAAAGACTTAGTTTCCTCCTGGAACAGCTCAGGCTGAACATTAATTGAATACTCTCTAGTTGTTGGCTTTTCTTGAGATAATGGTAGGTTAGAACCTGATAATTTAAGATCTTCTAATTCAATCAAAGCAGGAACAGGAATGTCGAATCTTGATGATTGGTATCTTCTTTTACAAGACACCCTTAGATGGTCACTGTTTTGTGCAGCAAGGACTACCATATGCTGCAAGATGTGACATGCAGATTGAACATCACCTAGCACAGTTAAAGCCCTCAAAAATTTCCTTTGTGTAATAATGCTTGGACTATAATACCTAGTGCAGGCCTTCCAAATATCATGTACTGCAGACAGATTTCTTTGTAGAACTGCAACCTAAAATACACCAAAAAGCAAAATAAGCATGACGTCATAATACTGGATCCAGGATTATATGAGAATGCACATTTAATATGCAATAAAATATTGTTGTTGTATTATTCTTATAAGACAACCCAATATTAGTTCTAGCATATGAGGGAGTACATCTTTCAATCAGCAGTGTGTAAAATATTTAGCAAGCATTACTAAAATAATGCATGAAAGATGAAACAAAAGGTATATCCTAGCATGAAATGGGACCAAAACATAAGCAAAGAAAATGAAGGGCATGTGGCTTTTCACATACAAGCATAAGAAGATTATATTCGATCTGCGAAAAATAACAAGAAAAAAGAAAATGAGACTAAATAAGCATTTGGAGTCATATATAGAGATAGTTCAATTCACGTGGATGTGGATAAAAACATTGCACCAAAGGGAACTACCAGGACAACTAAATGTAATTGACAAAAGAACCAAACAGGCAGCAATATAATGAATGGCTGTATCTTGTCATCGATGTAAGCGTTCAGGTGCTTTATAGAAATCAGGTAAGCTGATGTTTCTTTCACATACGACAAAGAAAATTGTAAATCATAAACAGTCAAATCAAATGTGTGCTTTGTACAGACCTTAAGAAGCTCACAGTATGTTACTTCAGACTTCCCAAGAAGATGAGATTCCATTTTCTCTAGGCAGCATTCAATATCATTCAGATTTGATTTGCCTCTACAGGCATTTAAAAAGACGTTAAAAAATGGCAAAGTGCCATGAGTGCTTTCTGTTTCCCCCAGGAGAGTCAGCCAGTGAAGAGCCTATGTAGAAAAGATATTATTGAACTTGCCTTGCAAGGAGCTTAGACTCTAAAAGCAAATGGACCAAAACCAATAGCCTAAAAATGCATTTATTCAATAATGGGGGCCCTGGCGCAGCAGTAAAGCTGTCGCCTTGTGACCATGAGGTCACAAGTTCAAGTCCTGGAAACAGCCTCTTGCAGAAATGTAGAGAAAGGCTGCGTACAAAAGACCCAAGTGGGTCGGACCCTTCCCCTGACCCTGCGCAAGCGGGAGCTACATGCACCGGGCTGCCCTTTCTTTTTTCTTTACATGCTAATGAATAATGAAGTTTCAACTAACTATGCATCTATTTACAACAACAACAAAAAAAGTTGGTAACCGAATCACTCAATCCAATTTTCATGAAAATGATACGTTAAAAATGTCAACAGTCCATTATATGTGCAATCAAACATATGCACATATTGTATTTCAAATACTAATACAGCAAGTAAAACTTCTTTTCACATATATTTACCTCATACTTAATTACTAATTCAGTGAACATCAGTGTAGCAGAATGTACAATTCATTTTGTTATTCACAATTCTCCAGGAAATCTAATATCATGCAGCAAAAGCGGTAAATGAGCATGTAAATATTTATGTGCAAGACATAAATCACTCAAACAGTGTCCACAACTGTCACTGGCAAACCATGCTACTGAGCATTGACTCAATCAATACCACAAAATGGGTCTTTTATCTACAATGCCAAAGCTTCAGTTTTACAAAATGGATTGATTTATTGGTATTGACATTCACAGAGAACATACTGCAGTCACTTAGTTTTTTTAAAAGGGTGTATCTGATTGTGCAAATGAAAGTTGCTGCTACCATTACTTCATTCAGAACTGCTGGCAGCCATAGTAAAAAAGGGTGTACCCAGTGCCGACGGCTCCCACATATTTTGGGGTCTGGGGAAGGGTTATTTCTAGACAGCCTTATCCCTGTTTTTGCAGAGAGGCTGGTTCGAACCCAAGACCTCAGGACACGTGGAGACACATTACCATTGCACCCATAGTAGTGCAGATAAACTCCATAACCTTTAAATTTAGAGAATTTAAGAGTCAAATTCTAGCTTGAGAACTATGGCATACCTCCTTCCGATACCCTCCTCTGCTGAGGGCCTGAATGACAGATAAGTAGATATTTTTATTCATGCCAATGCCCTTCGCCTCCATGAGTTTCAAAGTTTCCATTACAAACTACAGATATTGGAAAAGCTCCAAAAAGATCTCTAATCAAATTGACTGTATCACACTTCATGCTTTGACAAAAGATATGTATTTAACAGTAGATTTACCAAAGGATCTGGTGCATTTGAACAATACTCCAAAATATAAGAAAAATCTTCTGTAGTCAATGCCTGGTTGCTGTGTTTTAGGTTTGAGAGAATTAATGATGCTTGCTGCCGGTCACCTCTACGGAGAGCGTTAACTATGTCAACTTGCATGGATCTAGCTAAACTAGTCTTCCATGTAACATTACCATAATCTGCAATCATCATAACACTGATTACATATTGATGTGCACAAATTTCTCTATTAATTACGGGCAGACTCATCTGACAGAATGATAATCCAACTCAGCAAGAACAAAGGTATCAAAGTGATGTGTGCTGCACGTGGAGGAGAGTGTTGAGAATCAAAATGACACCTGGCTGTAAGCCAAACATAAAAGAACTAAAACATGTAATAATAAGCAGATAACAGCAAGGGGTCAAAGTTACAGCCATGAATAACAAAAAAAAACATCTAACTTCCCTTAAATTGACCTGAATTTCACATAAGTTCCAGTTTAACATTGAAAACAAAATACCGATATAGCCAAACGAACGAAACACATGTTGACTAGCCCAGAAATAACAGTTATAATACTTTCATACGAAAAAAACAGCAAAAACAAAACAACTGAAGATATCATTACCATTTGAACAAGTTGAGGCCTCTTCAGAGTGAATTCCGCTTGCCACATTCACCTGCGCCTGCAAGATCTCCACAACATTAGCATCCAAAACACATACAAATACACTAAACAACACGGCGGCGGAGGAACTCTGCATATTACGTGGGGGAATTTGAAAGACACCCAGGAGTTGGTGCACCGGCGAGCAGCTCTCGTTCTGAATGACACAAAAATGCAATGAGAGTCAATGTAAGGTAAGAGCCAAATGAACCGCGCGAACCCATACAAGGAGCCTCGCTTACAGTATCCTCTGCATTGAAGACGATTAAAGCTTCTCCGTTCAGCGAGAGTGTGGCGGCGGCCAGGCGACCGGGGTGGCAATCGACTGCCCCTGCGATTTCCTCTGGACGAACCCTTAATGACGGACCACAGCACAGGTCGAAGTGGGCAAAGGGATCTTTGCGGTGGTTCCTGTGGGCATCGCTCTGCTCATCAGTGAAGTCCCACGCGACGGAGGTAGCCGGCGGCGGTGGAGATGCTGCCGGCGGCGTCGGGGAAAGGGGACGCTGCGGAGGAGCGGTGAAGGGTTTTGGTGTTGGGCACAGGGAAGCCGATGTGTCCGGCACGGCCGGTGCATGGGCCGTCAGATGCGTGGTGATCCGCAGTTTCATCCGTCTCCCTCCAAATCCACGCCGTGGCCCGTGGGTAAGCCCAGTAGAGCACGTATGTTTTTTTCCTCTTTTTTCTTTCTTATCCGAAAGAAAGAAATGAATTTCACTTCATACATCTAAATGAATACTCTCCCGTTTCAAATTATTTGACTCTAGTTAGTTTGAAATAATTTGAAACGTAGCGAGTATCATGCAAAACAAAGAAGCACATATAAAACTTTGATTTTATCGTGCCGAGAATAATAAAGCTTTCACCAAGAATAAAACTAACCAACTTTTTAGTGACAAACAACCCGTTTATTTTTATCCTTATTTATGAATCTTGAAGTAGTCACCACCTGACTCTCCAAACTAAGTCTAGCTAAGCTAGTGAAAATGACACGCTAGTGGCACCAACCTATTTGAAATTTAAGATGCTTAATTGTCAAATCCTCTACAACAAGCCAATTAGAGGCAACTAATTTGTACCCCTAGTGTATATCCTAGATTCAGCATGTATATAAAAATTGGCTATTGATTAAAAAATCATTCACATATTATATAGAGCATAGCATTGAAATGGCATCCTACCTTTATTCTTTTTGTCCAAAATGTACGTATGAAAAATCCAAATATGTTTTTCACATGTTTACTGTAATAGATAGGGATCATGAGAAAAGATAGAAAGAGAGAAAAAAGCGTAAAATTATCTTGTTAAAAAATTAGCTTTAATAAAAATTTGCTACCAACACAAGCTGCCAAAAAATGTTACATGGATCTTGGATCTTGCATATGTCATGCCAAACAAACACTATTGACATGTGAGAGAAATGTGTTTTTTATGAACGTCAAGCCAAACAAATAGTAATATTATATTATTTAGAGAAATGAAAAATGACCTATTTATTATATATTCTATATAAACATTAACACATATCTAATATAAAATAATTCACATGGCAATATCTTAGTCATGAGACCATGCTACATATTTTGGTTAGTTCTATAGTTCCAAAAAATATTAAAAATTCCATCGTCTGCTATACAAGATTCAAGAGAATACATAATTTCAAGTAGAGATGCCTATATCAAAGGAGAAGCTGCAAATTCAACAACGTATTCAAAATTTAATTTCCGGCGAGGGGTCAGGATGTGCTCCAGCATGTGCGCCTAAAATAAAACCACGCTACATACGGGCAGTCACGCAGGCACCCTTCGCACTCGCACCTCATCGATTTACCAGCAAATTTCTCAGCGCCGGTCTCCCGGTAGCGGCAGACCGACGCCCGCAGCAGCAAGCAGCAGATGGCTTCCTCCCCGTGGCCGCCAGCCCCCGGTACTGTCCCCACCCTACCGCTGGAAGAAGCAGCTTCCGCCGCCGCCGCTACCTCCGCGGTCGGCTCCGCCCCGACATTGGAGCACCTCCCGGTCAAGCTTCCCCCGTAATCCCATATTTTTGCGCCTTCTTGGTTTTCGCTCGCTCCCATTCTTCAGCTCTGCTCTCCAAGCTTAGCTCCTGACTGATGCGTGCAGGAGGGAGGAGTGGCTGCTGCCGCGGCTGTCCCGCTGCAGCAGCAGCAGGAGGAGGAGGCCAAGCCCCAGTTTTCGCGGGATGATGACTCGTAATTGCGATCCCCTACCGTGTGTCGTCTCCGTGTTACTGCAATGCATGCTCTTGTTTGCGTAATTGCGGATATAAACGCTGCTAAGTTTATATCGTTTTATGTGCACACCCCTAGGATTTACATGGAGTACTGAACGATCAAATTTCCCGGTAAATGGATGATAAAGTGAAACACTGAGCCTGTTGCTGACACTTCCCTTGTAGTGCATAATGTTTTAGTGTTGTTTGTGTGCATGATGACTATGGCAGGAGCACTCTGTCAGTTATCCCTTTTCTGGTTTTGCCTTGTGCATGGGCACTGGTGGAGCCATAACCAAAGCCCTCTTGGGCCATCTCCACTAGTATTTTAGTTCAATCGTATATATGTATGCATATTTCAACAAAATATGTGCAACTTTGCAAATTTTATGGGTTCAAAGTGGCTATGCCACTGCATGCAGGCGAGTGCCTCGTCATGTGAAAGGAATTGATGACTGTGATTACAGTCATTAGTAACCATGTGAATTAGTCAGCAAATAGAATCAAGGCAGCGTATGTTTCAGAAACTATGTCACAGTAGCAGCTTAAACTCTGTTTTCCCAAATCAGCCAGTCCCTCACCGGTATATGCATTTTAAATAAAGAAAAAACATATAAAGATAACATGTGTCCTTTAGTTAATGGCATATAGCTTACACTTCGTCCCTACATGTTGATCATTCACATCTGTAACGCCATCTATTCGAGCTTGTAGAGTTTTGTCTCTCCATCAACTTTATGTATCAGAATAACCATGTTTGACTTGCACAATTTTGACTCTGTAAGTTAGACAAAGATTTTTTTACTACAAACAGAAGAGCGAACTTGACGCTGTAGTAGTATGTCTCTACTTGTGTCTTTAGCTATTGGCTTCAAATCAGCCTCTCTGCAAAACAAGGGTAAGTGTGTCTAGAAATAATCTATTACCAAACTCCACAATGTGTGAGAGCCTTCGGTATTAAGTAAATCCCTTTTTGTAAGTTGGTGCATACTTTGTCCGATCAAAGGGGCAACTGAATTTGAGAGTTCAATAAATCTGCTATAATGAAGAGCAAACAAATGCAGAGTCTGAAACTGAATTTAACATTAGTATTCTAAAAATCTAGAATTTTCCTAATCTCAACCTAATCTCACCGCTTTTGTGCGATACAAAATCCTTCGTTTGTTATGAACTATATTACTTTTTGATTGAGGCTCTCAAATCCTGACAGTTTCACTCTACAAATTATATCAACTTTGACTTTATAGCCTTGATTTGGTCTTTCCACATATTGCCTAATATTAATTTTGCCTCTAATGCCCCTTCCATGTCATATGTAAGTTGTTTTAGCTCTATGAATATGTCTCAAAATATACCGTTCTTGGACACGACACTTCTCTATCCCGTTTCTTTCTGTAACATTGTTAATGCATGATTACATAATTGAATTAGGTAAATATCACTTTTTTCTCAAATCACTCTTTGTTCACATCTCTTTGAATGTCATCTGATAAGGAATGGGAATAAGTTAGGGGTAATCAAAGTCATTTGCTGTTACTTTTTTGCAGGTAAGCTTAGAACTATAGAACTTGTATTTGAAATTGCCGGGAGTAGAAATTAGAACATTGTAACTCTAATATGTCCATGTTTGATAGAGAGGAGTCACTCCTTTCCTCTGGTCTTAAGATTCCCATGTCCTTTTTTGCTAGGGATTGTTCCCTGTGTCTTAATTGGCGTTTATATTATCAGGCCTCATTTAGTTGTTCTGCTTTCTGCTGTTAATAGGTGTTAGAGATGTAGAGTATATTTGTATTTCCCTTTTTTATAAGGGTTTTTTTGTATAATCCTTATTCATGTACATCTATTTATAAAGCCTTGTGGCCTCTTGAATAATATGCGCATCATTTGTAACATGGTATCAGAGCCAAAAAGTAGGTTTCTTCTATACCTAGGCTGCGGTTTCTTTCAGCCGCCGGTGTTTTTTTTCTCCAGCGCCGCTGCCGCTTTCGACTTGTTTCTTCTCCGATCTGGTGCGTTTGGGTTCTGCCGCTTCGCGTCTGGAACCAGGCTACCGCCACTGCCTGATCGACGCCGCGCCAGCGCCCGTGGAACCCGCCCCGAAGCACATGGTCTCCTCGGCTCTACCCGATCGGGCGCACGACGCTCTTCTGCCAGATACTCTATCCGTGGAATCACCATTCTTCACAGGCTTGTTCTACACCTGTCTGCCCACGTGCTGAGCCACGTGCTGCTGCACTCTGATCAGCAGGTAACGTCCCCATGCAGCTGCCCGCTCCTTTGCAGGAAGCGGTCGTGGGACCCGCCAGCAACACTTGATCCTGCCCCAATCGCCGCTCGACCCAATCTCTGCGCCGCCAGGTGTCTCTGCGCTTTTTATTTTCCTCTGAAGCAGGCATAAAAAAAGAAGAAAGAAAAGAAAAAAAGAAAAGTTGCAGCTTGCGCCGCTCTCTTTTGCGCTCTCGCCGTCGCCCGTCGCTGCTTATTTTGCGCTCTCGCCGTCGTCGGTTATCCTATCAGGATGACTTCTTCTTCTGGTGGGGTTCCAGTTGTGCGATGTCCGGTGCTTTTCAATGGCACCAATTACCGCGACTGGGTTCCCCACATGCGTCCGCACATGCGTGGTCTACGACTCTAGGAGTATCTCACAGTTGATCTCAAATGTCCGTCTTGCCCTGCGGTTGCTTCTGAGCACGTTATTTCAGATAATGCTACTGATGATGATGAGAAGAAATTGCTTGCAGATTATGAGACTCGTCTGTCTGCGTATGAGTCTCGTTTCAGCTTATACAGGACTTGGTTGGATGATGATGCTCGAGCTGCTGTTATTCTTGCTGCCAGTATGGAGGATCGTCTTGCTGCTGATATAGTTGAGTTTGAGTATGCACACCAGATGTGGGATTTTCTACGCTCTCGTTACGAGCCTACTAGACAGTCTACCTACCCTGCTGCTATTCGTCAGGAGCAGTTGTTACAGCAGGGAGATGCTACAGTGGAGGGTTTCTTCGGTCAGATGTCTGCTATTTGGCGTCAGCTTGATGCTCTTGGTCCTCGATTGTTGATAGATACTTGTTAGTCTTGTTAGAGTCAGAAGGCTACACTTGAGCTTCGACGCACTTATGATTTTTCAGACCCGTCTTCATGTCGAATTTGAGCCTCTTCGTGCTCAGCTACTTGCTCGTCACCCATGTGTCTCTCTTATGGACGCTCTGACGAGTGTTCGTAATGAGGAGACTCATCTTCAGGCTGCTGGGTTACTCCTTACTTCTTTGGTATTGGCGGCTCGCTCTACGACACCTACGCACACGGCTCCTCCACCGACCGTTCCGTCTTCAGTTGCTCCTTCTTCTACTGCTGGGGGGCGTGGTGCTCTTCGTTGTGATTATTGTGGTAAAGATGGTCATGTGGAGGCGTATTGTTTCAGGAAGAAGAAGGCTCAGGCTCCTCGTTCTTCACAGGGTGTTGGTGCTGCTAGTACTAGAGGATCTTAGGGGAGTTCTGCTACTACGGATGCACAATTACTCATGCTTCTCCGTCGCCTCGCTACTTCTGCACCATCGAGAGCTGCTGGTTCTGTGACTCAGTCTTCTGCACCTTCGAGTACTGTTGTTGCTTCTTCGTCTTCCACTGAGGGACCACCTCCTACTTCTGCTTCAGGTACTTGTCCGTGGATTCTTGATTCTGGTGCTTCCTTCCATATGACTTCTTATCGTACCAGTTTGTCTTCCTTGAGTCCTTCGTATCGTTCTTCTACTGTTCATACTGTCGATGGTTCTTCTCTTTCGGTTGTTGGACAGGGCACTCTTTTATCTGACTCTTTTGTTGTTCCTGATGTTTCCTTTGTTCCTGGACTTACAATGCAGCTTATATCCGCTGGTCAACTCACTGATAGTAATTGTCGAGTGATTCTTGATCATGATATTTGTTATGTTCAGGATCGTCGCACGTGTCGCCTGGTTGGTACTGGCCCTCGTCGTCGTGATTCACAGCGTCTTTGGGAGCTTGACTGGCTTCATCTTCCTTTCGCTGTGCCTACCAGTCTTGTTGCTTCGTCCACTTCGACGTTTGCTCAGTGGCACCACCGTTTGGGTCATCTTTGTGACTCTCGTCTGTCCGTTCTAGTTCGGCGTGGTCTTTTAGGATCAGTCTCTAGTTCTGAGTCTTTAGCTCATTGTCAGAGTTGTCGGTTAGGGAAGCAGATTCAGCTTCCTAATCATTCTAGTGAGTCGGTGTCTGAGCGTCCTTTTGATCTTATTCATTCAGATGTATGGGGACCTGCACCTTTTGCTTCAAAAGGAGGACATAAATACTATATAATTTTTATAGATGATTTTTCGCGGCACACATGGGTTTATTTTATGAAACATCATAGTGAGGCATTATCTATCTATAAATCCTTCTCGACTATGGTCCGCACTCAGTTTGACACCCCTATTCGTATTTTTCGAGCCGATTCCGCGGGTGAATACCTTTCTGATGCTCTTCGTAAGTTTCTTTCTGAGCAAGGTACTCTTGCCCAGTTTTCTTGTCCTGGTGCTCATGCTCAGAATGGTGTTGCTGAGCGTAAGCATCGTCATCTTCTTGAGACGGCTCGTACTCTTCTGATTGCTTCCTCTGTTCCTCATTTTTGGGCCGAGGCGGTCTCGACTGCCACTTATTTAATTAACATCCAGCCATCATCGGCACTTAGAGCGGGGTTCCTTTTGAGCGACTTACGGGTAAGACACCTGAATACACCAACCTTCATCTTTTTGGATGTGTTTGCTACGTGTTGCTCGCACCTCGTGAGCGCACTAAGCTGACTGCTCAGTCGGTCGAGTGTGTTTTTCTTGGATACAGTTCGGAGCATAAGGGGTATCGTTGTTGGGATCCAATTGATCGACGGATGAGGATTTCACGGGATGTTGTTTTTGATGAGACACGTCCTTTCTATCCTCGTCCTTCTTCTGATACTTCTTTTGTATCTGTGGTCGATCCCATTTCATTTCTGTTCTTTCCAGATGCTCCAGTGTCTGGTGTACCACCTTCACACTCGGTGTTGCGTTCCACGGTTTATTCTCCTTCGGAGCCTTCTTCTTTGGTTCCAAATTATACTTTGAAGGCTTCTGTGACGCAAGTCTATACTCGACGAGTTGTCCCTCCTTCAGACGTACCATCTTCTTCCTATGAGCCGTCTACTCCAGTTGGGTCACCTTCTGCTGATCCATCTTCTACGGATCAGTTTGCCTCTCCTGGTACGTCCTCCTCTCCTGAGAGATCATCTCCTTCCGATGATTCTTCTCCTGAGCAGCCTCTTGGACGTGGTCATCGTCCTCGACAGCCTCCTGATCGGTATTGTCCTTCTAGCTTTGTTGTTGCTGCTCTACATGAGCCGGCTACGTATCGTGCTGTTGTTTCTCATCCGAAATGGCAACATGCGATGGCCGAGGAGATTGCTGCTCTCGAGCGCACCGACACGTGGGAACTTGTGCCATGTCCCCCACGTGTTCGTCTTATCACCTGTAAGTGGGTCTATAAGGTTAAGACCTGCTCTGATGGTTCACTTGAGCGCTATAAGGCTCGTTTAGTCGCCCGTGGCTTTCAGCAGAAACATGGTTGTGACTATGATGAGATCTTTGCTCCTGTTGCTCACATGACCACTGTTCGCACTCCACTTGTTGTGGCCTCTGTTCGTGACTGGTCCATCTCTCAGCTTGATGTGAAGAATGCCTTCCTTAATGGTGAGCTGCGTGAGGAGGTTTATATGCAGCCACCACCTGGGTATTCTGTTCCTGAGGGTATGGTTTGCCGTCTTCGACGTTCTCTTTATGGCCTTAACAGGCTCCTCGTACTTGGTTTCAGCGTTTTGCGTCTGTAGTCACTGTTGCAGGTTTTTCTGCCAGTACTCATGATCCGGCGCTTTTGTGCACACTTCGTCTCGTGGTCGCACGCTTCTTCTTCTCTATGTTGATGATATGATTATCACCGGAGACGATTTTGAGTACATAGCCTTCGTGAAGGCCCGTCTCAGTGAGCAGTTTCTTATGTCTGATCTTGGTCCTCTTCGCTATTTTCTTGTGATTGAGATTTCCTCTTCCTCTGAGGGAAATTATCTGTCTCAGGAAAAGTACATTCAGGATCTTCTTGATCGGGCTTCTCTTACTAATCACCGAACCGTTGAGACTCCCATGGAACTCAATGTCCATCTTCGAGCCAGTGATGGTGAGCCTCTTGATGATCCTACTTGTTATCGTCATATTGTAGGGAGTCTGGTGTATCTTGGTGTCACTCGTCCTGATATTTCATACTCTGTTCACATTCTGAGTCAGTTTGTTTCGGCTCCCACCCAGATCCACTATAGTCACTTGCTTCGTGTCTTGCGTTATCTTCGTGGGACTATTTCTAAACGTTTGTTCTTTCCACGCTCAAGCTCTTTACAGCTCAAAGTATATTCTGATGCTACTTGGGCTAGTGATCCATCTGATCGTCGATCTCTTTCTGCGTATTGTGTTTTTCTTGGTGGTTCCCTCATTGCTTGGAAGACTAAGAAGCAGGTAGAAGTTTCTCGTTCGAGTGCGGAGGCTGAGTTGCGTGCTATAGCTCTTGTGAGTGCAGAGGTTACTTGGTTGCGATTGTTGCTTGAGGATTTTGGTGTGTCTGTTGGTATGTCGACTCCTCTTTTGTGTGACAGTACAGTTGCTATCAGTATTGCTCGTGATCCGGTTAAACATGAGCTTACCAAGCATATTGGTGTTGATGCTTCTTATACACGAGCACAGGTACAGGATGGTGTTCTTGATATTCAGTATGTGACTTCAGAGTTTCAGCTGGCAGATTTCTTCACGAAGGCACAAACCCGAGCTCAGCATAGTTTTTATCTCTCCAAACTCAGTGTTAGTGATACATCTTGAGTTTGAGGGGGTGTTAAGATGTAGAGTATATTTGTATTTCCCTTTTTGTATATGAGCTTTTCTGCATAACCCTTATTCCTGTACATCTATTTATAGAGTCTTGTGGCCTCCTGAATAATATGCGCATCATTTGTAACAATAGGAAATATCTTTGAAGCAGTAACCATTGTTCAAGATGAAACTATTCAGTCAAGAAGGTCCTTTTACTAAGCTCTCTTCATACTCATCTCAAATTTATATGGAAGCATCAGCAAGTTTTTCTGTTTTTGTTAGGTGGCCTTGTACAAAGATCATTTGCAAACACAGAATTTTTTTCTCGGGACAAAAACAACCATGAGAAGGGCACTTCATCTTCAGCAGCAAATTTCTGTCAAGAACAACTCTCCACCTTTAGCGGGTGAAGCCTCACCAAAAAATAATGCTAGTGCTTTGGCCACAGAAAACAATCTAACGCCAGGAAAGGGAGCAATCCAAGAAGACCTAACCTGATGGCTTAACAGTAGGCTAATTGGGTTGTTTTGCAGTTCGTGCGTAGTCTGAAGATATGCAGCGTGAAGCATGAAGCTATCATGAGAGAAAACTAACACTACAGGAAACAGGGCAACATACGACAGCCAGTATAACATACGACGGCTAGCTGTCGTATATAAACTTACATATGACGGTCAGCCGAAGCTGTCGTATATAAGTTTATAAACGACAGCACAGCCGTCGTTTAGTACGTGGATGTCGTATATAAGTGTTATATACGACAGCCAACCCTAGGCTGTCGTATATAGCAGTTATATACGACGGCCACACCGAGGCTGTCGTAAATAAGCCTTATTTACGACGGCCCATGTCGTGGCCGTCGTAAATAAGGCTTATATACCCGCGGGGGCTCGGGTCGGCGCGGGCATTCACGCCCGCGCCGACCCAAGCCCGAGCTGCCCGCCGCCGCCCGGCCGCCCCCCCCCCCCCCGGCCGCCCCCGCAAGCCGGCGCCCCGGCCTGCCACCCGGCCGCCGCCCGCCAGGCGCCGCCCGGCCGCCCCCCCCCCCCCCCCCCCCCCGGCCGCCCCAGTGGCAGCAGCCCCGGCCGCCCCCGCCAGCCGGTGCCCCAGCGGCCGAAGCCCCAGCCGCCGCCCACCGCCCGCCAGCCGGCGCCCCGGCCGCCACCCGCCGCCCGCCCGCCGCCGCCAGCCGCCGCCCCGGCCGCCCCCGACAGCCGCCGCCTCGGCCGCCACCCCGCCCGACAGGTGGATAATTTTTTAGCTTTAGATGAATTAATATGCTTAGGTTTAATTATTGCCCATGTTTATTTGAATTGCTAGCTAGGTGTTTTTTTAATTGCTTAGAATTGATAAGTTTGTTAGCTACGGTAATTATGTTTGTTTAGATGAGTTGTTAATTGCTTAGATGATTAATGCATATAGTTAATAGTTTAATTGATTATTGTTTCGATTGTTTGAGTGTTTAAAAGTACTATATGTACATAAATGGGCTTAGGGCCCGATACGACCCATTTAGTGGTAACGTATACCTATACAAAAGCACGATGTGAACAACCTAGGCCGCCTCGCCCTACCCCCCCCCTCCCCCCCCCCCCCCCCCCCGCTAGGGATGGCAATGGGTCGGGTTCGGGTCGGGTTGAGCAAAAACCCGCCCGAAACAAAAAAGGTTACGGGTGGAATTTGAGACCCGCACCCGCGGGTGAAAATTCGCACCCGCACCCGTCGGGTTTCGGGCGGGTTTCGGGTGCCTGTCGGGTTTGACTTTTCTATTAACATACTAGAACATTTAATAAAATAAGTCTAAAAAATCATCCACTTTGAATAACCATACAACAAAAAATATTAAGTTGCTTATAAAGATTATAAATATAGGTCTTGATAAGTAATATCAAACAATTAAATAATATAACACAATGAATTTGACTTTAAATTTATAAATATAAATCATTTCGGGTGCCCGTCGGGTACCCGCGGGTGCAAAATAAAACCCGCACCCGCACCCGCGACAAGTCGGGTCGGCTGTGGGTTAGACCCGCGGGTGAAAAATCCCACCCGCACCCGTCGGGTGCAAAACCCGTCGAGTACCCGCACCCGCGGGTGCGATTGCCATCGCTACCCCCCACGGCGTTCAGCCTCCGATCCCCCATCCCCCTCCCCCCCCCCCCCCCCCCGCGGCTTAGCCAGCGCTCGGCCGTCGCCCGCCCGCCGCCGCCCCGGCCGCCCCCCCCCCCCCCCCCCGGCCGCCGCCCCGGCCTGCCACTCTTGGGTTGGTTTAGGACCTATCCTTTCCAATAGATATAGGTTCGTAATATAAATAAATAATAAACTAACTATAAATTCTTTGACTTAAAACTGCAGAGTTAAACATGAGTGAAGACCGTAGTTGGATGTATACCGGTTGGAACAAGGCAACTGGTCACTCAGATGAGTGGTATGCCGGGACAGACGACTTTATTGATCGAGTGTTCTCGTTGTCTACGACCGATAAAGTTCGTTGTCCATGTGCGAAATGCCGGAATACTAAGTTTTTGGACAAAACGACATTGTCATTACACTTGTGCAAAAACGGTTACATGCCATATTATGAGATCTGGAGTTTCCAAGGTGAGTCTGCTCCTCGAGCTGTTCATGTAGATGATGATGATTGTCCGGGTGCTGACAGGATTGATGAGATGTTACAAGATATACAAACGGAGGATCCGCCCACAAATGAGGCAGACACATTCTTTAATCTCTTGAAAGCTTCTGAAGAGATGTTGCATGATCATACTGAAATGACTCTTCTTACTTTCATGACCAGATTTATGGCAATCAAATCTAAGTATTTTTCTCTAATAATTGCTACAATGATATGATGAAACTTATCAGCGATGCTCTTCCACAACCTCATAAACTGCCCAAAGATATGTATCACTCAAAGAAATTACTATCTGGACTGGGTATGAAATATGAAAAAATTGACGTGTGTCCAGATAACTGCATGCTATTTTGGAAAGAGCATGACAAAGAGAAGAATTGTTTAAAGTGTGGAAAATCGAGGTTTGTCGAAGTTGTCAATGACGATGGTGATAAAGTAATGACAGAAGTTGCACATAAGCAATTGCGTTACTTGCCTGTGACACCTCGGTTGAAACGGGTGTTTCTTTCTAAAAGATCTGCCAGACACATGAGATGGCACAAAGAAGGTGTGCGTGAGAACAAAGATGTGTTGACTCATCCGTCGGACGGTGATGCATGGAAGTCTTTGGACTCTTTTGATCCTGCTTTTGCTAGTGATGCGAGAAATGTTCGCATCGGGTTAGCGACGGATGGTTTTTCACCTTTCAGTACAAATGCCACACTATACTCCTGTTGGCCCGTCTTTGTTATTCCGTACAACCTACCACCTTCTCTTTGTATGAAGTACGAGTTTATGTTTCTTAGCCTCATTATACCAGGACCAGATCATCCGGGATCACGTATCAATGTGATGTTGAAACTATTGATTGAAGAATTGAAAACGTTGTGGATTGGAGTTGAAGCGTATGACTGTTACAAGAAGCAGAAATTCAACCTTCGAGCTGCTTATTTGTGGTCTGTCCATGATCTCCCTGCGTACGGCATGTTTTCTGGATGGAGCACACATGGTCGTTTGTTGTGTCCCATATGTGCGTCTGACACAGAGTGTTTTCGACTTACATACGGTGGCAAGATAAGCTACTTTGATTGTCATAGGCGTTGGCTTCCTCGAAACCACCCATTCAGGCAACAGATGAATGTCTTCAGAAAAGATATTGTTGTCACTAAGGAACCACCTAAACGCCTAAGCGGGTGTGAAGTATCCGATGTGTTGGACTCACTAGTCCCTGATGAAGCTCGCCCTGGATTCTTTGTAGGTTACGGAAATGTTCACAACTGGACTCATGTATGTGGAGTTTGGGAGCTACCATATGTGAAGTCATTGATACTGATGCATAATATTGATGTAATGCATCAGGAGTGTAACATGGCCGAATGTATCATAAGCACGTGCATGGATATCACGGGTAAAACGAAAGACAACTTAAAGGCTCGAAAGGATTTGGCCGAGATTTGTAATCGACCTACTCTTGAGCTCTCTGAAAGCGGTGGTAAGCCACGTGCTTCTTTCGTGCTTCGACCTAATGAAAAGAAACAAGTTATGGAATGGTTAAAAACTTTGAAATTCCCAGATGGTTATGCTGCTAGTCTGAGACGAGCCGTGAATGTTAAAACGGGAAAGCTCACTGGGTTGAAGAGTCATGACTATCATATAATAATGGAAAGACTCTTACCTGTTATGTTTCGAGGATATCTAGATGATGCGGTGTGGAAGGTGTTAGATGAGCTATCATTATTCTATAGGCAGTTATGTGCCAAAGAAATAACAAAAGACATGATGGAGAAGTTAGAGAAGGAGATACCTATACTTTTATGTAAGATGAAAAAAATATTTCCTCCTGGTTTCTTCAATCCAATGCAGCATCTTCTTATACATCTTCCATTCGAAGCAAAATTTGGTGGTCCTGTGCAATATAGATGGATGTACCATATTGAAAGAGCTTTGAGATATTTGAAAACTATGGTTGGCAACAGAGCAAGGGTTGAAGGGTGCATTGCGGAAGCATTTACTCTAAAGGAAGTAGACTACTTTTCTAGTTTCTACTTTGCAGAGAAAAACAATGTCAATACTTCGGCAATGTGATACAATGTAGATGACGAACCACCAGTTAGTGAACTCTCTATTTTTGAATCGAGGGGAACTACTGTTGGCAGCAGCACATCATACGATTTTACTGAAGAAGAAAGGACTGCTGCTTTACTCTACATGTATGCTAATATCGATGGCATGGAGAAATATTTCGAGTAAGTGTTTCTCTTACATTTATGATGATTATTATATTTACCAATACATGTATGCTAATGTCGATGGCATGTGTTTTGTGTGTACAGTGAGTTCCACAACCAAAACTGGAAACATAAGCATCAACCAACGAGAAAGCAAGTAGAAACGATGCGACGGGCTGGAATTAATGGAGGACCAAATTTCTTATCCTGGTTTCGAGCTTATGTATTAGCGAACACAGACATCCATCAAGATTTACGACAACTATCTTATGGATTAGTGAAAGTTAGAAGCTATGGTCGATATGACGTAAATGGCTTCCGATTCCGTACAACTCAATTCGAAACTCTTCGTCCTCTCGCAGCAACATCAAATTGCGGAGTTGTGACGAGAGCAATCGACTCACAAGGGAAAGAAACCAATTACTATGGAATCATTAACAAAATTCTGGAATTTACTTTCGCTGGCAATAAAGAACTTCGAGTGGTGTTCTTTGATTGTGATTGGTTTGATAACAATCATGGAACTCGAGAAAATCAATTTGGCGTGGTGGAAGTGAATCACAACGAACGCTTACGAGGTTTAGATACATACGTTCTTGCACATCGAGTGGAACAAGTGTATTATCTATCTTATCCATGTAAGAAGCTTAGCACTTGGTGGGTGGTATATAAAGTGAATCCTCGTGAGCGCTTGTATACTCCTGGAGATGATGGTTATCATGATAGTGGAGACATTGAAGAAGTTTACCAAGACGAAGAGTTGCCAGACTCTTTTATCGTCGAGTCTGGTACAGGACTCGATAACTTAGTAGGAGACGTTGCAGATGTAGAGACATCTACAATGCGAAAGCGGAAACGTAAACAGCTCAAGATGACAGATCGCGATGTTGATGATCATGATGTTGATGAATTTTGAAACCGATTACGAGTAATGTTCTTTTAAATGAAAGTGACATTAATTATCGTTTACATTACTTTTGAAACTGATTAGGAGTAATTACTTTTTAAACTGAATAGGATGTCGTCAAGCAAGGGTTCAAAGGGGAAGAAGGCGCCGAGTGTGAGGGGTTTCCTCCCCTCGCAAGAGAGGGACGACTACTTCTACGGTTACACTTACAGCGGGAGCAGACGCACTCAGCTGTTAAGTGTGTGTCCAGAGTTGCGGGACAGGGTTGTTAGTTTGCAGCGAACAGAGGTAAATTTTTCTACATTGCATAAAATTATTAAAATCACTTTTTCAATTTAGCTTACTTACTTTACCATTGTAGTCTGATTCGGACTATGAGTCCGAGGCCAGAGCGGCACCTCAGGAGACGGGTACGCAGCGCAGCGTGCCCTCGGGCAGCGAGCCCTCTGGTAGCCAGCCCTCCGGCAGCCACCCCCAGGGTAGTCTGCCCAGCGAGCCCGAGGGCACCCAGCCTGAGGACACGTCCGGTGACCAGCCTTCTGGGTCACCAGACGTGGTGCCGCAGCGGAGGAGACGCACGAGGAGGAGTAATTTTGTTGGTCCTCCACCTATTCCTAGAGAGCCGATAATTATTCGTCCGGTTAGAGACAGGTAACACATTACTAAAGTATTCATTTCTATTTGTTCTCAAAGATTATGATCTTACTTAATGACTTAACAAACAACTTTTTAGTTCTTGGGAGGACCTCTCGTACGACGGGCAGAAACACCACAGGACGGTGAACGGTTGCATCGGGAACTTAGTGCGTCTGCACTACCCCGGTGCGATTGATGGACGTGCAGCTACGTCGTGGGACGACTACGCGCGCGTTCCTCACCCGGAGAACGACAACCTACAGGGAGTCGTGTGGGCAGATTTTTGGGTAAGTAACTTTCATAAATATTTGAAATTTCAATTCTTTATGTTCCTTCAAATATTAATGTGCGTATATGTCAAACTGTGTTGGCTTCCTATAGCTCAGGTACCGCCTTGAGGACCCGGCTGAGCAGATGGATCACGCCCGCTCCGTGTTCGAAGTGAACGCTCGGAAGCTTGTTATGCAAATGCTTTCGAACGCTCGGAGTCAAGTAGTTAACGACTACTTAAAGCTCCACGACCACGAGGTTGGGTCGTTCAGAGACGCCTCCGACACGTACTTGACGGAGGAGCAATACACAGAGGTAGGTTGCGTAATCTTTAAATTGTTCATATTAATATTGCTAAGTAACACCTAATGAACTACGCACGTGTGCAGGTTAGTGTCCCTTGGTTACAGAGACGAACTGAAGATTATCGAGCCCTTTGCAGGTATTGGGCTAGCGATGAGTTCATCGCTAAGTCCAAGAAGGCTCGAGATGCCAGAGGGAGCTCAGGGAAGCACGGTATGGGCGTCCAAGGTTTTGTGCGAATGGCTAAACGGACGGTAAGTTTCTTGGTAGTTTTTATTATATTTATAATGTAGTATTGTTCGTACTAACATATGTTCACAGGAAAAGGAGACCGGCATGCGACCGAGTGCTACTGCGGTCTATAGGAGAGGTCACGCTGACCCTTCTCAGCCGGAGCAGTGTAGTCAGTACGCAGCGGAGCGCCTGGTAAGTTTCATGACCTCTGAAATTATTTGACACTATATATGTTGTTGAACTTACAGAATTTCATTGTTTTTCAGACTAGGTATGGGCAAGAGGCTGTGAGGATACACGGCGAAGGGTTCGATTGGGAAAACTCCCCGAACATCGACCCTCAAGCCGCGTATGCAAGCGGAGGTGGAAAAACACACGGAAGGTGAATTCATTTACTTTCATTGTTTTCAATTCAAGATTATTTAATTTTACCTTGAATTGATTCGTTTTTTTAGCCTTGCCATATTCTCTGGAGTCGTCAACTCTAGGGAGGCACGACCTGCGAGAGGCAGCTCCTCGCAGTCTTCGGCTGCAGGCTCCTCCAGCCGCCGTGTCACCGAGAGAGATCTCGAAGTCATGGCGCTTCGGGAGAGCTTGGCTCGGCAGGAGGAGGCCTTGGCGAGAGAGCGAGAGAACAACAGGGCTGCCATGGCGTACCATGCGTCCTATATGGCACAGATGCAAGCGACAATGGACATAAGAAACATACAATTATAGTTTAATTACATTGCATTTCAATTAGTTTTGTAAATTGTAATGTTTGAAATGGCAAGCGCTAGCTCGACAGCAAGGCCAGCAAATCCAGATACCGTTGTGGCAGCCACCTCCGTTCGTGCTGGAGCCGTCGCCACCACAGGAGCAGTTTTCTGGAGTACAGGTATAAAAAGAAAGTTACATTAAGTGGAAGCCCCAACCGCTAAGAATCCTAATGAAACTAGAAAAACAATTGTAAACTTGTACATATGTCACTTTGTTTCACAGGGATCAGTGACGGAGGCTCAGACTCCATCGCCACAGCTAAGGGCGCCAGGTTCGCCGCGGCAGGATGACTTCTTCGCTCCCGGAGGTAGTGGAGGGGCTAGTAATCAATAGATTTGTGATTTTGTTTTCATTTGTGTGGATGTCAGACTTTGTGATTGTCGATGTGTACTATTGCACTTTGTTGTGAATTTATATATCAAACTGTTTTTTTGTTGTCTTTGTATGCGTAGCTGGCCATCGAGCCAGGTTAGCCGTTTTCTATTTTTTTTAAAAAAAGGAAAAGCTTATATACGACGGCCTGTATAGTTTATATACAACGGCCGCTATACAGGGCCGTCGTATATAAGCCTAAATTATATACGACGGCTGAGCCGGGCTGTCGTATATAAGACCTTATATACGACAGCCAGGGCTTAGCGGCTGTCGTATATAAGGGCTTATATACGACAGCCAGGGCCCAGCCGTCGTATATAAAGGCCCTGGTTCACTGGGCCAAGTCCACGAAACGGGCCGTTGTATATAAGCGACCGTCGTATATATGCTGTTATATACGACGGCCCCGTCGTATATAACTATATATACGACAAATTATATACGACGGCCGCAAACCGTCGTATATAAACAACTGCCGTCGTATATAAACTATATACGACGGCTTCTGCTTTATATACGACGGTTTTAGCCGTCGTATGTTGACAGAAATCCTGTAGTGTAACTCCAAAGATGTTTGTAGGCTTCACTAAATTCATTTCATTGAACCTACCCCTGAAACATTTCTATTGGGAATATTTTTGTATTCTTGGTATCTAAACCGATGTATTATAGAATACCTTGGGTGAACCATTGATTGGGTGCTTTTCTTTTGCATAAGCATACTTGGTATAAACAAGTTGATGAAAATCGTGAAGCTACTTTTTTCACTTGTTATTAGTAACTTAGGAAAGATGATGTTGGCCTCAAACTTCACTGGTAATCTCTATTGTTCATTTATTCACATCATTGCTGTCCATATTTTAAATGTTTGCATCGTGTTTTCCAATTCCTTATTGCCCACTGTTAACCGCTGTAGGGAATTGTCATCTAGTTACAAACACTTTTCGTACTCGCTGATGATTTGACAATTCTGTTAAAATGGGAATGATCATAAATTCTGCTGTATATCATGGGAAGGTAAATCGTTCTTATCTGCATAATCATGTATTGAACTGTAATATATCCCTATCTACATGCAACTTGAAATACATATCATAATATATCCCTAATTGTTGAAGTGTTGTACTCCCTCCATTTCAAAATATTTAAAAATATTTGACGCTAGTTAGTCTAAAATTAGACTAACCAACGTTAAATAATTCAAAACAGAGAGATTAGTACTTTCTAATTCTTGTCATGTTGTGTGGAAAGCTGCTTCACCAACCCCGCGATGACATGCTATTGTTATTAGCCTACCCTGTCTGCCTATGTAAGTATGCATCGAGAGGCTTTTGCTTTCTAACACTTAAGCTTGGCCTTTGGTGTGAAAATGTCACGGTGGCCTATGTCTCTCCATTTTAAATTCGCATACTCACGCAGGATTAGACAGGAACACTTATCAAAAGCAAATATCAGATATATCCTTATAATAAAACCTGTTTTTTCATCAACATTGATTTGATATCCATGTAACTGGAAAGGCAAAGAACCTGGTACATAGTTGCCATGTTTTTTGCTGTATTTCCTGGTGAAAGCACAAATTTTATGTAACACGAATGAATTTGTGATAGAAGTAATGCACATGCATCTTGAGGGATTGCTATGTTTGAATTTGGCATTGAAAGAACATATATGCAATGCATCTAGAATTATTTCCTTACTTCATTTGTTCATATGATTGATGGGTTCAATGAATTCAATATGTAGCCTACACACTCTTATTTTTATTTATCTTTTAAATTGCATTTTGACCAAGACATAATTTTCACAATGATTAATATCGTTTCATTAGAAACATGTTCATGGTTAAATCTGTTCAGTCACCGCCTTTATGGAAAATCTATTCCACTAGAACATCCAAGCAACATATATTTAAATGTTTGATCCTTTGTCTTCCTGTCAGACAACATCGTCATGTTTATGCTTGGAATTTCTATCGGATGTTAAACGAAGGACACAAGATTACAGCTTTCTTTATTTGGAAGAAACCAAACGTAAGGCTTCAAGAGAATTAAGTCCAGTAAGCATCTGATCAATTGGTATTATCACTTGATTTGTGACTGATATTTTTTTATTTCTGTATTCCTTTTCATGGAAATACAGCTTCCGAGAAACTGCTGACAGAGCGTTGCGAAAGCAATTTTACATCTGCAACATAAGCAATCCCACTCACGCATCATTTTCAGTGGAAAACATGCATTATTTGTTATTAAGGTCTCATATTTCTTGATGGTTTTCTGTCAGTTACGTCTTTGCATATATGTGCTGTTGCTATTGTACCCGTGATGGAAATTTGTTGGTACAGCCGATCCATATTTATATTAGTCACCTTTTGAAAAACATGTTCATAATAGTCAGTTAGAATATACCCGTAGAAGGAATTTAAGAGGGAAAAAATCAAAGAAACCACCCCAAAACATATGTTATTTGGTATACTAACAACGACAATCGTTGTTAAATGGTGAAGATAAGAATGATTTATTCAGTAGCACTGTCATCATGTGAGCTTGGCGTGGTGGTGTTCTGTGCCTGCATGAGCCCCTGGAGCTTGGTATTGAGCTCGACCTTCTCCTTCTCGGGCCGGGCGTTCTCGCAGCACATGTCGCTACAGCCCCTCATTGCTCGGTTGAGCTCGTCGAGGAGGCGGCCGTTGGCGCCACGGAGGTGGACGACCTGCGCCCACAGCTCGCTGAGCTGCTGCTGCTTGCGCATGCGCGACCGCCTGGCGGACTCCCGGTTGGAGACCATCCTCCGCCGCCGCCGTTCCTCCTCCGCCATGACAGTACGGCTGTCGTAGACGTCTTCCGCGCCGCCGGAGCCAGCGGAGCTATTGTCGGCGACGGCTGGTGCTTCGCGGATAGGTTCGTAGGTAGCAGGTGAGAAGTGGAAGGGAGAGGGAACCGTGGTGACCATGTTGCTGTGGTAGTGAGCCTGGAATGCTGGGTCTGGAGGTGAGAGAGAGTGAAGGCTGGCCAACCCTCCATGGTAATGGTGCTGGTGCAGCATGGCTGCTTCACTTGTTTGATTGGTGAAGACCTAAGGGAGGGAGGTAGTAGATGTGGCTAATCCGAGATCTATTGTTTTGGCTTCTTGATATTGCTCTAAGTGGGCGGAAGAGGCACTTGATTGATGAGGCCTTATATAGGGTAGCAAAGGTAGCTTTGCCTGCCTAAGATTAGAGAGAGAAGGTACCTTCTCTCACCGCCTTTATTTTGTTGAATTCGATAGCTTTAGTTTTGTCGATGTGGTACGTGGCCATGAGAAACGAGCTTTCGCCTTTCTTGCGCAGCAATATCCAAATAGCATGCATGCCAACAGCTACCTTATACCTCTAGCTTCGCTTTTCAAGAGAACATTTGCCGCACTCTTGCGTGCATCCATGACTTGACTTGCACGTGTAGTCTTGTCTAGGGTATGTTTTATTCTAGTTCATCCATGCCAAACCAAACTTTGCTTTTTGTTGTTACATGTAGTATATTATCTTCTCCCCAGGATGCTCGGCCTTTGGCCTTTGTCATAACACAACTAGTTAACATATAGAGATTATTTACTTAGATTGAGATGAACATGTAAAATAAGCGATCTGAATACTGAAGTGAAGTTGTTAGGCTACCATATTACTATGAAGAAGATCGCCGCTAGTATATATACATACACCATGCAAGCTATATATAGTCCGACACCCATGAATTTGCTCATCATTCACAAGTCACAAGTGCTTTGGTTGCTAATAACTTTGGATCACTAGCATGGGAGTTCGACAACTAAGAAGATGAATTATTGGTATCTCGTCCCTTTCTTTTTTCTTCTTTGTTTTTATCTTCTGCAGCACTTTAATGTGTATTATAGCTCTTTTTTTAATTAATTAAGATGTCATATGAAGGCTACTAGCTTTTTAACATGCTCGAACATTGCTAAGTGCACATTTTGTAATTAGCTCAAGTTCTTTGGTCAGTGGGTTCACCTAGGTCAAGCCATTGATTGGCTTGTGTTTTCGCTGCTTTAAGCTTGCAAAATAAAAAATGTGCAGTTCTCCACCAGTGCTATGATTTGCAAACCAACTGTTAATTGTCTTTTACAATATTTGGAATGGTATCAACCGATCATAATTTGAGTGCTTCCATAGCATGCTACCACGACATGTAATAACTCAGGTTATAATTTTGGTGTTATTTTTTTTCTCGGATACGCAGGAAAGTTGTGTATCTTTATATAAAAAGGGGAAAATGGTCCACCTCACCCCGGACCGAGCTATGAGGGGGAGGGGGCTTTGAAATACAATAAACGATGATCTATAAGAAAAACTCTAAAAGGAGTTAGCGCGTGGAGTTATAGTTTTGGCATCACTTATCCATGTTTCGAATTAAAGAATGAGGTGCTGCAAGCATGCCATTCAGCTTTGATCCTGCAAAAACATTTATCTAACAACTAGTGAGGATTCCTGAACATTGAGAAATAGAAACGTTTCGTAGTGTGATACAGCCAGAGCATGGCCTACTAGTCTACTGGGAGGAGTACCAAACTTAACCACGCCCGTACCCAAAGCAATAAGCTCGACGTTGTGATATGCGTGCATCTCCCATTCCCCGCTGTCGAGAAAGCTGGAATACTGTTCCATTATTCGCGGCAGGAGCGGTTGCCAGTTGTATCGGATGGTGACGCCATCGGAGCTGCATGCTTTCTCAAGAGCAGAGCAGGAACACCCACCGCAGCGGACCCCACAGCGCAGTCACATGCCTGGGTGGCCCCGCCTAGCTGTGACTGTGACTGACATATACATGGCTTCCATTATATCACTGGTGTTAAAGCTACTATGCACCGACCAGTTGATCTTAAAAGGTTAAACTGATGGGGAAGGGTAAACAATTCATTTATATTTCAACACTTCTTCTCACGTGCAGCCTCTCTTGGGCTGCAAACGTGGAATATGAGTCGGCTGTAATTTATTTTAATAAATCGCGTCCGCCGGGATTTGAACTCGAGACGTCTGACCCTGATACCACTTAAGCTACTATGTATCGACCAGTTGATCTGAAAAGCTTAAGCTAATGGAGAAGGGTGAGCACTGGCAGCACTGATCCGACACCTAACGACAACCATATCGAATAAATCATATGTAAAGCAACCTACTTTTGTTCTTGCCTCTTTTGTGACGCCCTTGTCCAATGCGTCCTTGTCGTTTTTTTTTGTTTTGTGTGCAGTGTATACGATCATGGGGCTGAGAGACCTAGCTTTTCTAAACCGAATAGTGACTGGCTTTCTTCTTTTCTGTGTGGGTACTCGTTGCGATTCGTGTAGTGGACATCGAAGGAGATGACAGAGCCAAGAACGGAAGGCTCTGTGCTTTGTTGGAGCCTTGTCCCCTCGGTTTATTATTCTCTTCCTCTCTTTGCCCAGATATGTTCTTAGGACTGGAGTTGTGCGTTCGACATTGACGCAGCGGGTGGCGATCGAATCTGTGCTCAGAGTCAGTGTGACTGTGTCAGGGACATCTGATCGTTGTGTTCTGCTTGCCAAATACAGGGTCGTCTCTGTCGAGTAGGCATTCTGTTAGATGCAAAGCTGTGGATGAATGCCCATCTGACTGGACTTAGGAAGCAGATGAACAGTGTTTGCACTTGAGATAAGGAAAAGCAAGCGGTGGCCGGCAGGTACAATATGGTCACTGTGTGATCATGGAACACGTTCTCTTTTTTTTTTATTTGGGCTTACAACACGTACACGTTGTGATTTCTAGGCTATGGTCCTCAGCTGGGTCAATAGGGCAAAAAAGGAAGAAAAGAAAGACTGGCCTATGAGGAGTGGGAAATTTAGTTTGGTCATTTAGAATACCACACTTCGTTCCAGCTCTTATCCATTTCTTCTCAGTTACATCCTTCATCCTTAAGAAGTGGGATCTAGGCATTCAGCTCCAGAAAAGTCATGGAACATACCTACCATCTCCTTCCAAGCAAAGCTGACCACGTGGGAAAGGAAGAAAAAACGAGCTCCTCCTCGAAACGATGTGTTGGCAGTTGAGACACCATTTGTAAATGTTGTGTATTATAATTGCTGCTTTTGGTCTCTTAAAAGAAAGCTCCTACTTTGTTTCCCTCTCTTTGAAAAGAGAAAATATATGGTTCATTATGAAAGCCGAAAAAACTCTGTTCACAAAAATTAAGTTTGCTGTTCAACTGACAGCATGAAGATCCAAGCATGAATTGAAAGACTGAGGACATGTCCTTAGTACTAAGTTATACTTAATTCAGAAAACTTAGGAACTGGTAACAATGTCCACAGTTTAACTATGGTACTTTCTTTATACTGTACTAAAATTTACAACTGAAAGCGGATAAAAGATAGCAAACTGCTGTTGAACTCCTATCTGATTCATGAAAATCTAACTCCATTCCGTTCCATTCCATTTGATTGTTCCATTTGAACATTCCCAAAACAAAACACCATTTCAAAGGCGCATGGACGGATATTTTGAGTTGCATGACGCTTATGCTACTTTTCCTAAACAATGGTCTCCATAACCCACAGTGATACGAATTGGATGCACATGCAACATGCTTGTTCTTTGGTTGCTCATAAGAAATACTAGTTCCCACGGCAGCCGCCTCCACAACTCTGATCGTGCAGATACCCGAATATATGATATTATTAATACAACATGGATTTGGGATGAGATGTAACACGTACTACTCTTCATACGCTAAATTATATGTCCAATACACGTGCAAATTCTCCATTGCTACTATATTACCGTTGATGCACGAAAGCATGACCAAAAAATAGCATGATTGGCGGCTCAACTGTTCATAACCAGAAAAGCGAATCATTTGGCTTTTCGAGCGCGAGTGCATACATTGAATTAGTACGAACGAAACTGAGGAGCCAGATGAAAAAGGCAAAGATACGCATGATCCGTGACCTAAAATCTTCAATATGGAGGAGAACGTGATGGCTTTCTCCAAAAATTACCATCATCATCATCCAGCGTGATAGCTGCCCAGATCTGCATCACGTACTCATCATGCATGGTATAACTTAAGCTAATTGATTTTTGCGCTAACCAATAGTGTAAGTTCTATTATAGATGTTATTACATAAATCGATCGGCACGATTCGTGAATTCCTTCATAAGTCCGTTCAATCGGGTTGATCATTGCAACATTCAACACGCGGTTCCGTTGATTAGCCTCCGGCCGGCGCTGCCAGTGGCACTCGAGTCCAGTCCTGCCCTTCCCGTCCGCCACGAACTAAGGGCTTGACGCGGGCGCGCGCACATCCTTGCCGGATTTGCCATGGCTTGAGGCCGCGTAAATGGAGGTCCGGCAGAGGCCACACCCCGCGCGCGGCCAAACCAGTGCTGGCCACGGAGGAGCACCGGACGGGCGGGACACCTGCGCGCGCGGCGCGAAGCGTCGCGGCGCCGTGCGCCTCGCCCACCCGGCCGATGGCGACCCGGACGATCTCACGTGTCTGCCGATTCGGTCGCATGCGTGCCTCGCTGCTTCCTTTCCACGAGAGGAGACGCATCTCATCAACCAGCGAGCTGCGGCACTCGTGGGATGTGATCGCGCGCGTGCAGGGTTAATCCACTAGTGGGAGAGATTCTCGACGTCATCGTACGTGTTACTCCGATCCATCTACCAAGCAATACATGCCGTACGTGCACCAAGTATTCGGATCTCATGGATCTCTCAGTGCTTCGTCGTCGTCCGGAGTGCTGAAAACGAAAAAAGTATTCTAAATGGCTGATCTTACCTAATAAAAATGTTCGAGTTCTCATCACCGGTGTTCTAGATTTACGATGAGCTAGGCAGCTAGTTTCACTCTAGTTGGTAGCTAGACTAGCGGTGTGGATGGTAAGAAAAAGGATCCCACAGGTTAGAACGATCAAAAAACGCCTTGATGCCTAAGATTAGGCCAAAACAACGGTGTGCGAGTTGGGGTCACCCAAGATGATGCAAACAAACTTTGCCACGCATGTTAAAGTCTACTAACGCATCTATTTTATATTAACTAAGCTTAACTAATAAGGTCATGACGCACTAGCGCAACAATGTGGATGATGAGGATAATGAAAGGCCATTAGGGCAGGGAACCTCGATGCTACTACTCCATCCATACCAAAAACAATACTCCATCTGGTTTTGAATTGATGTCATTTGGACAAGTTTTTTAAGTAAAAATGAACTAGAAGGGTTGCTCTAATGTCATCAATTAAAAATCAGAGGTAGTATACGTTAACGTCGTCTGCAATCAAACTTGTAAAACTGCAGTCTGTGTCCACGACGACGTGTAAAATCGGCCAGTGGCGGCACCAGTCATCAAAGAGCAAGAACACAACTACGTCGTTGCACTCTCATGGTGATTAGATTAACGGCGGCGAGGGCGCGCGCGCATCGCCATCGCGCGTCCCTCTCCCCGCTCGCTCGCTCGCTGTCAAGCTGACGCGAGAGTGTCAACGTCGCCGGGCCGGGCGTGGCTTTGCACTCCGCCGCGTGACGTCGGAGCGCGGCGCTTTCAGGTGTCGCGCAACGAGTCGCCTCCTATTTGGGATGCCTTTTTGCGTGGGTTCCGACTAGTTTTCTCCGGAATTCGGTCAGTGCACGGTTTTGCGTGCGGCGTGGAGTTGGTTCCGCGAGAGCCTGCCTGGATTTTGTTCGTGTTTGGACTTTGGAGGCGAGTGCTCCTAGTTTCATTTGAATTAAATTAGTTGTTCTAAATGTCATTTAATTCAAAATAGAGGGAGTAATTAGCTTAACGTCGAGCTGGATCGAATAGTGATGAACACAAGTGCGTGACAAGGAAGCAAACGGATGGTTGAAAAGCTGTGAGGAACCGGGGGAGAAAAAGTTTATGGCCTAAGGGCACAACATTTCGAAGTCTGAATTGCTCTTGGCTCTCCTAGCTCGGTGCCTACTGCCTACTGTGGCGCCACCTGTGTCCAAACTCCCAGTTGCATGTGTCGGCTGTAGGAGCAAATCATGTGATGGATCGTTTGTCATGCCGCAAGACGTCACATGAAAAGCTAATCCCTCTAATTTGGAGCTTCCATAGACCTCTTCCGTTGCTGTTCCTTCGATTAAAAAAAAGAAAAATTAGCAGAGCGCCTGCTAATTTCCTTCCAAAATAATGGAGCTTGCATACACATACAGTCTCGAATGCGGACCTCATATGTGCAGAGGTGAGAACCAGAATTCAGCAATATTCCGTTCTTGGTTGTAGAAAAACAAATCTCCACGGGAAGTTGGGCCTTCTCTCAGTGTCCTTAAGGGAACACTGCGGCCTTCTCAGCTCTGATCCACTGCTTATCAATGGGCCTGTTCAGCTGGAGCTGAGAGCTAAGCCCAGCGAGTGAACTCACGCAACAGTTGGGCCTTAACAAATTGACGTGGGCCAGAACGTCGGACCGCCACTTCCGAGTTCCACCTAATCCGCTGCTCCACGCACGTCGCGGCACCGGCGCGCGCACAGCGGCTTCCCCCTTGCCGTTGCTGCCGGTCGGGCGCGGCCGCCGCTTGCTTGTGCCTACCACTCCGCCCTCGCCGCTGCTTATGTTTTCAGGAAAGGGATCGAGGTTGAGGAGAAGTTGAGCTCGGCCTTGATAAACATGTACTCAAAATGCGGGTGCATTGAGGGTGCAGTTAATGTGTTCGATAAAATCGCTGCAAAGAGGAGCCTGGATACTTATAATGCATGCTAACTGGCTTCACAGTGAATGGTTGCAGTGAGAGAGCGCTGGAGCTCTTTGCTGAGATGGAATCAACAGGATTAGTGCCTAACAAGATTACTTTTAACAGTGTACTGAATGCTTGTAGCCATGGAGGGTTACTCAAGGAAGCATACGGTATTTTGGGAGAATGTCCACAGTTTACGGCATTAAGCCTGACATTACACATTATGGTTGCATGTTGGATCTGTACTGCTGTACAGGGTTCTTGGAGAAGGCTGAGGAGATGATTCAGACAATGCGGATGGAGCCTGATTCTGCCATGTTGAAGGCCCTATCGGGTGCTTGTAGAACGCATAAGAAATCAGAGTTGGGAAAGAAGGCAGGCCTTAGGCTTATCAAGTCTCCCCAGATGATCACGCTGGGTATGTGTTGCTATCCAACATATATGCACTAGATGGTAACTGGGGAGGAGCGCATAAGGTGAGGAAGCTGATGTCGGATCTTGGCGTTCAGAAGATCCCTGGGAGCAGCTCAGTGGAACTTGATGGTGTAATTCACGAGTTCATCTCTGGGGACAAAACCCACTTCAGAAAGAGGGATGTATATAAGATGCTAAGTAAGATGTGTCAACAGTTGAAAATCTCAGGGTATAGACCTGATACGTCACAAGTGCTGCTAGATATCGATTGTAAGGATGTGAGAGAGAGCTCACTAGCTCTTCACAGTGAGAAGCTTGCAATCGCCTTCGGGCTGATCAGCACTGCCCCTGGCACACCTATAAGGGTAGTAAATAACTTCCAGATATGTGGAGATTGTCATAATGCCATAAAACTTCTAGGCAAGATTTATAAGAGGTACATAATTGTTAGGGATGCAAATAGATTTCATCATTTCAGAGAAGGGTCTTGTTCTTGCAGGGATTACTGGTAAAAATTTTCTCGCAATGATGCCCCTTTCCTTTTTACTTACATTAAAATGCATAGCATGTCAGACTCAGACAACCCTTTGGTGATGGTTATTATTGTCCATTCGTGAAGAATTCTTAATGTGCCATGAAGCTCATGACTTTATCGCATGTCTATTGAATACTATGGCAACTTTGAGCCAACAACATGATTGACACCTCTTATGTCTCAGCAACTTGGAACCTCATTATTGTCCTTTCCAGTCTCTATGATTCAAAACTTAACATGAATCTGAGATGTATGCCCTACGCAAAAGTGTCATTAAACTCAGCTAAATGTAGTTTCTTCCCTATGGCATGTACTTTAAATCACCAATAACCTGGTAAATACTTAATGCACTTTTTTCTTAGTGTACTACTGTAATGCATGCGTGATAGGTTCATTTTTAGTTTCTTTCTGGCAATGAGGGCGACACATCTTATATTTTTACTGAAATGGTTAGCTTTTATGCCATTTCTTCGCGCACATCAGATTCATCTACCTTGTACTTTTTCTATTACACATGCTACCTTTTTAAAATTATTGGTTCAGCCATGGATTCCACATTTGTGACACTGCACATGAACTTGAAACTTGAACTATTAACAGATTAATGGTAGATTGGTAGCACCAAATGGTCTTGTACGCTACAATATTATCATTAGGAAGTGTTATATCAGATTTTGTGAAATGGAGCGAGTTCTAGAGTGCAATAAACAACATGGGCAAAGCGGGATTTTGTCCCATGGGTTGTACCTTTTTACATGCTTTGAGAAAGGACCAACACATGCATTTGACACTATGTTTACTTCAACAATAACTGTGAAATTCATGTGCTAAAAATATTATATTTGTGGAAGGGCATTACCTCCAGTACAGCTAGTATTGATATTTTACTTGCTGCCCTGTTTGTTGATTTCGAAAAGACATGAAGTGTTCTGCAGAAAAAATAACTGCAAGCTGATTATTAAATTGAACAAAGTAGAGAACAATACCTGTGACTGTGACACGGACAAAGATCAACAACGTTGTGGAGGTGTAATCACTTCCACCGCAATGTTGTTATTACTGCCTGTTGGATGTAGGGGCCTTTGAACAAAACAAGGGACACCTTTGATGCAAACACACGCTTATCAGCCATTTCCAAGCTTACTGATTGGATGCTTCCTTCAATCAAATTTCGTAGACAGAAACAAAAGGGTCTGATTACTGGTGCAATAGTTGCATCAAAACCCATTTATCAAATGAAAAAATTCAAATCTTGAATGAGTTAAGTTTGAAAATCTGTCTTCGATTTTTACATAAACAATACCTATCTTTCTATGTCTTTTTTAAGTCTATATATGACATTTGGTGACGGGGAGCCCTGTGCCCCTGTTGCAGCGATAAAGCTGTTGCTTTGTGACCATGAGGTCACAGGTTCAACCTGGAACAACCTCTTTCAAAAATGTAGCGAAAGGTTGCGTACAAAAGACCTAAAGTTGGTCGTAACCTTCCCTGGACCCTGCGCAAGCGGGAGCTACATGCACTGGGCTTCCCTATATACGCCATTTGGTAAGATCCATCATCAAGGAAAAGAGGAAGGATGTACACAATTGTCACATATTTTGATATTTGACTGCTTTAGGATAGCACTGGAGACTGAACTCACAGAGATGCTCAAAAAAGACTTGTTTCCATCTAGAACAAGATATTTATAACATTAGTAATCACATACTCCCTCCATATTTATTTTGTTGACGTTTGGACAGAAAACTTAGTGCAAATTTAGTTCAATCTAACTGTCCGGGCATCAACAATTCCAGTCCCGAGGTAGTATCATTTTATTTTTAACATCTTAGAGAACTAGCAAAACTGGGTAGTTGTTTGAGACATTGGAATAGGCATCCAGAAAAAGCAGAGACTACACTATTAAGTAACCAGATCTGGTACATTATATCTGTGATTTGGTTTTTCCTTCACACACAAGACTAAAAACGCACGCACGCATACATGGACGCACACACACATGTTATGATATACAGTAGAATTGTCTTAGCACCATGCCAATCATTAACAGGTTGGCCTTGACAAAATAAGCTGCCTGCTGCCCTTATCAACTCTATTAGTTTATTTCCCCTCTTGGGGATAGTTCTTTAGTGTTCCCCAGACATGTAATTTGCAGTTTAATCTCTAGGTTACGGCTCTAATCACTACTCTAGGATTATTATAAGACTATTAGTGTACTACATAATGCATATTTAGGGTTTATATTAATGGGTAATTTTGGAGTCTTGGTTCAGATGATCATAACCCTGCAAGGTTCACCTAACATAGACCTTTACCAAAAACATATGCACTTGCATCTGGCTTGTAGCTGGCTTTGCCACGGACTGTGCTTTGTTTATGGTTTTCAGAAAGGTGTAACATACGCTTTCCTAAGCACAATTAGATCCTGTACCCTAGCACATGGGAATCAAATGCCGAAATAGCACATAAGTGTACTCACAATGTTGAGATTATATATCATCCATGTTCAGCTCACTTGTACTGTGATCGAATCATCCATGTTCAGCTCTAGTCATTCATTCCTTTAAGACTGCTTTTGTGTTCTCTGCTTATCAATGCATCTCTCTAGTGACTGTATACACAAACTTTTTAAGCATGTACTGTGCGAATTATGATAGGCGTGGTGGATTTGGTTTGATCATTCTTTTACTTTGATGAAGAAGCTTATCATGTCCCATCAAAATTGTTTCTATTCTGCTCTTTATCATAAACTACTATCATTTATCTTCTGGTTCAAAATCCCAAATCATTTGTTGATGTGCTCTTCTGATGTCTCTTAACTTTTGAGTTGCACACTATTGTAGTTTTGTTGTAGTGAAAAAAAAGAGTGCCCTTTAAGCTGTCAAGCTAAGGATAGTCTATATAGAGGGAGGGAGGAAACAGGGCCTGTGAGTTGAACGAATCCGATGTCAAATCTTATCTTCATATAACATGGGTGTGTGTTTTAACCTTTAGACTTACCCCCAAAAAGAGACGATTGCCAGCTAATCCATGCAGGCATTGTTCCATTTGTTTACTTTGAGTTCTTTGGCTGGTATTTCTTGGAGCTGTTTTGTCTGCAAGAATCCTCTGACCTCACTAGCACTGGGTGCCGACAGGTAGGACCTGAACACAAGAAGTCTGATCCATATGAGTATTGTGTTTCTTTTCATCTTCTGAGGAGTAAAATGAAATATAATGCTCTTATTTCGCGGCTCTTGTTGACAGGCAACTCTGAATTGATCATATCTCATTATCCGATCGGATGCAGGTACATTCCGATGCGCGAGCATATGGTACATATGAATATGTATGGCAATGATTGGAAAAGAAGACACAGATCTGCGGCAACCTTTCTGGCGAGCATAATGATGCACGAGAAGATAATCTGGCGGATGGTCGGGTCCATTCTCCCACCCCTCAATGACTGCACGAGCCTGCCCGGAGCAGCACGGGTGAATGCACCGCGCTGAGGCCGGCCAGCGCTGCCGTGCCGTGCACAAGACCGAACAAAAGGAGAGCGGCAACAAGACATGGATGGCGAAGGAGGCACGTAGGGCTAGCCCCTATCGGGCTACGGTCTTCTCCTCCTCTTCAGGAACAAGAAAGCTGGATGTAGCTAGGAACCTATCAAGACTTGTTACCTATGTAGCCCGTGGTCCATGTTCTGGGGAGTTTGAAGTCGTATCCTTTCCAGTCTCCAGTTTACATTTTTCCTCAAGATTCGGTTTTGTTGCTTTTCCTTCTATCCCTTTAAGAGTGAGCAGCTTGGCGAGGGTGCCGCTAATGGCAGGCAGATGAGGAGAGAAAAAGGCAGCTGAGCCGTGCTGTGGCTGAATGAAAGCAAGGTAAAGCAAGAGGTAAGCTGCGGGCAGGGAATAACCTGTAACTTGCAGGCCACTTCATGCATGCACTAGTGTTTAGTGGCCATGGATGGGGGTAGATTTATCAGCTTCCTTCCTGGTGCTTTTTCTCAAAACCCAAACTTAAAAGCTTAATGCCGGGAGCAAAAGCGTGTTTCGAGTGAATAGAAGTATTGCATGGGCGCGGGGGGGGGGGGGGGGGGGGGGGGGGGGAGGGGCTTTAACTAATCTAAAGCTACATTCGAGCGGTACGCGCCTCCCGAGGCTAACGAATAGTTTTACTTGTTTATTTGCTGCAAAGAAAGATTGAGATTAGGAGAATCTGAACCTGTAGCGCATCTCTTTCATGAGGCTGCCTGAAATCTGCACTATTTTAAAGCTTAACACTCTAATTAACCGTGTGGTTCCCTTTTGATTTCACCTACTAGACTTATCAAACTCCCAATTTGAAAGCAGGACTCATCAGTCTGTATGGTAAGAGGCCTTAAGGAACAGAGAAGAAAATCTGTGGGTGAAATGAAAGTAGGTTTGCTTTGCTGTGGGGGTTAGTAATGCCTCGGTTGGCACCCCCTGCTAATGTTGACCACCATTTCCTTCAACAAAACTAATCATGCCGATCATGAAGGGCGTGTAAATAATTGGCTGTGTCGACCATTAAATATTGCAACAGTCAAATAATGATGAGAGGCAGGGGGGCATAATTTACAGCCAGGCTCCTTGAGAAAGCGAGCAGGAGCAACTGAGCCGATAAACAAATGCCTGTGAGAGTTGGCAGTGTCAGGGATGCCGGTGACCTATGTATACTGCCTGTGTGGGAACTCATTCTTCAGCTCCCCCTTCCTCTTTACGTTTTCTCTCTGTGTAAGTAGTAGCAGCAAGTAAGTAAACAAAAGCAAAGGTAAACAGCATGATTAAAGGGCTGTTAATAAAGATAAAGGAAGGCACCACTTAAAAATAAGCTCCCTTAAGATTAAACCAGACCGGCCATGGGGGTCACGAGTCTGGTGACTAGGAGGAGTAGTAAAGCGGCTGCCTGCATTGCCTTCCCTTCCCTTGCCTGCTAAGCTCCAGATACTACTTACAGCTGATGAACTAGTGAACAAGTGCTAAGTAGTCATATAAATGTGACGAGCCTTTGCCTACGAGCCCTTTCTCCCCGTTAGTAGTCTTAGCTCCACCCTCTTTCCTAGCTCTTCTTCCTATGCATGCCTCTCAGAGGAACAGATAGCATCAGCATCTGCAGTGGGCAGCTTTCCTTTTCCTGCCATAGGCTGTGACGGGAGCTCCGCCTTGCTTGTTTGCTCCAGCTATCATATTGCCCATGCAGCTCTGGCCAATGGAGGAGCTTCTTCATCTTCTCTAGGCTCTCGCTTCTCTGACTCTGATCCGCCAATTGACCTTTGCTGAGCTCTGTGTGCTAGTTGCCTAGCTAGCTAGCTAGCTGTTTGGATAGGTACTTCCGTGCCGGCTGCCGCTCGCTGCGACTTCTCTGCATTGCTGCGTGAGTGTGACCAAGATCGATGGACATGAACAACGAGAGCAACGAGAAAGGGAGGGAAAGCAGCAGTGTCAACTCCGGCGCCACCGGCATCCCGGTGGAGTGGCAGAGCCAGTTCAGCGCCAACTTCCCCTGCCAGCCGGCGCAGCAGCAAGCCGCCATGATGGACTCCTTCGCGTCCGCCGGCCTGTGGGCGTCGACCTCCCAGGCCATGGGTTTCTCCGACGTCAGCGCCATGTCGGCCGCGCGGGGGTGGCGGCTTCTTGGCGCCAGTGCCTGGGTTCCTCCCGCAGGGCCTTGGCCACTTCCCGGTGGACTCGGGGTTCATCGAGCGCGCCGCGCGGGCATCCTGCTTCGGTGGCGGCGGCGGTGGGGTGATGGGCGCCAACACCGGCTTCGGTGCAGCCGATCAGCCAATGAACAACGCGTTCAGTGGCTCCTCGGAGGTGCTCTTGGATCACCAGAGGAAGGACGGCAACGACAACGGCCACGACGAGGTGCCGAGTTCGGAGGCGGCCGGTGGAGACTGCTCGTCCAAAGGGACGTCGGACTCCAAGAAGAGGAGAAGGCCAAACGAGGTGAGCGCTTTCTTACTCATGTCTGAAACTTTTTCCGGCATCAGTCTTTCAACTAGCTAAACTCAGATGTCAAATGAATGTATCTGTGTGCGTTTTGTCTGATGAATATATGGGAGCTGACCAGGTTCAATCTTCCAACCTGCCCGCTGATTCTGCAAACGAGAGCGTCCATAGCAAAGACAAAGGCGAGGAGAGCAGCCCAGCGACAACTACCGGCAAGTCGAAAGGGAAGGGAGCTAAAGAGACCTCCGAGTCACAGAAAGAAGATTACATTCATGTCCGGGCTCGGCGCGGGCAGGCAACCAACAGTCACAGCCTTGCAGAAAGGGTATGGAGTTGTTCATTGAGTGACATGTCGCTGTTATGCAGATTACATAAGTAATGCTGAAATGTCATATTTTTTGTACAGTTGAGAAGGGAGAAGATCAGTGAGAGGATGAAGCTTCTGCAGGACCTCGTTCCCGGTTGCAGCAAGGTGAGTGTACTTCTGGAAGTAAAATGAAATTTTGTAATATTCCTGCTGACTTCGTTACAAATGTTATCAACATTTTTATGGTTTTTTTACTGAATTCAGGTCACAGGAAAGGCAGTGATGCTGGACGAGATCATCAACTATGTTCAATCCCTACAAAGACAAGTCGAGGTAATTACTAGCATACCTCATTGTGCCTCAGAAGTCAGGATCTGTGTACCTTGTGTGAACTAAGGAAAGCTTTGAAACGTACTTTCATGATACGCTAAGGGAAGAAGAATCACAAGATACTGATACCTGATCAGTGTTTTGAGTAAATAGATCAACACTTGATGGCACATTTTGCTTTCTTGCAGTTTTTGTCGATGAAGCTCGCAACAGTAAACCCAAGGCTTGACCTGAATATAGAGGGTCTTCTGTCAAAAGATGTGAGTAGCATCTCGTGATCATGTTTCCCTTTACAAACGATCTAGCTAGGAATCTAACAAACCAGTTTGTCTTCGTCTTTAAAACCAGCTTCTTCGCTTCCCTGGGGTCCCTTCATCTTCCATTGGATTCTCGCCAGATATGATGCACCCGCAACTACAATTATCACAACCAGGCCTGATGCAGGGAGGTACTGCTGGCATGGCCAATCCAGACGTGTTTAGAAGGATCATACAGGCACAGTTAAGTGCTAAAGACGGATCCCAGGTTAGAATCCACCCAAAATAATTCTACACTTCATACAGTTTTCTCTTTTGAAATCACCAAAGCACACAATCTTTTACTAGTATTTGGCGTAGCTTAAGCTACCATGAAGCAACGCTGATTAATCCTAAGGATCGTACCTCAGATTGCCAACTATTCTACAATATTCAAAGAATCAGCTCAACTCCTACATATCTTCATTTCTGATAGAAAAGAGACATGTATCCAACTTGGGCTCCATTTCGTATCCTAATTTCTAGGTTTCAAGCTTGTGACGTACCCAAAACATTCATAAAAGCAAAATACGCTAACGCTAGTTGCATCCTCTGATTAAGTTTTCCCATTCTTGAGCAGATGCCCCACGCATTGAATGGGTCATTCAGTGACGCTACGCAGATGGCGTACCCGTCCCTGGGTTCGCAGGACTTGAGCATGAGGCCATCGCAGGACGGGTTTCAAATGTGAAGAATGCCAGCTGCACATACGTACGTTGCGAGCAAAAGTTTCCATCTGATCCACGAACAGGCAGGCGCAGACGCGTAACTGATGCTGCCACTGCCGGAGCGGCAGCGCTGCAGCGCTAGCTCATCCGCGTTGCCACTGAAGCCTTTTTTTTTAAGTGCGTCATGCGTATGGCCGGGTTTTTATTGTGTTCAGAGCTGAAAAGGCTCGAGCTAGGAGCGCCCCACCACAGAAGCGCTGGGATTGATGGATGGAAATCTCTGCGGCGTTAGCGTTACATGGATGCTTAGAAATGCTGTCTGGGTAGCGTGCATTTACGACGACGCACAGTGCAGCGACAGTGTCTGCGCCTGTAGCGAGCAACTGAAACGGCAGCTGCTCCACGAAGTAATGTGATGCATGCGACTGTGCGCTAGATGTTCGTTGTGTTAGTTCCATTGCTTTTGTTTAACTGCTTCAAGATGCTAAATACTCATAAATGGGCATCGAGAATGTTAAAAGGATCATATATTTGACTATTCTGCTCGCGACGCAAAAGAAGGATGCTACATTATGCATGTCCCAAATTCCGTTCGGATGTCCCTCTTTGATATATGAATCAGGGCTTAATCGGTTATCTCCCATTCTGTAATACACCTGACTGCGACAACCACCGGTTTCTATGTCGAACGAATGGCTCGTCACAACTTTGGCGAGCGCAAGGACGCAAATATTGCTCGTTACAACTCAGGCAAACGCAGGGAAACCGCCCGACAAGAGGAGCTCATGCCCTGTGTCTCAATTTTGTTAGAACCTCTCGCCGATACGAGGCATCAGCCTGTGAAGAGAAATGCAGCTCTTTTTTTTAGACACTCGTGCACAGGGGAACAGCTGCTCGCTTTACGGCCGCCACCGAAGCGGACAACCGGCGCACTCAAATCAATATGAGGCGTTTCGGTATACTAGCTCTGCCGCTGTCGCCAGCGTTCCACGACGAATGTTGCGCAGAGGCAGGCGACGCCGATGAAGCCACACCCGTGCGCGGCCGTACGCTGGCGCGACTCCGCCCGTGTGCGATGAAGCAGCTGGCTCGCCCGAGGTAGGCGTGAGCTCCGGGGACCGCGACGCCGGGTCGGACAACGTGCTGAGGGTGTGTCTACTTCGACGCGCGCTCCGGTCACGCTGCTGGCGTGATCCGACACGTTTCCTTTCTCGGGTTCGCCGAGCGTGGCGGAAGAGTAGGTGGGGCGGCGATCGAGCGGGAGATGAGAGCAAATCCAGCAAAAGAACTTTGCAAGTGTGAGCAACGGACCGGCCTTTAGAGCCGCTCCCGGTAATTGCGGGTGGGCCGGCCTGGAGAGGTATGCAGCCATCCGGAGCACAAACACGGCCTTCCAAACAAACAAACAAACGCGCGCAGACCATGCACATGTAACTAGTATTGAAGACGGACTTTTCATTGGATGACTATAACCTACAAAATTCACCTCGCAGCACAACCCCAACGAGATCCATGCTGCCAATCTGAAATGTTATTGCTACGATTCTTCGCTCAACACGTGACGAATCTCGCTGCGGTGTGCCATTTATGCTTCTTTTCTGCTCTCGCACCTCCCAAGTTACAAACAATGCCGGCCCCAAACACGTTAATCCTTCCATGGGTCACTTTCGGTCCTCACTTCAGAGGGCTCAACTACCTCAGTCGCCGCACCTTCAGAAGAGTCTGCCTCAGCACTAGATTCAATGGTTGCGGCAACCTCGTCTGAGTCTGATCTTCCCCATCTACCGCCAAGGGCCATGGTCATCATCCCGTAGATCTTGCCTCCCAACTCTGCTGGGCTCTCAGGCTGGATAATGGAAGTCAACAATCACTGTTATCATCATAACTATGACAGATCAACAAGGTCATAGGTCTGCTGTACTTACGGTATATCCACTGGAGATCAGGGCAGTCTCGTACAACAGCTCAACTGCCCTCTTGGCGTCCTCACTTTCAGGCTCATTTTTGCAAGCAGCCTGCATTTGCAATATACATGAGCAACAGATATTGGGCATGTTATTATGATTAGACTTGTGCGACCATAGATACATCATGGTTTTGGGAAAATAAGACAGGATGGGGCGGAAGAAATCTTACACTCAGGTCCTTGATAATAGGGTGGTCAGGGTTGATTTCAAAAATTCTTCTGCCCCTCATGAACTCCAAGCTTGATGTGTCGCCAAGTGTTTGTGCTTTCATTAGCCTATCATAATGAAGAAACACACACATCGTTTTTTTGGGAAAAAAAATGAAGGAAAGAGAGAAACCTCCAGCTTTAAGCTAGCAATCAGCTCGTATGAGAACTCAAACATAAAGTTATACCTTTCCATGTTGGCTGACCAACCAAATTTGCCAGATACAAGAACACATGGAGAAGAGCTGAGCCGTTTCGATATCTGGACCTTGGCAACCTTATCACCAAGCTGTTGCTTTATCCAGTCACATAAAAGAGTATACTCTTGTTTGCTTTCTTTCTCCTTGTCCTCATCTTCATCACCTATAACAACAAATATCTATCAGCATTCACATTGACAAACATTTGCATCAAATCAGATAAAAACTGTATTTACACACCAAATTCTAGGTCCTCTTTGCTAATATCAACAAACTTCTTCTCTTTGTATGTCTGTAAATTCTGAATGGCAACCTCATCAATTGGCTCAATAAGGTAAAGAACCTAGAGGAAAAGGAGCAGCAGTATGAGCATAAAAACGTTGCACTACATCAAGAAATCAAATTATGTGATCAACAATAAGTGTTTCCGTACTTCAATATCTCTCTGAACCAGTTTTTCCAAGAAAGGAGCAGTCTTTGCACTCTGAAGACTATCCGTAGCTATGTAGTAGATAGCCTTCTGGTTTTCAGGCATGTTTTCCACGTACTGATCCAGACTGATCAAATCATTTTCGTTTTTGGAAGAGTAGAATCGTAGCAAAGGACCAAGACGCTTGTGATTTCCAGTGTCCTCGATGCAACCAAGCTTCATAAACTTGCCAAAGCTCTCCCAGAATTTTTTGTAGTCCTGCAGCATAAGTAGCAACAAAGAACAAGCTTCAAACACACCCTTCTCAGCAATCTCTAAGGGTGAGAGAAGTCTTCATTATTACCTCTTGGTCATCCTTCTCGGCAATCTCTTGGATCATGTCAAATGTCTTCCTAACGAGCCTCTTACGCATAATTCTGACCTGAAACAAGGGAGTGCAGTGATTATATTGAAACGGTAGCAAACTCCAATGTGAATTACATTATATGGGAAACGCTCTTCCAGAACTTACAATTCTACTTTCTTGAAGGATTTCACGTGAAACGTTGAGAGGCAGATCATTTGAGTCAACTACACCTTTCACAAAGCTCAAGTATCTGGGGAACTGCAGGGAAATGGTACAACATCTAATTCAACCTCACATTTGATACATATATAAAAATGCAATGATATAACAACAGATGACATACCAGCTCGCCATCAAAGTCATCTGATATGAAAACTCTTTTAACATACAACCGGATATTTTTGGTCTTTGGATTCATTATCTCCTCGTTGCTAAGAGGTGCCATTCCTGGAACATAGAGAACACTCCTAAACTCCACCTCACCCTGTTTAGATCACAAGTCATGTAAATCTTGGATGTGAACATAAGAAAACATGAACTGTGAACGGCAAAAAACCTCTGTGGTGAAGTGAGTGTATGCAAGAGGATCCAAAAACTCATTAAATGCCTTCTTGTAGAATTCATTGTACTCAGTTTTCTCGACTTCCTTTGGATTTCTCATCTGCATGGAGGGGGAATCAAAATCAGTTTCTCATATAACAATAGAAACACAGTTCTGAATGAAGTTATGGAATGCATTCAACATTATTGTAGTAGTGAAAAGCAAGGTTATGGTGATACATAAGTTGGCATCAGCTTACCCATATGGGCTTTGTTTCATTAGCCAATTCCCAGTCCCAGTACTTCTCAGTGATAGTTTTCTTCTTTTTCGTTTTCTCACCCTGCAATGAAAATAGGATGTATGTTGCACAATACAACACAAAAAACGGAGTTGCCTTTTTTGAACCCAAGCAAAAACAAATGCAAACACAACTAACCTCTGAAGCTTCTTCACCTTCCTTTGATTCTTCCTCCTCTTCAACCTGTTCAAACAGAAGTACATCAGTGTAAAATGGAAACATCGCAATAATAGTTGAGGCGAAATATGCTGAATAAAAACAAAACATATCACGATCCTACCTCAACTGTTCTTGACTTCTCCTGCCATGTGTATATAGGGAATGAGACGAACTGAGAGTAGTTCTTAACTAAACCTTGAATTCTCGCAGGGTCAGCAAACTCGTACTTATCATCATCCTGAAGTGTTAACAACAAGGCAATAAGAACTATGCTAGGTGTTGAGGTATTATAATATAAGGGTCCAATTTCTTACTCTCAAGTATAGAGTAATCTGTGTTCCACGTGTCAGCATCTTCTCAGGATCAGTTTCTTCCTTGATAATATAGGAGCTGTTGTCAGCCTCAGCTTCCCACACATATTGCTTATCTGCCTTTGGGTTCTTGGTGGACACCACGACCTGCAAGATGACAAAGAATCTGCTAAGTTACCAACAAAACAGAGGACGGTTACTGCTTGTGAGGTTAAAAAACATTGAAATCAATAAATTCTAGGAAAGCGTTGCAGATTCACCAATCCAGTGATAGTATAGGATAAAAAGATATATACCTTCTCTGCAACAAGAAAAGCAGAATAAAACCCCACACCAAATTGACCAATAAGTCCGTTATCTGCACCGAGATCTTTGTTTTCCTGAACAAAACAGGGTAACAATTCTAGTCAAAAAAAGAGATAAATGAGATCATAACGAGACTGAATTGGCTAGACGAGCGAGGAAAAGCTGCACCTTTAGAGCCTTCAGAAATTTGGAGGTTCCACTTTGCGCGATGGTTCCAAGACAGTCTTTGAGATCATCTTTAGTCATCCCAATGCCAGTATCACTGCACGATCCACAAAATGAGACTGAAATGAGACACAATTGATGGGTGAAATGGTTGTGACTAGCAAAGAACTCACGTAATAGTGATTGTCCCGGCATCTGGGTCGGGCTTAATCCTTATTTCCAACTCGCCACCATCAGCCATAACAGATGAATCAGTTACGCTGAGAAATCTCAGCTTATCCAACGCGTCACTTGCATTACTGGGTGAAGACAAAAAAAAATCGAATGAGATCAGACGATCAGACATTGTTGGAATGCAGTTGGCACACGGCAACTCTTATTTGGTACAAACAATACGACAATTCAATAGTTCAGTATATAATGCAAAGTAAACTGACCTTACAAGTTCACGCAGAAACACTTCCTTGTGACTGTACAAGCTGTGGACAATCAAGTCCATCAGTCGGCTGACCTGCATGCCAACGAAAAACATTGTAGAATAAGTACCATCCATGAACTGAGAAGTCCGCTAAGGTAGAATGAAACAGTTAGTGTCCATTTCAGCTCCATGGAATTCTGATTCGAGCAAACGCGACGACAGATAATCCAGCTATCCCAATCCGAAATTCGATCAAACGGCAAGACTCCTTTGCACACCTCGGCCTGGTACTCGAACTTCTCGCCGGCCGCCTCCTCTCCGGCGGGCTTCTCGGCGACGGCAGCATCGCACCTGAACCCGGTCATCCTCCCCATACCGTTCCTCTTGCCAGCCTCCCACCTCACACCTCTGGCGTACCGCGCCCCCGCGGCACCCCTCCGCTGCGGCAGGCGCCCGTTCCGCGACGGCAGGCACGGCCGCAACGCGGCCACCGAGGACGCCCCCAGGCTCCTGCTCAGCGCCGGTGCCATGACGTCCGAGGCCAAGGGCTGACGGCTTGTACCTTCCGGTGTGCTTGCGGCGGTCTTCCGCGTGACGCTTGGGGAAACGGATAAGAGCTAGGGTTTATACGTTGAGCAGAGCAGGAATGGTGACGGACGGTTGGGTTTAAGAGGGAGGGAGGGACGGGGGAAGGAGAAGGAGACGAGGCGAAGGGAGGTTTCCAGAAGCGCGTAGAACGCACGGGGTTGGCGTGTGGTGGGTGGTGCCATCGCGATCGCGCGCGGCGCGGTTGTGGTGCGCGCGGCGCGGAGGCTGCGGTGCGCCGTGCGCGCCTCCATGGCGGGACCGCGGGATGGTGGTGAGGTGACCTGGCGGCCGGCGAGAGGTTGATTTGTGTTTAACCTGGCGATTTTTATCGTGTTAGTTTGTTGGGAACTCTTTGGAATCACCAAAACTTGTGGGGTCTCCTCACAAAAGGAAAAGAGAGACTTATCAGTCATGTGCCGTTTTTTCCTGGGGGCCCAATTCATATTGCTTTTTTGGGCTGCTTGCCGCTCAGAAACGTAACTGTTGTTTGGCAACGTCGAAAGAAAGCGGCCGAAGCCCAAACATAAATTGGCCCACGGACCTCCTCCGCCCACAGCCCACGGGCCCGATCTGTGGAACGTGAATGCCGCGCGGCGCGCCCACACAATGCCAGCTGCGCTCGTGGCCGTAAAAGTAAAACCGGCACCGCCGCACGCTGACCCGTTCCGCCGAGGCGCTGACCTGTCACGCTGTGCAGAACCTGCCTGACGACAAACCCGCTCCGAAGGACCGAACATAAACGGCCGGCTTGACGGACGAACCCCCACCGCCTGCCCGTTCCTCTCCATCTCTCCCGGCGTTCGCCGACCGACAGCGACGCTGGGCGTCGTGGCTTCCGACATTCCAGGCTCAGGTCCCGAGCCGCATGGCACGGACGGATGGAAAGGACAAGCAGGCACCAGCACGGCACGGAGCGCCCACTTGTGACTGGAAACGTTGCCCGTTCGTACTGCGGCGCCTCTGAAACCTTCTCCCGTGCGCAGTGGCGAAGCTAGCGATGCGAGGATCCGAGTGCCATTAAATGCATATGACTTGTTCTAGGTGGTGCACATGATCTGAAATTTAAAAGCTACTATACCGTATTCACTGGAATTTCGTTTTTTTCTTTTTGTTGTGCCCGTGCACTCGGCTGGGCCAACAACGTAGGTTCCCCCATGCCCGTGCGGCACGCAGGGTCAGAAGAGGCCGCAGCCAGGTTCAGAGTTCATAGCAGGCGTACGCATCTGACAACCAGCGACCACTAGTAGCTTCGACGCGAACCTGACGCCGCCAAGTAGGGACATGCATCACACCGGCCCTCCCGCCAGCGTCTCGACCCGGTGGCGATCCGCGTTCGATCTCACGCGCCCTTTTTAAAAATCCGGGGCAGGGCGATGCAGTTGGCGCCAGATCTTTGACCGGGGAGAAGCCAGGGTTGAAGAAAACAAACACTAGGACCTAGTAGATTACTGCTTACTAGGGCGAGAATCTTGACTGTTACGTAACGTGGCATGGGATTAGGTAACTCCAAGCCCCCCCCCCTCCCCACGATCGGCTTTAATAATCCGGCCCTCTCGATCTCGCCACCGCTTGCTGGGACTGGTCGATCACGCTGCAACTGCAAGAATGGCCCGGCCTCGACCGTCGCCTATTGCGCCACCCCCATTACTCGTGGCGACGGAACAGCTGCTGTCTTGTTCATCCCCGTATCGCGCAAGTAGTTAAGAGCAATGATGGCGGTGCTATTCGGTACTCGTGGCGGAGCGAGCACGCACGTACGGTGGCGGATCTCTTAAGAAATCCGAGACATTAGCTAGTGATCTCCCTAACGTGCATGCCCCCAAAAAGCGCTATGGGGAGTTGGATCTCACACGGCAGAGGAAGCTTTGATGTTTACTGCCTCCCATGCACGCAGGGCTCGCCAATCCGAAGGCATCGCACGGTCGGCACATCTTACTGCCGTTTCAGCTCCAGTGCCACCTGACCAGCCTCCCGCTGTTCCTCGTCGAGCGCGCCACGGCGCATCCGGCCGGCGGCCCGAAAGTCCGAAAGAAACCGGCTCCAGCTTCTTCTTCCATTCGCATCGATCGGTACAGCACAAGTGCGATCGGCGGAAGCCTCAGATGCAATTAGTCGCGGCGCCGGGAACCGAACCTCGCGTCGTCTGCCTGGAACTCCGGGTGGCCGGTGCGCCGTGCGCGCGCCGGAGACCGATCGAACTGACTGATCGGCTCAGCTCCCCGGCCCGGCCTCACAATTTTGACATCCTCCATGTGCAGGCCAGCCAGGTCGCGAGGACCACTGCGTCTCGGTGAGCGAGCGCGACAAGGCCGCGGATTAAGAAACGGGAAAGGCGCGACACGGACAGGACAGTTTGGTATTCTAGAGGGAGCCTGTCAGACGGCGAGTTGAATACGCAGCGGCTCCGTTTGACTGTCATTTGCGAGTGCAGTTCAGTTTCAGCTGATTACTGTGCCTGGCTGACTCTGACTGGCTGGCTGACTCCTTATAAAACCCTGCACCTGCCATCTGAACCTCTTCTTTTCTCTGCTTCTGGTTCTGAATCAGCTGCTCTGCTTGCAAGATTGCTGAAAAGGGAATGTGGCAAGCTAAGATGAGGTGTGCAGGTGTTCTCCTGGCGATTCTGCTCTCCTTGTCCGCTCTATCTGCCTCCACAGCAGAAGCACACAAGGTTAGTGGATTTTTGGCTATAGTACTACTATTACTTCTATAGTAGTGACAAGAAAATTGTAGCTACAACTCTTCATTGTTTTCCTGAAAAATGCAGGGACGCTTGAGCGGCAATGCAGCTTCGTTAACTGGTCGGAAAGGGTTCAGAGGCCGGAAGATCATGGCAGCTCCTCCAGGACATGGAGATTCCAAGAAGGATGAGGTGACGGAAGGGAAGGGAGCCAAGAGCACAGGTGCAAACACTGTCCATGTCCATGGAGAGGAGAAAACCGTAGAGGTTTCTGTTGTCGGGTTAAGTGGGGAGAGTGCTGGAAGTAAGAGCGTCGGCAAGCGCAAATTTGCCAGCCTCGTGCCGCTCAATGCCGATTACAGCCATCCGAGAACTCACCCACCAAGGAATAACTGAAAAACACAAAGGCAAATACTTCTTGGTTCTTGCCGCTTGATTACTAGTATTACTACTCATGTAGGTCCATTTACTTTTGGTACAGCCTCTGGTACCTTCAAATTGATCACCTAATCAGTTATTAGTGTAGCGAAGTGAACCTACTGCTTTTATTAATGCAAATCCACCGTATGCATTGTATGGACATTGAGGTTTGGATGATGGACTGAAATGTGCCATTGCTGTTGTTGCAGGTGTAAATCCGGAAGCAGACGCATCAGCTGAAGCTGTACATGAAGAGGTAAGTGCGTTCATCTGTCGATTTCAACTCATTCACTTGTACAGCACAGACCACATACTAACATTGTATGACCACGCTTGATGGTGTTGCTTCCTCTGCGTTAACTTCTGTATTTTGCTTTCAGGGTAAAAGGAGCAAGGGACCAGCAACTCATCACGCCATGTTTCAAGAACCAAGGCATAGAGACGCGGCCGCCATGGCGCCTGAGTTGCTCGGCATGGACTACAACGACAAGCCGCCTGCTCGTCACCACCGGCCAATCAACAACGACGCTCCGCTGGATGTGCTCGCCGAGAAGCCCTAGAACTTGGGGCAGCTCCTGGAGCATGAGAGCAACTGACTCCGATCCCTTTTTCTATATAGATACGTCTAACCTTGTTTGCCTTTTGTGACAAACAGAGTAGCCAATAGACATTAGTGAATGGTTAGCTTAGGTGGTTAATTAGGAACTCCTCTCCAGACCACATTTAGCCCATGCTTGGCACTCCGAACAGTTTGTGGTGACTGGAACGGGCGATTTTGGTTGTAACGTGATTGGATTGGAGAGCACCTATAATTTGTCAGCAGTGTTTCTGGAGGTGCAGAGAATAAGCGCTGATGGTGCTACAGGTTTCAGTTGCATTGATAAGAGCCTCCTTCCTCTGGGCCTCTTTGGGCCAACAAGCATACCATGTTGGATCCAAAGCCCAGAAGGGGCTCGCAGAGAGCTTTTCTTTCCTTCTCTTTTTTTAACAGGCCTTGCTTTTGTTTCCTTCTTCGTCTTCCTCTTTTATTCACAACGGTCAGCGAAGCTGAGAAGACGAGAACCCCAAAACCAAAAAGTCAAATAGCTGGTATAGGCCCTGTTTGGCACAACTTTTAAATCAGTTTTTTTTATAAAAATAAGCTGTGTGTACCAAACAGTCAGCTTCTCCAGCAGCTTATTAGTTCATCCGCTTCTCAGAATGAACTATATAAGTTTAACCTGTTGTTCACCAGCTTTTCACACAAGCTATTTTTAACAAGTTTAAGTCGTGTCAAACATGACCATAGTCTGAATCCCAGTTTCTGTGAATGCTTTGACACTAAACCATAAAAATCGATAAACATGATTTACTGAAACGAGCAGAAAGGCACCAACCCCCCCCCCCCACACACACACACAGACACAACTACTATGCCATAGGGTTCCTTTGGAACACAGTAATTTCACATGAATCATATAGAAAGTTTACAGAGATCAGTTCAATTTTATAAATAGAAGTTGTAACACCCTACATTTAAAAAGGTAGTGAAATTTTAAATTTTTCAAACCAAACTAGAACTCAACTATTTAAATTTGAGATATAAAAGGAAAATGAACAAAAGAACTAGTGAAAACAAAAAGAAAAGAAAAGGAAATACAGATTTGGGGCAGGAGCCCACTCTCTTTTCTCCCCCGCAGCCCACCTCACCCTCTTTTCCCCCCAGCCGACCCAGCCCAGCCGCACACCCTTCTGTTATTTCTTTCTCCCTCACTGATCAGGGGACCCCACCTGTCGGTCCCCCATTACACCCAACCGTTGTCTTCTTCTTCCTCCTTTTTCCCCGCGGTCCCCCTCCTTCTCTGCTTTACCGCTCTGTCGCCGACCAACTCCGACCATCCTCAACTAAAAGCAAGTTGGTCTCCCGCGATCTCCCTCGGATCCTCCGCCCGTCACCGCCCTATAAAACCCCTCAAAACCCTACGCCCCCATGCTCCCATTTCCTCGCCACGGACAGGATCCGTGCCGCCGCGTCTAACCCCCTGGTGAGCGTTGTGTCGCCGTCTTCTCCCCCGTTCGTCTCCTTTTCGAGAAGCTAACGCGTTTACCTCCTCCCCAGAGACGTTGAGAAAGCCGACTGCACCATCTCAAGTGAGCCTCGCGTCTACCCCTTGTTCTTCACTCTCCTTTCGGTTTCTCCGAGATCTAATGCCATGATCGACTTCGTTGAACCTTAGGACGCGTCGAGGCCGAGAGAACCACAAAGGAACCGCACACCTTCGCCGATCCCGACGACGACCGAAACCCTTCACCGCGTCTACCCCTTGCGAGCTCCAACCCGACCTCCCCGGACTGCGCAAGAGTCCTAGGTGAGTTCCCCGAAGCCCCCTCCTTCGTTCCCGTTGGTTAGCTAGGGTTAGAGGGTGCTATAAGACGAAAACAGTGGGCGCCGGCGAGCTCCGAGCTTCGGCCATGGCGCGCCGCCACGTGAGGAGGTCGCCGGAGGTCGGCTCTGGACGGGTTCCACCGGGGCCGCCCGATCTCGCGCCAACGGTCGAGATTAGAAGCCGAGTACCGGTTCATTTTCATTAAACCCTGGCCGAAGATCGGAGATCCAACGGCCCACATTTGAATCATTCTTTTTCCGCGGCGAATTTTGCGGATAGCCCCCAGATCTTTCGGATCCCCGCAACCAGGCCCAGAATTTTTGTGAAACTAACCCGGGGCTATGGGAAAATCTTGGATTTGATGTAAAAATGGATCTAGGACCCTGGAACTTCCTGTTTTTGCGCGAACCACCCTCGGAACCCTCTGTTTTAGCACTTTTACCCCTGTGGCTCTCGGGAAATAGGTTTTAGGCCCCTGCCCAGCCCTGTTCTTATAAAAGCACCCCGGGGGAATGCTGAAATGACACTTTAGCTCGTCCTCATGCTAAAATTTAGCAAATGACCCCTCTGGGCAGTGCTGCAATGCCACCAAACACCCTAGGAAGTGTTGTATTCACGTTTTGAACCCTGTACAGGGCTGGAAACTGAAAATGAACACCTCATGATTAGGCTAAATTCACACACACACACACACACACACACACCTCAAAATGGTTTTGATTGACATTTCCACTCCCCTAGACCTGCTGATTTTGTGCAAAATCCCCTTAGGAAAATCTGGGTTTATATTATTAACCCCTGCCCTACTGCTATGTAGCAAATCAGCCCCCTATATGTGCTGAATTAACATTTTAGACCCTGTTTTAGGCTGTAACTTTATTATAAAAGTCCTGAATAGCTGCTGAAATAAAAATAACACCCCCTAAAGTTCTGAAAACTTCACTTTAACCCCTAGAACATGCTGTAATTTATCAAATAAGCCCCTGCCTATGCTGTTTTTAACATTTTAAACCTGATTTAAGGCTGAATTCACATAAAACACCCCAATGCATGGGATATTGGTATTTTAACCCATATATACATGCTGCACTGTTGTAGAAAACCCCCTGCTAGGTTCTAAAATCACATTTCAATCCATGTATAGCTGCTGAATTTAACAAGATACCCTCACACTGGCTAGAAGTCACATAGCTCTTGCAAAACACTCTCACATGAATATATATATATATATATATATATATATATATATATATATATATATATATATATATATATATATATATATATATATATATATATATATATATATACACACACACACACACACACACATGATGATACGGGAATTACGTTTTACTTTTATGTTTTGATGATTATTATGATAAAATGTTGGGTAGCTCTTGCTTAATGGTTTCCCGTTATTTTCATTCCACCTGTTACGATATGGATCGAATCAGCCCCTGAGTCGACGCTGGACCTGCAAGTCCAAGACTTCGACAACCCCGAGCCGCAACACTTCTCGAGAGTCAAGTGTCCTTGACCACTTTACACCTTTTTAGGAATATTAGATAGAAATGCATGCATAGGTCTTAAATTGAATCCCATGTATTGATTGTTTACTAGAATTTTCCCTGACTTACCTTGTAGCCGGGTTGGGTAGTCTAGGGTTTACATTTTATGTCGTTATTTCATGCTTAACCCTGCTTAGATGTTGGGATGAGAGTTATTACATTCAAATTTCAATTAATCACGATAATTGTGATGAGATGGTGATGTATATGGTGTATGAGGAGGGTAGTATAGGGATCTAGCAAACTGGTTGATCCACGGTGGGTGCCGAGTGCACGAGACTCGGGTTTGTGGTTAGTTAGACTGCGTAGATCCTAAGGACCGGTTCGTGAGACCCGTCAACTAGCTTATACAGTGCCACCACAAGAACTGGTATGAAACAGTGTGGTCAATTAAGTTATTCCTATCTTTCCTTGTGTACACCATAGAGATGTGTGAGTGGCGCAAGAGGGGCTTCTGCGGCAGAGGTTTTCAGAGTGCCGCAGCGGTGAAACCTTAGCGGGTGTGCACGGGTTGGGTAGTGCAATGTAAAGGTCTTGTCGTGTACTCCTGGCCACACACCATAGGGAGTGTGAGATGGCGGGGAGGAGTTTCTTTAGTCGTCGACGGGTGATGAAAACACGACTTGTGGGTAAAGGGTACAAACTCTGCAGATTCAAAACTGTCTAGACAGCCGTGCTCACGGTCAAGAGTGGGTTGTTAACTCTCTCACGATTAGCGTGGGTCGGGATGGTTTGGGTTTAGGTTGGTGGTTTGGGATGAGAATACAGAGGTAGTAGAGATACTTGGAGATATGGTTGAGTTGGGCGGGAATTTCACTAAACATATAGGATGGTTAATAAAACTAAGAAATAGGTTGCGTAGTGAAAGAGTCGTGTCTAGCTTTTCTTGAAACTTGTCTCATCATGCATAAACTTTCTCACACTTGCTGAGTATTCTATGTACTCAGGCGTTTGCCTCTCTTTTCTTTTTCATGCTGCTCAGGACACGTGGAGGCTGCCGAGGATGACGTGGACGACGGATTCGACCCCGACACGCAGTACTAGGCTGGTGTACCGCCGGACGGCACCTGTGGAGCCCTACTTAGTTTTCCGCTGTCGTAATGTACTCTCTTTTTGAGCCCATGAGGTATTTATGTACTCGGATGATGTAATCGCTGCATTTGACTTAAATAATTTAATGATATATTTGCTCTATATTATCTCGTGTGTGATGTGAATCGATCCTGACATACGCGGGAGTACGCTTGGTGTCTATTGGAGGTACCAGACCTGACAGAAATGCATAAATGGGAAGATTTCTCGGCGATCTAAAGGAGGTCGTAGTTCATTTCAGACTCCAGAAGAGCTAGCCCGGTTTCTCTCGAGCTGGGTTTGGAAGCTCAGGACATTTTTTCTGCCATTTTTTGGCTCTGGGAAAAAAAGCACAGCTTCAGAGGCTTGCCAAATGAGTAGTCTGAAACTATCATGTTGATTGCGAGCTACGTCTCGGCGTCGGTGGCGTCTTCCACAGGGCCGCCGGATCCAACTTTTTCTGGCCGCGCGCTCACCGTGCCTCTCCGTAGAAAACGAAGCGGTAGCATATAGTAGGAAGCCTGCCTCCAAACTACTAGCTGCGGCGTCGCTTCCGGTTGTCGTGACTTGGAATTTTCAGAGTTCTCAGAAAAGGGGCGGCCAGCTTGCTGCGTTGCCGCAGCAGCCTGCGTCTGTCCGGCCAATGACAGCCGACGTAGCGAACCGGACCACGCGAGCCTTTGGCGTTCGGGGCGGGCCATGCTTTGCTGCTGATGCCACCTGCCGGCCAGGATAAGGCTGCCTGACGTGACGCGGCCATTGATAGAGGCGGGCGCCCGCGGGAACGTAAACCCGTCGGCGTCTCGGCGATGGGCGAGACACCACCGACCGTCGCCGTTGGACAAGGCAGATGGCGCAGCGGTGGAATGGAGTCGTCTTCCGCGCCGCAATGCCGTGGCAGCGAGACGGACTAGTTTCTGATCCCATTTCCTTCTTCTTTCGAATCACACGGAGAGTAACATGCAGTTCGACTGTTTATGACACGGACTAGCCACCAAACCTGACGAGAAAAAAGGTCACCGCAGTTGTGGATAACAGAACCGGTGACGAACGGCGACATTCGCCGGAGCCCACAGCATCTGGTGGTGATATCAGAACCGGTCCCAGAGTCATTCCACCAGGCGCAGACATCGCGGCAGCAAGCTGGGCTAAGAGATTGGCGCTTTTCTAAATATCACAGGATGTAATTATCTCACGGATAATAAAAACAAATGGCCGCGTCGTCAGACCGCATTGATGCAATCAACCAATCTTGCAAGAACACTTGCCCAGGTTGATCTGCTTCAGCTTCTAGATCGTTCCTTCCAAGCATCCCAGCCACTTGCGGAAGCTCAAAAGCAGAGGGAAGATACACCATTACAGATTACAGAAGGATGGTATTTATGCATATCTGTAGCAATATCATAGTTCAATATATTATGGTAAGCGTCTTCAAAATGGTACAACGGCAAAGCCGAAAACACAGCCAATGCCAGCACACTCGCCACCATCAGGTAACGGCCACGATCAAGCCCGTTGCAAGGTATTATATACACAGGCAAAAAAAGAAAGAACTCATCTGATATGTCAAAGCTATTCACAAACACACTCTTCTGCAAGATCATATGTCGAGGTCGTTCTTATTCTCGAACCACCTCTGCCTCCTCCATACACACCTACAAGCATATAATAGCTTCTACATACCTGAGCTCGGCCTACATTACCTTGGTAGTGGTAGCCTCTCTTCTACTACTTTCAAAACTGACAAGACGTGCCCAGCCTCTGCAACGGACGCGGGCCAGCACCAGCAACTTGCTTCCGGGCGTGGAAGGCACTTGGGAGCAACTCCTGGAACTTCTCAAGGAATGCACTCCACTCATGAGGCCCCATGTCTGACAGTTTCACAAAACTGGAGCTGGGAGGGAGCAGCTCATTGACGCTCCTGCTACCAGACTGATACTCGGTAGGTTTGCCACTATAGTTAGTTTTACCAGCCACCTTTGGACCACCAGTATGGTAGGCTTTAGCTTTCCTAATCCCAAGGATGCCAAGCCCCTTCAGGGACGATGATAACTTTGAGAGAGAAGGAATGTGCTGGGGGCATGCATTGGTCATGGTGTCAAAATCCTCTTTGGTGGTGTCATCCTCATCCTCATAATCCTCATCACACTCATCTAACTTGGACAATGGATTCCTGGCACTTCCCTTCATGGTCCCAAATTTGCTGAAAGCTGGTGCTTCAACTGCATCTGATTCATACTCAATATCAAGGGGGAATTGGGTGAAGTCATCATCGTCATCTTCAACTCCACCTTCATCAGGAAGAATGAACTCTCTTTCCTCGACCCACTTCCTTGCTTCCATGCAGATATGCTCAAGCTCACTTGGCTCCTCTTCTTTCCCAGTGAACTGCCTGCTCATCATCTCTCCTATCTCTGACAAGCAGAGGCTATAGGCCGCAGCTTCCTTGAGAAATATTGTTGACAACACCAGCACCCTGAGACATGCCTCGCGGATCATGGGTAGCTCCATGCGAAGCATTTCAGCATCTTTTGTAGGATCCAGATTTGCAATGTATTCAAGCTCCTTCTCAGAAAAAGGGATGGATGCCTGCGGCCAGTGGATCCATTCAAAGTAAGGGTCCTCAAGGCATTCTGGAAGACAAAGACCATGGTCAATAGGAATGAGTTCTGTCTGCTCTCCAAAATTGTCAGCCCCAGGACCAAGCTTCCTGACTAGAAGATTTCCAGCATGCCTATCTGTGTTGAAGATTCTGATGTCGAGTATGCCAATTCTATGCACTGCAGATACAGGGAAGCTTGATGTGCCATGATCACTTGCATCAAAATCATGAGGGATGAACTGTTGTAATGATGCGATCTTGCTCACAGCCTGGGACTTGTTGCCAAAGACTTTAGTCTTACAGCCAACACAGTCATTCACATTAAACACAGTATGTGTTACCTTAACCAACATGGTGGGGGGAACATTTGCAAAGTGATTGTAGTCGAGTAGGAAAGCAGCAGCCTCTCTGAATCCTGTCTCACCAACCCGCACAGACCTCTTGAGGCCAGGCTGCCCAAGAGCTTTACCCACAAAACCTTTTGGATTGTTTGGAGCAAATGGTTCCTCATCAGTGGGCTTGACAATTGCAACACGCTCTCCCCAGATGTTCTTGAAGTAGTAGGCACCACCCATCCCACTGTTAACAGCCACAGGGTCAACATCGTTCCTTATTGCTTTGACAACATCCTTAGCAAGCTGCTTCATCCGAGAGGAAGGGCTCGAACAGCCAAGGATTTCAATGGGTCCACTCCGGTCTCGCTGCCACACATCATTCCCAGTTGGAGAGAGGCAAGGTGTGGAGTTGCTTCGATGCATCTGATTCCTTTTGAGAAGCAATGGTGAGTCATTGCGAATACTGCTGAGATCATTGTTCAGAACAAGATCACCAAAAGTCAGCGAGCTTTCATCAGTTGGCACATTGAGAGCTAGCTGCAGCTTTTTTTTCACAGTTTGGGCATTTCCCCCCCTTTCCAACTCGATTCCAAAGACGGAGCCGTTGTCAGTTTGGACAAAGACTCTCTTCCAACTCAGTGGCCTCCCCTCGCTTCTGCTACCTCCAGGATATTCACTGCTGAAGCTCCGATCCAGAACTGCAGCAGCCATCTGTGTCTGAACAGGACAATCAGAGTCCCTGTACATAGAAGGCCTGAAAGGAGCTTCCTTTATCTACTTCCTTCTCTCGTGTGCTCCACCAGAGAAGCAACCAAATATAGGCAGCAAGGGAACGGACAGTCTCTTCCAACTTGCTGCTGAGTGATTGCCAGTAGCCGCAGAAGAGATATCTCCACTAGCTTCACATCAACTAAAAGCACCCTATCTCAACATGTGATACATAACCCTAAGATGAAAAAAATGAATTAATATTGCACAAAATGAGCTTGCACCCACTAACAAAATTAGTAATGTAAAGCAAGGAGATGTGGTATACTAATGGAAACAATACTTAGTCGAGGAATAAATGTTCTAAGCATACAAAGTGAATTGGCTAGCACAACACATGTCAATAGAGCCTCGACTAAGTTCCCCAACAAAATATTATTTTAATCAACTTGTTCGTTTTTTTTCAGTTACAACAGTAAAATCATAGTGACTAAAGCATGTAGCTTCACATCCGAAATATTGAAACCAATAAACCTACAATTGTTCATAAAAAGGGCATAGCCAGTGCTGAAGACTCCCACACATTATGGGACGTGGGGACAACTGTTTATGAAACCATGGAATAAATCATGATGGAGCATCCTACGGATCATGCATCTAGATTTTAATATTTCACCAATGAATTTTAGTGTTTATCAGTAAAAGAAACTGACTGATCAACAACTAGACAAATAACCGTGGGAAAAGCAACCATAAAAGACAGCTTAGATCTCAAGTCTCGAATAGAGTCTACTGATATTTTGCATTTAAGATATCACATGCAAGCATGCGTAAATACCTGTCTTAATTTTTAACCAAAATGAACAAAAAATCTAATTAGCTTCTCGTCAACAAAAACAACCATTCCAAAATAAATAGAGATCAATTTATTCTTGTTCTGACAGAAAGGGTACAAAAGAATCAAGTAACAGGAAACAAGGTGGTATTCCTGGGATAGGCATGTAAACCAGTGACTAAAAGGCTACCTAAGTGGTGCCAATCGCTACAGGCCTAAGCAGATTGGAGTAGTAGCAATGCAAGCAGGGATGAACTATGATTGAATAAAGATGAAATGACATGAAAAAATTCAACAGAACAATTTGATTTCGCGTAAACAGGTCAAAAAAACTTGAATTACACAGAACAGATTTCCCCTTCGTTGACAGCATCAGATTGTTCATTCAGGTAACGGGTCTCAGGCTAAAGGGAAAACGACAAAGTAGGATCTGAAACCACAAATCCAAAATGTTTTAGGCTCGAATCGTACACACCACTGACGACTCAACGCGAGGAATCCACACGTAGGCAGCTAAAAGTATGAGCTAGAAATGGGCCGTAAACGCTGGCAATCCATTCTGCGAGCACATCAACACACGTATCTAAGTGGAACAGACCAAAAATGGGCAGAGGAAATAAAAACGTCTCCGAAGCATTTTGAGATCCTGTACCATTCACCGAAGAGATTTTCGGGACGAAGCGGACAATATGGAACACGCTGGATGGAGAACGACAACGAGCGACGTGGATCACTCGCAGATTCTCATTCCGATCCAACGACTACCCAGGAGCTCAAAGCATCTCCATGGTGCAACCCCCGTAGTCCCGACAGCTGCGGGTCGAGTCGTATCGCAGGCCGAGAAGGTGGTGGGGAAGGGGACTCACCGGCAGGAGGGATATGGGCGGTCGCGGGCGGGGAACGGCCTGAACTCCGCCTCCCGCCTTCGGCGATGGCGGGGATCCGATGTCTGGAATGTCGCCGGCGGGAGCGAGCAAGCGAAGCGCGCGGGCGGGGAGGGACACGGATGGCCGGACGGGGGGCGTCGTGCGCGCATGTGCCCGCGGGGGAGAGGAGAGGACAGAGGAGAGGGACGCGCTGCCTGCCCGGTGCCTTGAGTGACGGATGACTGGTGGGTGCGTGCCGTGCCGTGCCGCTCGGGACTGTAGGAGCACGCGAGCCGCTCCAACCGCGCGTACGGGGGTGCGAGCACACACACGGAGGTGGGCTCTCGGCTCGGGGGAGCCCAGCGACGGGGCACTCGGGGCTCGATCCTCCAATCGTTTCCCGCCGTGCGGCTGGCGTCGGGAGGAGGGGACGATCATACGAGCGCGCCAGCATGTGGCCGCGCGTCGCGCCCGGGAGCCTGACACGCTACAACAAGCGATCAGGAGCAAAGCACGGTGCCCAAGGAGAGATGAGCGAGCGCCCGCCCGCCCTTCCGGTTGATCTGCGACCCGATACGCCCGTGGTGGTCGGTCCTTCTCCGACAGCGCAGGCCTTTTTCCAAAAGCGACCTATTCATCGAACTGAATCATTGCGATACTAAGCTTCCAGTACAGTTTACGTCGCCGCTAATGAGCCGCTTTTAATTAAGCTGCTCTTTACCCAATCGCATGACTACGCAGGCCCATACGCACACCAACGGCGGATCGCCGGGCCCGGGTCGGTTTCGTTTGTGGAATGACACGTGTGGCGGGCGTTGCCATGCCATGGACGGCCCCCGTCGCAAAGGCAAAGCGGCCCGTCACGTGGGCCACCGGCCGGCTGGGTCACGCCAACCCGTTCACGAGACCGGCCGTTGCCGACGATTATAATTAAGGCGCACACCAAACCAAACCGCGCCAACGTGGCCGTCCGATCGAAGCGCGGCGAGATCACGCGGATGGGCCTCCGCCCGGTCCGCCGTTCAAAAGCAGATGCTTCGCCTGCCCTCGATCGGTCGGCACCGCACCGGGGATGATACGGATCTGATGGGCGTGATTCTGACGGATCACCTTGATAGCTAGCATCCGTGTTGAAATATGTCATTCTTTTTTTTTTGAGTCGCGTGTTTGTCACCCAAGCTCACGCCAGAGATGGAACCCTGGACGCGAGCAGCCTGTTTTACAGGTAAATATGTCATTCATGAGGTGTAATCCGTTGTACTCGGAGCATATCAGATCACCACGTACGTTAGTTAGCTCGTAGATAGAGTCTGTTATAATCTCATAATCTGTTGTAACAAACATGAGTTAGTTAGACCGACATGTGGATCTGATATTGCTTAAGATGGCCTCGGCAACAGCTATCGTTATTCTATATGAACAGACAACAGAGCTACGCAGCCACACGGGGTTCCACGCTTCCTAATTTTACAAGTCACTCGACCAAAATGCTTCCTACATGAACTGAACTCGCGGCCGCCGACGCGATCTGATGTTTACCCGTGCTCCTCTTCTTCGACCGAGGAAGTGTCGTCGTTGAAGCCGTCGGGCGCCTCGACTAAATCCTGCTTCCCGCTTTCGCGCACGCCGCCGCTGGGCTCATGTGCGCCCGATCCATCTGCGAGCAAGGAGGCCGCGAACATGGCAGCTCCTGCGGGCAGGATCAATCAACCTGCTTGGGAAGAAGAAGAAGAAGGAGACGAGCGGGCTATGTAGCCCAGCTTCGATTAATTAATCGGTCAGTAGCAAGCGTAGTTACTCTGACGTGTGATGATTGCGGTTTAAATTCAGTGCTAAGTTAGCGGTGTGCATGCGGCGGATCACGTGTGGGTTTGGACGCAAGCTAGGACACGTCGACAACGGCCTTCCGTCCTACCTGGCTCGGACCCACCCACCCACCCGCCGCGTCCACGGGCTTAATCAAGATTAGCTGCCGGAAATCGTTAACCGGCCGGATCCGGTTCATTCCTGCCGCAGGTTTCTTCTCGAAGACGCACGCACGACTTCCTGCAGCCGCCGGACGACAGGCCGGAGGAGACGTCGCCGTCGTCCGGCGCGGAGGCCACCAGGCAGCAGCCTCAGGTGGTCATCAAGCACCACGCGCTGCCCTTGCCCGGCCCGGCGGCTTCGGTCTTAGCACACTTCTTCCATGGATGATTCACAAAAGCACCACGCTAGCTGATCCCCGTCCCCACGGCCACCGACCTGTGGGCCACACACGCGTTACGCCTGCTGCCTGCACGATCCTTCGCCTTCGATAGCTGTTGTGTGTTGGCTTGGCGAAAAATAAACTAAAAGGTAAAAACCTAAAGGCGGGCGCTTTGTTTGTGTTGGGTTGTTGTCGTGTCCTCCACTCCGCAGCAGGGCAGCACCACGAGTGGACGCTCCCTTTCGCCGGCGCCAGCCAGGTCAGGCTGCTGCAGAAGCAGCCGGAAAGGAAGGGCCGGTGCAGCGGCGGGGGCGGGACCATGGAATCGGGCTCCAGATCCAGCGGCGGCGCCGGCTTTGACGACGACAGCCTCGCCGCGCGCCGCGAGGGCTCCTCCTCGCTGAAAGGTATCCTCAATTCCGCTAAATCTGTCGTGTTTTTAGATGATCTCGAGTCAAATAATGATGGGAAAATGTTCCTTTTTCCTTGAATTTTGATGATTTCCACCCTCATTCTTAAGTGTTTTTTTTGTTTTTTATCACGAGGTCGCACCATTCTTGTTCTCATTGGGGACAGTGCTTCGTGTTGGTTTAGCAGTGTTGACGGTTAGGAAGAGGCCGAGTAGTGCGGGAGGGACGAGTCTGGATGCGCTGATGGCGCCAGGCGCAGGCTCGCAGTGGCAGCCGACCCACATCCACCAACTCCACGCACACCTCCTCGTCTCCGGCCGCCTAGCCGGCTCGTCGGCCGTGGCGCTCGCGCTGCTTCGCGCCGCCTGCCGCGTACGCGCGTCATCCTGCCTCCGCCCCCTCGCACGCCACCTGATCGACCGAATACCCGGTCCGTCGCCGCACCTCCTCCACGCCGCCGCGCGCCTCGCCAACCGCCTCCGCCTGCCTTCCCTCGCGTTACGTCACTACCTGGCTCTCCGCGCGCACTACCCATCTTTCCTCCCTCCAGCCCCTGCCATCGCTGACGTGCTGAAATCCTTCCCTGGCCAGGCGGCGCACGCCCACGCGCTACGCGTGGCCGCCCACGCCGTGGACGCTCGTTTCCTTGACAACACGCTCATAGCGATGTACTTCGCCTGTGGTGACGCCTGGAGCGCACGCCATGTGTTTGCGGGAATGTGTGATCGCGATGTCGTCTCTTGGACCTCGCTAATCTCAGGGCTCGTGCAAAATGGCTGTCCCTTGCAAGCGCTCCACCATTTTGTGGCAATGATGCGCTGTGAGGTTCGCCCTGATTTTGTGCTACTCGTCTCTGTCCTCAAGGCATGTATGGAACTTGATCACTTCGTCAGTGCCACAGCAGTTCATTCCTTGGTTGTCCGGGGTGGATTTGACAATGAAGTAGATGTGGTGATCACGTTGACATCCATGTATGCCAGGTTTGGGTACATCGTGGCTGCGAGGACACTCTTTGACAGGGTCCCATCCCCACAGGTGAATGTCATCCTTTGGAATGCAATGATATCAGGTTACTCCAAGAATGGTCTTGCTAGTGAAGCAGTGCATCTGTTCAAGCAGATGAGGATGGTTGCGAGGAGCATGACTCCTGACTCGGTCACCTTACTTTCTGTGATCCTGGCATGTACTCAGCTCGGTTCCATGGAGCTTGCACAATGGATTGAGGACTATGTCCTAGGCAGTGAGTACAGGGATGATGTGCTTGTCAACACAGCGCTGGTCGACATGTATGCCAAGTCAGGGAACATTGCCTGTGCACATGCAGTCTTTCAACGAATCAATGTGCAGGATCAAGATGTGGTTGTCTGGAGTGCACTAATTGGTGGTTATGGAGCGCATGGCCATGTCAAGGAGGCTGTTGCCCTTTTCGAGGAAATGAGGCTCACCGGTGTGAAACCGAACGATGTGACATTCCTGGGCCTCCTTTCAGCATGCAACCATGCGGGTGCTGTGGAGAGAGGGTGGAACTACTTTCACTCCATGAAACATGAATACGGTATAGAGCCCCGGCACCAACACTATGCCTGCATAGTGGATCTGCTTGCTCGTGCTGGACAGATTGACAGGGCTTATAGGTTTATAATGGACATGCCCATTAAGCCGGAAATGAGTGTGTGGGGTGCCTTTCTTCACGGTTGCAAGATGCATGGGCACTCAAACATGGCCATGGCTGAGTGTGCAGCGCAGCACATTTTTGAGCTGGAGCGTTCAAATGCAGGGCACTATGTGCAGCTCGCAAACCTGTATGCATCCGCGGGAATGTGGAACCATGTTGATGGTGTCAGGGTCACCATGAGGGAGAGGGGTGTTAGCAAGGCGACTGGCTGCAGCTCCGTAGATATCAAATGAGAGATGCACTCATTCCTGCTGTCTTATTGAGGGGTCACTTGCACTTTACTGCCAACAGAATGTTTTCCTTGCTCTTTCTTCTTTCTCAACCCCAGCCAGAGCTGAAGGCGCTAATGAAACTCTTTGAACGCCCTTTTCTTCTCTCATGTAGCTGAAGGGGATATCTGTTGCAATTAGGTCAAGTACTATCTATTCCTAAATGAGTCAGAAGAAGGGTTCACACATTCATGTCCCCTATGATTTTGTGCTAAGGTGGTTTTATTGGGTTGACAGTAAGGGTGGACCGGAAGGGTGGGAGCTGCAGTGATGGAGGTATGGATCAGTGGCCGAACACACCACGATCAAAACACTCCGCTACAGAGCAGCGCCGACGCAGCAAGATCAACGACAGGTGTTTGTACAGTGTTAATAGTTGTCGCTAATTTTAAGCTCAGTAAATAATGGCCTCTGTTTGAATTAAAGTTTCTTTTACTCCACAACGGATGTACAGGTTTCAGATACTTAGGGAGTTGTTGCCACACAGTGATCAGAAAAGAGACAAGGCAACATTTCTCTTGGAGGTAACCTTCTTAAATAATCCCATAAATAACTTCTTAATACAACAACAACAACAATCCCATAAATAACTTCTTAATCACCTTTCTATTTTGCCGGAGTCATTTATCGTGTAACATGTCCTTTCTGGACATCCTTTCTAATGCAGGTTATTGAATATATACGATTTTTGCAAGAGAAGGTACAAAAATACGAGGCTACATTCCCAGAATGCCAAGAAAATGCAAAAATACTTCCATGGGTAAGTCGTTGCCCCAATTCTGTATTACTATTAAATCGAAAGGAATAGCCTATTCTTGGTTGTCTGGGTCTCAACATAGTTTTACATGTTGCAGTCAAATATGTATTTTCGATCATTTTGGAAAAATATGCAGGTACCTTTGTTACTAGTAGTGCATTTGTCCTATCAAATCTGATATTGGATGAGGAATCTTTGATCAACTCTTATGTGTTCATCTGATGCTTGTTCTGCAGAGTAAAGGTCAGATCATAGGAGGTGCCCTGCCTGTCCCTTCACAGTTCATGAGAAGCAGATCCTCCCCAGGGTTTAATTTCACAGACAAACTCAATGATAATCACAACACGATGACATCTGCAGCTGCCTCAGGGGCACAAGATCAGGCTGAAACTGATCACATAGCCAGTGTGTCCCACAGACCAGCAGAAACTCCAACAAATATTACAAGTATAGTTAATGATCCTCATGTGATCACGCCGCATCTCAGATCTCAAGAAGCTTCCTGTGGTTGGTAGCAGTATTTGTTGCTTTACAGATGAATCTTTCTTTATTCGCAGATAATGCGACATCTCAGTGCCAACCCCAGTGGACAGGTCCGTCTCCTGTGGATAACTGCGCAGTGAACAGTGAAATACTTAATAACCAGCAGTTGGCAATAGATGAAGGAACAATCAGTGTGTCCAGTCAATATTCCCAAGAGTATGTCGTAAAGAATAACTTGTTCCTTACTACTGTTTGTTTTTCCTAGTTCAATAAGTTAATGTCCTTTATGTCAATAGTTCTCATAGTACTTGGTTTATTTTTTTCTTTTGCGGGCATAGCAGTAGGTTGTGCCTCTCCAGGCTCCTGATAGCTCTTGTGATTTTTATGTGCCTAGTTTCTTTAAGACTAATGAGTTTATAGAGCACTATGTATTTATCACCGTTGCCATACCAAAAGTACACCGACACAGCTTACATTTTTCACTTATTCGTAACAGGCTACTTAATTCGTTGACTCAAGCCCTTCAAAGCTCAGGTATAGATTTGTCTCAAGCCAGTGTCTCTGTGCAGATCAACCTGGGCAAGTGTGCTGTCAAGAGACCTGGTGCTGGTGTATCCTCCAACACTAAGGTATAGTACCCAGTACCACCATATGCACATATATTCAAGTTTGCTCAATCATTCCATTCCAAATTTGTAATTAAAATATGGGACTGCTTGTTTGTGGGGATTTTCTCAATAAACGTCTTGGTGCTTAGCGTTGCTTGTGTGTGCGTAGTAATATAGGCATTTTCGTAACCAAAATTTCTTAGGACAGTGTTTGATACAAATTTAAGCAGACAGCGGTAATTATATCATAGGCATCTAGTGGTAGTATTTTCCTATAAATCACTGATCTGACGTGGTAATCAGCATCTGTGTAGGAACCCACCGGGATACAACGATCTTCTAATTATGAAACAGGCCGTCAGCTGACAATGTTGGGTGGCAGCTCTGAGGCTTCTTCACATGCTACCAAGCGGCAGAAATCTGGCAACAGATGACGATCATCCTTACTCCGCATCCAGACCGATTGATCTTTCTTTACTCCCTACATCTGTGGAGGCTCCTTGATTCCATGTACATTATGCTAGCTGTGAACGGCTTCGTGGTGAACGAGACCCTGGTGTATTCTTTCATTTGATCACCCCGCCTTCCTGTTTAGTGTTATTTACTACTCCCTCTATTTCGAATTATTTGACGCTGGTTAGTTCAATTTTGAACTAACCAGCGTTAAATAATTTGAAGCGGAGGGAGTAAGAGAGAAACCACGAAGCTTTTCGTTGTGGATTGTGAAGCCGCTCTTATACACAGGCATCCATTCATATGAGAAGCTTGTCCCCACTGATAGGTTTGTCGCTGTAACTTGTAAAATAGCACCATCAACTCTACCCGAGTATTCCACCTGGTAGTCAGGTTGTGCTCAAACTGTGTTGGAGAACTGTCTCGTTTTTCCTCCGACCTGTTCAAAATGTGCAATGGAAGTGTGGGAACTTATTATTCCAATTGTGCTGCTGCCTTGGCTACCAGCCACGGATGACCCAAGCCGACGCTGCCGTGAGCGCCATCTCGCTCACCTGTCAGCGGGCGTCTACGCCGGCGGCCGAACGTCATCCGGTTGACAGCGGCGGCGGCGCGCAGACTGTGTGCGCTTCCTGATGTTGCGATCGACCACATCAGTTTGGGGGTGCGCGCACGTTGACAATGCGAGTCGAGCCGGGGTGAGCTCGTGGCGTGATCGGCGTCACAGCAAAGCAAAATCGCCGTCTGTTGAGATCACGCAACCCATCACCAAACAGTGGAAAGTTCTTTCTTTTCCTTTTTAGAACGGAATATTGAAATTCTCAAAAAGAGGAGAAAAAAAGGAAAGCCTGACCCGCAAATATTCGTAAACCAAGAAGCGACCAACTTACTGTAACACCCAATATAAAAAAAATAATATATATGTAGGAAATTTCTTTAAATAAACTGGAACCTAGCTATTTAAATTTAGGATTTAAATGAAGTAAAGGAAACAGTTGAAGAGAAAAAATACAAGGTAGCAAATTTGGGCCGCAGCCCATTTCTCTCTTTTTCCCCTCCGCAGCCCAACTCCCCTTTTCTTCCCGGGCCGGCCCAGCCCACCGCGACCATTTCCTTCTTCCACTGATTCGGGGACCCCACCCGTCAGCGCTTTTCTCTTCTTCCCGTTGCCCCCTCTTCCCGCGGTCCCCCCTCCCCTCCCTCTTTTTCGCGTGGTCGCCGACCACCTTGCGCCGGGCGCCAGAACCCCAACCGAAAGGAGCTCCTGTCCCCCTCCCGAGATTCCCCTCGGATGCTCGGATCCCCCGCCCTCGAGCCGCTCCATAAAAGGGGCCCCGAACCCTAGCGTCCCCTTTGCTCCCTCACCCCCGTCGCGGACGGAGCCGAGCGGGCTTCCGTCTACCCCCACGGTGAGAGACCCGCGCAGCCGTCGACCTCTTCCATCCTTCATCATTTCCGGTAGCTAACGTCTCCACCCTCTCTGCTAGGACGTGAGCCAGCCCTCGCGGCCTCCCACGGTGCATTCCGACGTGGAAGAGACCCCCCCCCCCCTCCGATCTACGGTGAGCGCCGTCTACCCCGTGCCCCCCTGCCCTTCCTCGGTTTTCCTCACTAGCTAAACCCTGATGCCCTTCCTCCTCCAGTATATGACGTCGACCCGAAGCCAACGACGGAGCGCCACCCCCCCCCCCACGACACCCCGGCGCAGAGCCGAAGAGCTGCACCCCTGCTCCACCTCGCGAGCGCCGTTCAGACCTCCCCGGGCTGCGCGAGAGCTCTAGGTGAGTCCCCTGGGAACCCCGCTTCCATTCCCTAGAACTAGCTTCGACGTAGGAGCTGTGGAGGCGTAGATCAACTGGGTTCCGGCGAGGTACGGCCGCGCACATGGCGCGCCGCCGCTCGGGGATCGCCGCCGGCGGCCGGAGGCCGCTAGATTTAATCCCCACCGTCCGATCTAAATCAAGGGCCACGATTAAAACCCTCATACCGGTTCAGTTTATTTAAATCCCGGCCGTTCCGATCTGATCCGACGGCCCCCGACGAATCCAGTTTTTCCCGCCGGCCAATTTGCACCCAAACCCCTGGATTTATTCGGGTTAATGCGGCCGGCCTCGGATGTTTGCGGGAGGCCCCCCCTGCTCTCTGGAAATTGGAGATTTTAGTGTAGAAATTCTTCTAGGCCCCTGTAGCCCGCTGTTTTTGCGCAAAACACCCCAGAGGCCCTCTACTTAGCACTTTGGCCCCTGGAACTCCCAGAAAATAGACTTTAGGCCCCTGAAACCCCACAAAACTTCCATTTTAGCTCTGGAATCATATAAAAACCCCCATGAATGCTCTGTTTTTGCCATTTAGACCCCTGATGAGGGCTGATACCTCACATTAACCCTTGGGACATCATGTCAATTCACAAAGACACCCCCAAACCTGCTGTAATTGGACAAACTACTTTAGGAAAAATCTGAATTCACTTTCCCCCCCTTTTTGCATGATTTCTTTATGCAAATTAAACCCTGTCACAATCTGTTCTAGCAACCTAGCCCTTGAGACCTGCTGAAATGTAACAGATTGACCCCTACACATGCTGCTAATTACTAAAATGCCCCTGGCTGGGATGCAAATGCAAAATTCACCCTTGAATAGTGCTGAAATTTCAGTTTGCCCCTGCCCTATGCTGTATGAGGTATGCACACCCATGTGCAGCTGATAGAAAATTTCAAAAATGCCCCCATCTAACTTCTACTAGCTAATGGTTTTCCATAACCACCCCTAAAACATGTTACAATTTACTTAGGACCCAATAAAAGCAAATTTCATAACACTTTTACATTAACACACACATAGAGTATAGAAATTGGGAATCATCTCGTATGCTAGATATGTAAGTTATTAGAGAGTATTGGAATATCTTCGTCTTATTCATTTTTCCCGTTATTTTTCCTTCCCACTCTCGATTGGCATGGACAAATCAGCCCCCGAGCCGATGCTGGACCTGCAAGCCCAAGACTTCGACGACCCCGAGCCGCAACACTTCTCGAGAGGCAAGTGCCCTTGACCATTTTGCACCTTTTTAGGATTTTAGTTAGAATTACATGCTTAGGTCTTAAATTGAATCCCATGTGTTGGTTGTTTACTAGTATTTCCAATATTTGCCTTGTAGCCGGGATGGGTAGTATAGGGTTTACCTTTATGTCATTATTTTCATTCTTAGCCCTGCTTAGTAGATGGTATGGGAGTAATTTACATTAATGTTATATTATCATGATCATTGAGATGTTGTGTGGAGATATATGTATATGGTATATATATATGGTGATGTATGTGGTGTATGAGGTGGGTAGTGTAGGGATCTAGCAGGCTGGAGGGTTACGGTGGGTGCTGAGTGCACGAGACTCGGGTTTGTGGTTAGTTAGCCTGTGTAGATCCTAAGGACCGGTTCGTGAGACCTGTCAACTGGCTTATACAGTGCCACCACAAGAACTGTTATGGGGCAGTGTGGCCAATTAAGTTGTTCCTATCTTTCCTTGTGTACACCAGAGAGATGTGTAAGTGGCGCAAGAGGGGGCTTCTGCAGTAGAGGTTTCAGAGTGTCGCAGCGGTGAATCCTTAGCGGGTGTGCACGGGTTGGGTAGTGCAATGTAAAGGCCTTGTCGTGTACTCCTGGCCCCACACCATAGGGAGTGTGAGAGGGCGGAAAGGAGTTTCTTGAGTCGCCGACGGGTGATGAAAACACGACTTGTGGGTAAAGAGTACAAACTCTGCAGAGTCAAAACTGTCTAGAGAGCCGTGCTCACGGTCAAGAGCGGGCTGGTAACTCTCTCATGATTAGCGTGGGTTGGTTTGGTGTGGTTTGGGATGGTGGTCGGGATTGAGATATTACAGTGATAGTGGAGATCACTTGGAGATATGGTTGGGTTGGGCGGGGATTGTCACTAAACAAATAGGATGCTTAATAAAGCTAAGGAATAGGTTGCGTAGTGCAGGAGCCGTGTCTAGCCTCCCTTGATTTATGTCTCATCATGCATAAATTTTCCCACACTTGGTGAGTATATTATTGTACTCAGGCGTTTGCCTTTTTTCTTTTCCGTGCTGCTCAGGACCCGAGGAGGCCGCTGAGGACGATGTGGACGATGACTTTGACCCCGATGCGCAGATCTAGGCTGGCGTACCGCCGGACGGCGCCTGTGAAGCCCACTTTAGATTTTCCGCTGTCATGATGTACTTTTCTTTTGAGCCCTTGAGTCATTTATGTACTCGGTTGATGTAATCGCCGCACTTGGCTTAATATTAATAATGATACATTGCTCTTATTCATCTCGTGTGTGAAATGATTTGATTCTGGCACACACGGGGGTACGCTTGGTGACTGTTGCAGGTATCGGGCCTGACACTTAGTTTTGGGCGGAAGAGCCAGTGCATGCGCTGCTGCCCTCTCGACGCTGGCCACGGACTCCGACGGCCGCTGCAGGACGTGCGGCTGGGTGAGGCAGCCGGGCCACGTCGTGAGCACGCCCGGCGCCCACAGCTCCCGGAACGCCGCGAAGTGCACGACGCAGGTCCAGAGCAGCACGGTGCTCGCGCGCGCCACCCACAGCCTCACCCGCGCCGGCCGCAGCGCCTCCTAAGCGAGCTGGATACGCGAAGTTTAGTGGTATTTTTCCAATCGAGTACAAGTTCAGTAGCATAGATCTAATTAACCCTTGATAGAAATATGCTTAAAACGATTTAGCTGAGCTAGGGAAGAAGATTCATGTGTTACTCTTCTGCCGACCAAGGGACCAAGCGGCAAAGCGATGCACGCGGAAGCGGGCCCGGACCACGCACAATGTGGCAATGGACACACCCCCTCTGCGCGACTGCGCTCAACTCCTCAACGATTCCATGATTCCAATCAACGGTGCGTGCAAAGCCCATCTCCGGCGAGAGAACCCCACCGTGCGGCCTAACCCAGTGATCAAACCACCACCACCATCTCCCCCACGATCGCGTCACATGCCATCCACCACCCCGCGGCCTAATTCCGGCCCACCGGCGTCGGCGCGGTGGCCACCCGTCCTCCGGCACACGGCGCTGCTGCCTCACTGCTCCGTAGCCCGTACCGAATCGACCGGCGGGGGGCATCAATCGATACAGTTCAACCAGTGCGCCTGTTGTTTCTGTATGCCGAGGAGCCGTTCAGCCGTTGGATCCGGTCGCGTCGCATGCTCGCACAGAAGATTCGTCACGGGCGTGGCTTTATTTCACCGGCGGTCTACCGCCGCGCCCATGCTGTGGCGTCGTGCGGCACTGCGTGGCTGCAGCGCCTACCAGTGGCACAGTTCCATCAACGTCCGGTGGTCAGTTGGCGCCTCCCGCCTTGGATTGGATGTTCTCCATCTCCATCCACCGCGGCGGTGGCCGACACTGCGCACGCACATCGCCGAGGAGGGGACGAGACGAGAGCACCCTGCCACTGCCAGAACACTTCTCGCAGCAGCAGCTGCTGCACCTGCAGTCCTGCACGATGCGGTGCGGCACCAGTCCACCGACGCGTGCGACGAGGGGCAGGTGTAGTGGCGCTGGTCCACGAGGCAGTTACATACAGGGAGCGGAACCGGTACGGCACGGTAGGTACAAGGGGGTCACGGTCGTGATGGCCACGGACGCGTACGGCACCGCCCCGGCACAGGACACACCGTGTCTTCTCGGTGGCTGATAGCGGCGCGCCGGCCGCCACTGTGCCGCGGTCAAATTGCGGTGACGCGTGCGCCGATAACTTACCGGCTCCACAGTTCACACCACCTCACCACCCACTTCACGGTACGCGCCCGCCGCATGACCACGCGCGCGACACCGAGCCGGTGACGCGTCGGCCCGGCGGTAAAAGGGAGATCTGTGAGAGTTTAGCCGGACCTGCTCCACCGACCCGGCGCCGGTGCCCATAAACTCGAGAGAGACCGGCGTGACCACGAGAGGAGCAGGAGCTGTGACGCAAACGCACGCCTGTGCCGTTCCATCCATACGCCGCCAGCTACCTAGCTAAGCTTAGCGAAGGAGCCTGCTGCTCGCAACCCGCCGCGGCGCCGCGCATGCAGCAGGAACCCGCCGGGCGCCGGCGCGCGCCGCCGTTCGCGGGCGTGGACCTCCGCCGACCGAAGGGCTACCCTGCGCCGTCGGCGGCGGTGGAGGCAGAGGAGCAGGCGAAGGCTGAGGCGCCGGCGGGTGACCCGTGCCCGCGGTGCGAGTCACGGGACACCAAGTTCTGCTACTACAACAATTACAACACGTCGCAGCCGCGCCACTTCTGCAAGTCCTGCCGACGCTACTGGACCAAGGGCGGCTCCCTCCGCAACGTCCCCGTCGGCGGCGGCACGCGCAAGAGCTCCTCGTCAACATCGTCCTCGCCGGCCGCGCCCAAGAGCCCCAAGCGGTCCAACAACACGAAGCGCCGTCGCGTGGCCCCGGCACAGGACCCCGCGCCCAGCCCCGCCTCCAACGCCGCCAGCGGCGTAGTTGACGGAGCACCGACGACGCCTGCGCCGTTGACGACGGAGGCCGCAGCGACGGTTGCCGCGGAGGATCACGCCGCGCGTCCGGCAGCGGAGGGCGGGTTCAACAACACGTCGGCGGCGGTCAGGCTCGGTGTCACAGATGTCAGCGGCGGCGGGAAGGAGACGACGGAACAGGCCCAGTTCGAGTGGCCGTCGAGCTGCGGCGACCTGGGTTCCTTCTGGGGCACCGGCGTGTTTGCCGACACCGATCCGGCTCTGTTCCTCAACCTGCCGTGAGCCCGGCCGGCGGTGAGGAAGCTGTGTGGTTGAGTTGGTCAAACATCATGATCGAGATGGTGGGCGGGTGCAAAGCCTCAGCTGGCTGTAGTTTGCTGAGTGATCTCTTATGTCTGCTGATTTCCATCGCCGTTTCTTACTTAGATCTGAAGGCTAACTTGGTAGTGCTCTCGGCATAATCCTTGTCGCGGGTTTCATATTTGTTCTTCATGCCCAGAAAAAAAAATACGAGTTGTAAGAACTGTTGCACAGAGAATGGCTGTTCATCCTTTTCTCCTCTTTTTCTCCTTGGTAACGGATCCATTTACTACTACTACTATATCTTGTTAGTATACTTGTATAATTTGCAATCCTTTATAACGGCTCGACGACTAGAAGTGTTGTTATTTGAAACTGCTCGTCATGTTCTCTAGGCCAAGCATGCCATGCCATTTTTTGGAACCTTAAAACTAGCATTATCGAACTGTTTATGTGAAAACATCATCGATCGTGTTCTAGCTAGTTTGGTCGCCAGTTATCTTGACATTTCTTAATCAGAAGCACTGGCGGCGTGAACCATGCATTCGTGTCGTGGTCGAGCACACGCATCCGGCCGAGGTCACGCGGCAAGCCGGGAATTATTACTTAGATTCGGTGATGGTTGGCTCTGCTCGTACAAACATGCGTGCACAATGATGCAGCGGGCAGCAGCAGCCGGTCGAGGTCGACTGCTACGCTACACGATCGTCTACGTCAAGCGATTCGATCGCGGCATTGTTTGGCGCGCACGGACTACGGCGGCCGCGCCGGTGTGACGTGCGGCACGGGGCTCGAGTCGAGGTCCCCGCGTGTGCGTTCGGTTGGACGTCGGCGTCGTGGGTGGCGTTTTGAATCGCGGGCCGCGGCGGACGCCCCGACAGCTCTTTGATTCCGACCGCGACGCCTCTCGATTCCGACGGCGACGGGGCGCGGTGCGCCGCGTCAGGGGCGTGTCAGGGTCGGTCGTCGCCGCGGCGACGTGTCGGGGCGCTGTTCGCGCGTCGGGGCTCGGCCCCGCGCCGGGTTCGCGTCAGCGACAGCGCATAGGTACGTGCCCATGCGCCTCTATTCTAGCGTCCTCCCACTCGTCGCTTGCTCCGGCGAGCGGCATGGTGCGGCGTGACACAGCGCGGCTGGCTGCCGGCCGGTGTGTTGCTTCCTCCGTTGCAAGGCGCTTTTAGTTTTTTCCTTGTTAGCATGAAGGTCTACCAGAACATTATGCCTCTATATTTCTTGCTATGTTTTTGGACATGTTTCATAGCTTCGGTCCGTAGTTTGAGTAACAGAATCATTAATTTTCAGAAATTAACATATCATTTTAACCAATATATTGAGTATCAAATTTATTTCAATATTTATGTAATTGTTGTCAGTTACTTTTTCTTTTTACAAGATTATATATTTACTATTGAAAGGAACTTGTTGATGTATTGATTACGGGAAAAAATTGCAAATTGTAGTCATTTGTTATAGATTCGATGACCCAGAGTATAGGTTAAAAAGATATGTTAATTTCATATGTCTAAAAATTAACAACACGATTTTAATAATTTAGATCTGAATGACTCGTCTAGTAAGATCAACTGTTGACTTGAATCCGTGAGTGGACTAGCAACTTATTCAAGTGTACCTAACAAATAGAGGGGACGACTAGAATGCAAACAATTTCATGGTTCAATTGTTCAAAAATCTCTCCTGGTCCACATGATCTTCATTCTCAGTTACTACATTTTTGCACTTAAATCCTCTCACCTAGCAACATCAACCGGAAAAATGAAGTGTACACACTATTGCTAGATGGGAGGGTTTAAATGCAAAATTGCAGTGACCATAGGTTGAAGATTGGTATGGTATATAAGAGATTTTTGCAGGATCCTATTATAATATTATTTGCATTCTAGTTGTTCCTCACTTACAGTTGAATGTTTTATTCTCAAAAATACACAAGGAAAAAAACTAAAACAAACTTCAGCCTTAGTTTGTCCCGTTTAGCTAAAATCAAGATGACACACATTACGGTTTAAATGGTTTCCCCAATGCAATTTTGATGTAAATCATTGAAATTAAATTTTCATGAGATGATAAATCTTGAAAATCCCAAAGGCATTTCCATCATTCAACAATCAACTATATACAGTACTTAAAAAGCATATTCGGACCCTACAGAATTTAATAGAGAATGGTGGATGCTGACCCCACTGAAAAATATTGGTCGTTAACTCCTCCTTCTCCCTATAGAAAAATATTAAAAAAGAGGCCCAAAATCTAGAAGAAATCTAAATTTATATGGGCCCAGTACCTAGGTAGTGGTAGTGTTTTACTACGTAATTGCATCCGGCCATTTCACGGGTCAACGACGGTGCCTGATAGATTTGGTCCACAACTCTCCGTAATTCAAGACCCAGAGCTCGTCCCCTGGCGTCGCCGCCGCTGCCTCGGCAGAAGAAGATGGCAGAGAAGCCGACGGGTCCTACCTCCAGGATGAGGACCCGAGGTGGTATCGCGTCCTCGGCACCCTCCTCCAGGTCTCCCATCCCTCGATCTGCATTTTCTCCGCTGTTTCGTTTGCATCATTTTTAACTTGTTTCAGCCATTGCTCTGTGTTTTCTTGATGCAGAAGGTTATCTTTGATATCGTACACCCCGAATCCGAATCATGCGAAGAAGGTGCATTCTCGTTGGTCCCTTTTGAAATATCTGCAACTTTCCTCCGAGCTTTTAGCTTTCAGAACGAGCTGTTTGTTTTGTTCCGTAGATGGTGAGGTTCTTGTATTATTTTTCTAGTACCAAGTTGTGCTACAGAAGGTGCTGTGCTTGGGCACTGGACAGTGCATTGATGAACTGAAGTGTGGAATTATCCTTAAATAATGCCACTGGGGTTGCCGAATATGTATGTTACTGTGGTACTCGGTGGTTGTTGATCTACACGGACATCCCCATGTGCAGGTCCCAGATCCAAAGGTTACGAGGACAACAAGAACCACGCCTGCTAAGAAGCGACCACAAGTGGATCAGGCACAAAAGCGGAGAGAAGAGCTTGCTGCTCTGCAGGAGCAGCTTAATGGCCTGCAAAAGAAATTGCTTGAGAAAGATGAGGCCCTGAGATCGGCTGAGAACTTAATTGTCCGAATCAGTGGGGCGAATGAAGCAGTTGAAGAATTGAGGGGCCATCTTTCTGAGAAGGAGTCATTGATCGAATCTACTGGTTCTGAACTTCACGGTGCAAAGGTGATTGCAGATATTACTTTTAGAAATGACCGCATTTCATTCAAAATACTGTGATTATTAGACCAGTTATGCAGAACTTCCATTCAAGAAAGCACTACCCATGCTACTGCATTTGCAAATGTTGAACGATTTAGTACTTTGTAATGTGGTTGCACTTTTTTATTTTTTAGGATATAATTTTGTTGTATGCTCTGTTGTGATCTTTTTGGCATTCTGCTCTAAATACTAGTGCTTTAGATGTACATCATCTTTCATAAATCCGTGATGCTTCTTGTCCTTGATGGCTAGTCCTACATCATTTCATGTTTCTTGTCGACCGACAGTGAAGAAAGAAACTCATGATATTGAGTCTATATTATTGCCTGGCATTCCATTTTTTATGGCTTCAGACAATTCATATGCTAACAAAAAAGACTTGCCCCCTTATAGTTTATTCTTAGAAATATCTGTTCCAGCAGATAATTTGTGTGCCTCAACATCCTCCTGTCGTTTGTGAAGTTTATTGCTATAAATGACAGGTTTGAAATAGCTGATCCTGTAGCTTGTGTTTGTACTCATCCTATTGTGATAGGCTTGTTTCTTCTGACTTTTGTATTTATGCTCTATGCCATATGATCGATCATATATCTTGCAGAATCACCTAATTACATGCTTAATAACATAATAGATTGATATTAATTTGTTGCGTATTTTTTTCTTTGCAGATTATGCTAGCAGAGAAACAGGCAGCACTGGAGAAGCTGGAATGGGAGGCAAATGTGTCAAATACAAAGGTGGAAGAACTCCAAGTAGATGTAGCTTCTATGGACGTTGAAGTTTCTGCCCTTATGAAGTTGTTCAGGGAAATATCAGAGAATGGCCGAGCCCTGTATCCGAGGGATAGGACTGATGAATCATCTTTGGAATGTGAGCCAGTTCAACTTGATGTAAGTTAATCTTGTTCTAGTTTCAACACAATATTTTTTTGGATAAAGTTGTACTCCCAGAATCCAGATTGATGAAAATGTGCGCGGAGTCTGTTTTCTTTTTGAATTCTAAACTCTTACGTGTTGCCCCTATTGACATGGAACAGGACGTGGTTGGTGATATTAACACTAAGAAGATGGACCAGGAAATTTCAGCCTACATGTTGGCTCTGGCAGCAGCGAAAGAGAATCCTACTGATGAGTTCCTGAAAGCGGTAACTGAGGCAAGATTAAGACTTCAAGCTTTTGTACTCTAACCAGATTCAGGTGCCATGCAGCCAAATAAGCAACTTCAAGAGCTGACAGTGCTCACTCAGGGTCTTGCATTTGTAAAGGATCTGTGTGATCTCATTTTGGATCTGACCAACGCCTCAGAGCACGTTGTAACTTGTAACGCCATGTACTGTGGACTCTGGTGTACATGACTGAACCTCTTCGTAGATGTCATTGTGTACCTTACTATCAGTGAACTTATGGTACAACAACTTGTCTTAATGGCTGAAAGATTCTTTTCTTTGACAGTTGTGCCATATGTTATTCGTGATCTGATAAGATCATGCCATTGCACATATACTCAGTTTTGTCAATAACGTCGATGATAACGTGTTACCTCTAGCAATAAGCTCAGGCACTCAATTTTGTGCTCATCCTCACGATGAAGCTTTATTTTATTATCGTACTCAAGCTCTGCCTTCCTACCATCACGCATCTCCTGCTCCTATTACCGCAACTCCTTGTCCATCTCAAAATACTCTTTCTCTCTCTCTCTGATGTAACTTTGTGTCATTCCACTGCTTATACTCATAAATAGGAGAAGACTGGAATTAGTCATTTGAGTCAACATGACAACAGTACCACCAATGTGATATATGAAATTCTCGTAGCCGTTGTGCATTTGGTCAGTGCTCATGAGCATAGTTGTCACGCATCCAATACTCCGCACGGTTGTACTTGCCCTTGAACTATCATAAAAAATGTGAGCTCCTAAATATTTCGCACTGTCTTTGGTGACAGTAGTGGTAAATCGTGGCAAAGTTTCACTTTGGTGACAGTCCCACCTAGCCACCTCCACGGGTCAACAAAACAACTGTGTTTTTACAGAAGCTCTGTACGTAGCTACTACTTATCACCAAATTGTTGGGACAGTCGCCGGAAAACGATTTTCTGGTAGGTTATTATGCAAACGTACGTCCCCAAAACTTGCGTCCCGATCCTCACGGCCCCACCACCGCCTGCTCTTGCACACCTACGCGACCGCGCGCACGGACCGTGCCAAAGATAGCCACACCGTCTTCGTCTCGCTCCCCGTATAGCTCGATCGACCAGAGTTTCCCACCGTCGCGTTCCCCCTGTCGCGCCGTCGAACCACGCCCGAAGCTAGCTTCCCGGCCCAGCCGATCGAATAAGCTAATCAAAGACCACCAGCACGTACCATGGCCCGCACGCCCGCACTCGCCGGCGGCCTTCTTGCCGTTAGGGTTTTGCCGTCGTCCTTGCGATCGCTGTCGTCGCCGTCCACGCGCAGGCGCCAGCCGCCTCGCCGGAGCCGCCGTTCAGGTCAGCGTCTCCCTCCTCCGCGCCGTCGAAGGCACCGGCCGGTGCACCCACCGCGATGGAGACGGAGACACTGTTGCTGGCCCCCACCAAGGCCCCGGCACTAGGCGGTTCAGCAGGCGCCCCACGGGAACACGCGCCCGCCGCGGCTCCGGCCTATGCACCCTTTTTCGCGAACGAGCCACCGGAGGAAGCCCCGGTCGGCGCCCCCCATATCGCTCTGGTCCCTGCCGCCGCCGGTGCCTCGCAAGAATACGCGCCCTCCATGGCACCGGCCGCCTTTGCTCCCCTCGGCAGCGAGTGGCCGGAGGAGGCTCCGGCGGGATCCCCGTGGCCAGCCTCGGCCGAGATGGCAGCCGCCCCGTCCTCCGAAGACTACGACGTATTAGAAGAGGAGACTCTCGCGCCCGCCGCCGCAGAGGGCCGCCCGTCGGCCGGGGCCACCAGCGACCCGACAACCGAGGCGACCGTCTCCTCGTCCCCCGCGGAGGCTCCCGGCCCCGCGTCTTCCGACGACGCCAGCGGCGCGAGCACCACGACTACCCGTTGCAGCCTCGTGGCCGTCGCGCTCCTCGCCGCCGCCATGTCCGCGGTCGTCGCTGCATTCTGAGGTGAACGCGAGATGGCGACACGAGGCGCCCGCGTCACACGAGCGATGGAGCTCGATCGGAGGGGAGGGTGGGGCATGCATATGTATGCATGCGCGGCGCGGGGAGGGATGTAGACCATGCTTCTCGTGGAGGGATCACGATCGGGTCATGCTTGTCCGTGCACGGACTGACTATTTGATCCAAGCGGGCATGTAGACATCTGGGACACATTTGTCCCTCGAGCATGGATGAACTGTAGCTGTACAACAGTGGAGTTGTTTCTTCTGCTTCTGTCCAATGTCGTATTGAACGATGATGTCCATATGTGCAGATCAAGGCATCACGGATCTCGAGTAATTGTCCTGATGCGCCCTCTGCTAGTCTGCTGGCTGGGTCCATGCGCGCAACAGGCCGTAGCCGAGCACCGTATATCACCTCATTGGACCACCACGCTGCCATAACACTCCGCCGGCGTAAAGCCCGGCATGGCACGCGACGAGCCCCATGGACGTATGCGCGCTCCCCTCTTTCGGCGGCGGCGGCTCCCTATTTGTTGTACCAGTACGACTTGTCTTTGCTTGCCCGCAAGCAGTGGCTAGCTTGCCTTGAACCTTTGACAGCGCACGGCGTGAGTCCCTGGCCAGTGGGTCCAGCTCGCTCGCGCGGCAGAGCAGCGGTGGGGCAGGTTCGAAGCTTCGGCGGACACGTTACGTGAGCGCGGCCGTCGGATGGAGCGAACTGACCGGTACTAACCGCTCAGGATTAACAGCTGGCTCCCGTGTCCCGACGTTGGCATCGGATTCGGAGCTGTTTGGGCTTTACCTGTGATCATCCCGCGCCCAGGATCCGAAGGAAAGCGACACCGCCCAACGGTCATTCTGCCAGCCGAATTTGGTGAACCCTGTCCAGGGAGAAGAAAAACAAAGCACCGGCTCATAGCCTCACCGTCACTCATCAGTATCTTTAACTGAGGGGCACGGGGAGCAGTTCAGATGGCACGCCATGTAATGTACGAACCAGGTTAGAACAAATTGAAATCGGCGAGAATGTATATATGTATGTCGAGCGAAACCAATTGCATCACCGTGCAAATCTATCAGCACGTTGCCTTCTCACACCGAAATGGTGGCCGTTGGGATCCGCGTCCACGGCGGTTGATGGCAGTTGAGGAACCCATGGACCGGTTCTAGAGGCCGATATGACCTTTACGGAGCAGCAAACTGCAACGATATCTTGGTAAACGTGCGCCTTGGCTCTTCCTACACGCTACGCTACCTTAACAAAAGCAGCAGATTCACATTCACAGGTATAGCCCGGTCCAAAACCACGGTTGGGATGCGCTACGAACTCGTTCCAAGCTGGTGAAAAGCAAGATCTGAAGAAGGATGGGCGACTGCGTTTTGCCCACATTGCTCCACCTTTTCGCCCTCACGGCAGATCATTGCAGCTAGTAGCTGCTACTCACGGGCCGTCTACGCCGTATAACCATCTCACGACTAATGTGGGTATATGGGATTATGGCAGCAGGACGCAATTAGTAGCCGTCTGTGCATTTTATACCCCTCGTTGGGCCTACTGCTCACTGTTCTTGCCCAGTAGAAACGGTAAGACATGATGCTTCTCCATTGATTGCTCCTCGCACGCTCCAAAACATGATCATATCTTAGCCCTTTTTATTGATTTGTTCTCTCTCGTTGCCAACGGAGCAGGCTCGAGCGACGAAACGGATGGACGCTGCGTGCACGGACGTGGAGGGATACATGGGGACTAGTAGTTGCTAGCTGGCGTGCACTTGGGGTGTTTGCTTCTGCAGTAAACTCCAACCTAGTATCTGCCACACGACACGCGGGAATGTCAATGTCCAAACGAAACTGGTCGAGGCAAGGAGGGCGAAAGGAAAGTAAATGGAAAATGGCAGGCCTTGCAATTAGCTTGATGTCCAGGGGCGTTACGCTGTCCGTTGTACCCAGAGCTAAGTGCAAAGCAGCACGTAGTGTCCTTACTGCTGCCACTCGCCCACTCCCCTCACTCACTCCCACGCCGCGCACGCAAATCACTGCGCCTGCACGCTCCAGCTACTCGCCACGCACAATGCGCCTCGCCGACGCCCTCCTCCTCTTCATCCTCCTCGGCCTCTCGGCGGCCGCCACGCCGCCAGCGGCGAAGCCCCCCGCGACGGCCCCTCCGGCGCCGCCCGACGTGATGGCGGCGATGGCGAAGGGCGGGTGCAAGGCGTTCGCGGACCTGATCGCGGCGTCGCCCGAGGCGTCCTCCACGTACAAGTCGGCGGTGGAGGGCGGCGTGACGGTGTTCTGCCCCTCCGACGACGCCGTCAAGGCGTTCATGCCGCGGTACAAGAACCTCACCGCCGACGGCAAGGCGTCGCTGCTGCTGTTCCACGCCGTGCCCGTGCACTACTCGCTGGGGAGTCTCAAGTCCAACAACGGGCCCATGAACACGCTCGCCACGGACGGCGCCGCCAACAACTACAACTTCACGCTGCAGAACGAGGGCGACGTCGTCACCATCAAGACCGCCGCCTCCGCGGGCGGACCCGCGCGGGTCAAGTCCACGGTGCTGGACAAGGACCCCGTCGCCGTCTACGCCATCGACGCCGTCGTCGAGCCGGTGGAGCTCTTCAAGATCGCGCCCTCGCCGGCGCCGGCGCCAGCACCGGCAGCCGACGCGCCCAAGGCCGGCAAGGCCGCGCGTCACCCGACGCCCACCGTGGCGGACGCGCCCGGACCCTCCGCGTCCGACGAAGCTCCGCCGGAGGACCAGAAGAAGGAGGCTAAGAAGAGCGCTGCCGCCGGCGCGCCGTGCGTCCGGTGGCTTGCGGTGGCCGCATTGGCGGCCTTGGCCGCGACCTCCACGTTAGCTTGATGACTGATGAGGGGCTTTCCCCGCATTTATTCTCTTGTCTTTCGCGGTGTTGATCCGTTGGCGTGATCCCGGTGTGTTGGTGTGCTTGCAAGATTTTTGTGCTTCTTTCCTTCTTGGAAGGAAATAGTGTATGCGTGCTTACAAACTTTTTGTTGTATCTTACGTAGATGTTTTCTTTTCTGCTTTTTTTTGCTACTACTAGCCCTGGTGAGGATGAAGTGTGTATTCCTAGTTCAACAGAGAGCTGAAGCGTCTATCTTGGCGATTGCGATCCGAATGCTGATCTTGGCTGCCATCGAGCATCGCGTGGCTTCTCGTCGCAACTGTTAGTGTTACTAGCATCGTTGCAAAACTTGTACTCCTACTACTCGTGAAAAAAATCTGAAGTGATTACGGTCTTCACCGGAGAGCATAAACAAATGGATCGTCGCTGCAGGATGCCTTTGCCCTGGACAGAGCGCCGCTTCTGCGCATTCATTTCTTGCGCCTCCCGCTGTCGGTGGATGCGATTCTTCCGCCTCGCAGCTCGCAGGTCAAACAAGGCAACGCCACGCATCAAAAGTAATTGCAGTAGCAACAGTAAAAATACTATACTAGTGGAACGAGGTGGTAACTGTTTGGAAGAGGGACACGAGGTCGATCCAGGCGAAAAAGCGCGAACCGCGAAGGGGCAGGGGGCGCGCATGAACTGCCCTTTCCCTTTCGGCCCAATCTGTGGCGATGAGCAGATGAAAGTGTAGCCTGTACAGTGCACCACCGACGAAGCGGGTGGGCCCCCATCACTGACACCACCCACTGGGTTCCGAACGTAGCCCACGCATCAGGTATCGTTGCGCCAAGGCTTGTACTGTCTGGAACCTGTCAAACCAGCCACACGCACACGCAGCGGAAGTTAACGAAAGGGAAGACCGGCTGACCAGTCAACTGCCATACCAATGCACGGCCAGGAGAGGACGAGCACAAGCTCACCGACCGCGCAGAATCGTGAGTTTCAACTGCAAGCGCGCGCCGCCGCTCAGGCAATGGGTGGCCGGGGACCGTGGCCTAACAATGAACCGCCGCCTTCCCGTATATAAAGCCCCGGCGCGCGCTCGTACGTCAGTCGCATCGCAGACCAGCAAAAGCCGTACACCCGCAGAGACGTACGGAGCGAACTGCTAGCAGCTGAACCCCGAGAAAGCACGCACCCCAGCCATGGCTCGCGCGGCGCTGGTCCTCGGGCTCCTCCTCCTCACGGCCGTCGCGGTCGCGCCGTTCGCCGCCGAGGCGAAGAAGAAGTCCGAGGAGAAGGAGGCGGACACACCTGCCGAGGCGCCGGCCGCCGAGGCGCCGGCTGCCGACGCGCCCGCGGAGGGACCCGGTGGCCCGGCGGCTGCCCCCGGTCCGTCTGAGGGCATCGAGGGCCTCTCGGACACCAGTGACGACTCCGACAAAAACTGACCAAATGGTGCCTCCGAGTGACCCGTCTGATCCGGGGCGAATGAAATCGACGGAGTATTGGCATGTTAGGATGGTCAACCTACGAATCTGTTTCATTTCGTTTATTCGTGATGTTTGAATTACATCAACTTTATGCGTTTTTTTTGTAACCGTAATGTTTAGTAAATAACATGTTCGACGTTCATGTCTCCGCGGTTGGGCTTCTTGAAAAGCTAGTACTATCTCCGTTCCCCGGTTATTGAGGGTTTGGTTGATCAGGAATGTAATTCATTGACCGAATGATCAATCAAGCTATCTCCTACTCCAAATAAAAAAAGATAGTACGTCATCATTTTCTAAAAAAAAGAGAAAAAAACGGCAACATCTTTCATGGTTCTCTGAATATACTGTTCATTGGGAGTTCATAATATAAAACGGAGCCAGAAGAGTTTAAGTTTCACAAGCTATGGTTCCTTGACGTCGCCTTGCGCAGATCACCGATCAAACTGGCCTCGCCTCGCGCGCGCCCGACCACCAACCACCAAAACAGCCCTCACGCACGCGTGCACCTTCGCCGTCCTCCTCGCGCGCGTATTATATACCAGATTTCTCATTTCTCCAGCCTTCCGTCTTCTCCCGTCCTGCCACAGCCCCAGTTCTCTCCATTGCCGCCCACGCCCGGTGCTGCACGTACGAGGCCAGCGACTGATCATGTCACGCGCGCTCGCCCTCGCGGCCCTCCTGCTGGCCGCCGCCGTGGTGGCCTCCGCGGCCGGCGAGGGCTCGATCCCTGGCGCCCAGGAGTTCGCCAGCGCCGGCGCCAAGGGGTCCGCGATGAAGTCGGCCTTCACCTCGGCCGTAGGAGCCGACCCCGATCCCGCTCCGTTCGGAGGCATGCCGGTCGACCCGGCTCCCGACGCCCGCGGCTAGGAGCACGCGCCGTTCCGTCAACGCGTCGCGGCGTTGCCTCGATCAAGACGCAAACCGCGTCGTCGAGTTCATCCTGTGCCTTTTGTGTTTCTCTAATCTCTATTGTTCGGGCTCTTTCTTTGATTCTTGCGAGTTGTGACGCAGCAGCGAGAGCAGTCAGTGCGTCAACGCCACAGCTGACCCTTTGCGGTCCAGTGTAGCCGCATAATGCAAGCCACGCTGCTGCTGCTGCTTAATTTCCGATGTAAAATAAATCGACTACTGATTGTGCTCGAACTTGTTATGTACTCATACGATCAAGCAGGGTTTTGACAAGCCTGGCATCTAATCAGGATCGAGTACATGCCTCTGATCCTAGAGATGACGGATACGAGTATACGACGTACTCCCTCCCGGGCATAAAAAATTGTCGTTCTACATAGAAGCCATGAGTGCACAAAAAATTGACGTTGAAGCAGAACCGAGAAGTTTGTCTCGTGAAAAACATAATAAACGTGTGGTATTGTGTGTGGCTAGAAATTGAACCTGCATGAGAGGCCTGAGAACTAGTGAAGTAGACCAATCAAGCTATTAAAGTGACTACAATAATAATGAAAATAAATTTTATTTAATAATTTCTTGGTATGCGAGAACATGTCCAAAACAACAATTTTTTGTGCAGCGGAGAGAGTACCTATAATGGTTCGAACTCGAGTGCTTGCCATGTGAGAACGTAATGCCGCGTCCATCCAACACATCCCATGCACGCGCGCGTACAGATAGGACGGGATTTTTATACAGCCGCATGATCAATGAGTTTGAATACTTAAAAGTCTTGTCGCTGCTGTTCGGTTTGGCCTTTCTGCTTTCAGTATACGCGGAAAGATCTAGCGGATTGCTATGCTAGATAAAAAACTAGATGTATTGTCCTAGCAACATAGTATTTCTGTTCATTTCTCACATAGAAGATACTTCACGATGTGTGTATTTTTTTTAACATAATTTGATTTTGGCATTTTGATTTGGTAACCTGACCGCCGCACAGATCCCATCTTTCCCTTCGTTCCCCCTTTCCGATTCAAAATTTCCGAGCCCTCCGCCATCTCCACTCGCACGAACTAGCCGTTTCCCCTCCCACCTCCATGCCCAAACCCTAGCCCCCTATCGCCTCGCCTCGCCCGCGCCGCGCCAGCCATGGAGCAGCTGTTCATGCAGGTCTTCGAGCGCCGGGACTGGGTGGCCGCGCAGGTGCAGCAGCAGGCTGACTCCTACGCCCAGACCCTCGCCTGCACCCTCCTCGCCGCCGGCCGCCGGCCCCCAGACTGGCTCATCCCCTTCCGAGCCGGCGGGCCTCAGCAGGGTGAGCTCTTTCCACATTTCGCTTCCGCGTCCGTCGGGCTGGGTCCCTTCGGATTGGTTGGGGTTTGGGAACGGGGAGCATGTGATTGGACTGACCGATCGGGACTGGTTTGGATCGAGCTTGGACTTGGGATGTCTGATTGGCCGAGTTAGTATCTATTGGTGATTTGTGCCTGGAGCCGGTTGCCTGCCTTCTTTTACGTCATTTGCATCGGGCGATTCTGAGGTTAGGCGCCTGATTGCTATAGTCAATGTTAGGAGCAAGGAAAGCCACGCGTGGCTTCAAGTTTTTGTCTGCGCTGATCAGATAATCGGAGCAGCAATTTGCCGAAAACCAACAATATGGATGGGGTTTCGTTTCTTGCTTTTAGAGAAACCTAGGTCTTAGATTCCTGACGTGACTAACACCAAACACTACAATAGTTCAATGTGCATATTTTAGTTTGTTTCCGCCAGCATGTTGGAATCTTGCCATTTCACTTAGTGGAGCTTTAGCAAAAGACATGCAACTAATCGAAACAAGACCCGTCATCATTTCATTTTTTTTGTTGGCAGTACTAATTTAAAATATTTGAAGTATTGGACTGCATCAAAGTTGCACAAGTGCATTGCTATGTTGGTTGAATTTTCTGTATCATAATCTTTTGGTCCAGGCATTTTTCTGTTTATTCTTTCATACTTTCTTATTTGCATTTTTTCCCTATACTTAAAGACACCATTTACGTGTAGAACTGAATGGCAAACCAATTGTTCCTGGGTTAGTTTCCACTGGAAGTCAGATTATTACACCAGCAGCCAATAGGAATTTCTTCATCCCTCCAGCTATTCCTAGTACTTTTACCAGAAAATCAGAGGTTTCTGAGGCATATACTGAGCCAGTCAATAGTTGTGCTGTTCTCAGTACACTGGATGCCGACCAAAATGAAGAGCCCCAGCAAGAGCAGACTTTACTCAGCAAGGATCTTGTCAATATTTGTGTTGAGGCCAAAATTTTCTCAAGGATTCAGCGTTCCAAATCAAGGCAAAAGAACGTTGAAGATCACCAACATGGAAGGTATCAAGCTGCAAACAGTGGAAGCTGTGATGATAGACAAGATGGGATGAATAGCTTTAAACTTGGGGCTGTAGTGCCAAATAGGACTACTGTGTCATCATCCTCCAGATCACGTGGGGATGTTGCAAACAACGCTGAAACAACATCCTCATATCCAGGTCAGGCTAATGGTTTTCATGCCAGTCAGGGGAGGTCGACTGACTTCTTGAAGTGTCACGACAATCCTGGAAGCCAAGGAAACCAGTTAGATTGTTTGCCTTCACTGGCTTTAGAGGACAAAATTATGTGTTCTGATAACAACTCTTCCGCTAGAGATTTGAAAATTGTGCCACTTCCGCAGCACTCTGAGCTAAATATTGAAGATACTATGCACCATACAATGCCTGAAACTCATCTGTTGGTTGAACCAAAAAAACTTCATTTCGATGGCACTGAATCAGTTTGCATGGACATTACCAGTGAACAAACAGGGCAGCAACAGGAACCTGCTTTGGAAAGTGATGATTTTGGTCTTGCTGGTCAAAATCCTTTGAGTGAAGATCCACACCTTGATAACTTGTTTCAGGAACCACATTCCATGTGTATGTCATCATTTGATGGTCTTAATTCAGATTATTTGAAATCTGTCAATGCAGATCTGAAGCATAACCAAGGTTCGGAGACTGGCCAGCATGATCTTAGTGCCCTGCGTTCTCTGAATGAAGAACCATCTCTGAACTATTCCACTGAAGTACCAAGTTTTTTGGGTGATCCGTTGTTTCAAAAGACTACAATATCTGTTTCTGAAACCAGTTATAAACTTAGCCAAACTCAAGAAATGGGTCCGTTAAATAGTGATGAGACCAGGTGCTATGAAATACCTCATTCTGTGGTGAATCCACTGATTGAAAAGGATACATCACAGACTTTGGAAGATACTAAAAAACCAAAGAGCTCCAACCCTAAGTTTTCGCCTCCATCCAGTGGACCTCATCATTTAAACTTGCTTACAAATGGCACAAACGGCCGAGGCTCCTTAAGCATGTCATCTATAAGCGTAGTGCAACTTCCACCCAAAACTTTTACTTCTGATAATGTTTGTCAATCAAGCCCCTTGTCTTATGGAACTCATAGCTGTGGGACACATTCCAATGGTTTTGCTGCTGCAGATACCGTTGAATCTACAGAAAACATGTTATTGCAGGACCAGCATTTACTAGCCAGGTCATTCATGGAATTTAACGGGAGTATTGCGTATGCTGATGGTCCCTTGGACCATCCTCCTATTGACATGCATAATGAGATGCTAAAAGGAAACCCAGCATCTGAACTGGTAAACTGTCATTCAGGAAAGTTGGATGATCATGTGCATGTAAGCAATGCACATGATAGTTCTATTAAAAACAAAATTAACCGGGTTGTGGTGCCAAAAGTTATATCCAGTGTATCATCTGGTAGAACCAGAAAGATGAACAAAACAGAAAGGAGCAGTGCAACTCCTTCAGAAAAATGCAATGGAAGCCTGCGGCAAGAAGGTATCCTGACTGCCCCTGTGTCTTATCGTATAAGTTTTCATTTCTAGCAAAGTTTACTTTGCATATTCTTACATAATTTCTAATCTTCTAGGAATAGAACCAGATATCCCTCCCGTCGAGAATAATGTGCCAAACAATGTCGAAGCATGCACAGTGGATAATGTTGAGCACATGGAGTCTTCGCCGCCTTCTATCCAATACACTTTATGCAGTTCAGTATCATATGAGAAGAATAATCAGCTGCAGGCAGACAGAGAAGATGGTCGGAAGAGGTCAGTTGCAGATGGAGTTCAAGTGAATGGGGGTTCTTCGTCCAAAAGGAAAAGAATAAAATGCCAAGACACCAAACATTCCCATTCTTCTCGAACAAATTCATTGTCTCTGACCCATCAGGATGACATTGTCAGTCTTGTGGTAACTGCAGAAAATTTGTCAGGGAGATCACGACCTTCATGTCGTTACCCTCTAAGGAGTTCAGGATTTAATAAGTTCATGTCCCTCAAGCCTGAGACAAAAAATGCTGCAACTAACAACAAGGTTTCAGTTGCAAGTGACGTTTCAGAAACTTGGGATACTTCTCCCAAAATAATAAAGAATAGCCACCTAAACAATGTTGCCATCTGTGACTCGTCCAGCAGAGAGGCTTTATCGCCTAGTTTCAGTTGTAGCAACATCAGCAGGAGTGCAGTTAAAGGAATGCACTTCCAAAATTCTCAAGCTCAGTTCCAAACTAATTTTGATATTTTGCAATCTTTCGCTTTGCCAAGCTACTCTAATACCGTACCTGATATTGAGAAATGCTGCGCACAAGAGGTATGCGCCCAACAATTTTACCTATTCATTTCTGTTCTGAAACTGTATAAAATTTAATCTAAGGCTCTTCTTCAGATGACACTTTTGTTTGATAAATATAGTTCATTGGATGATTTTCTCTTATAAAATATAGTTAGACTTATCAGTAGCTGAATTCATTCGTTAGTGTTTTTAGCCTGTAGAGTTGTGCAATGTTCACTCTGAAAGCTTGCTATATTTCTGGAGTTGTTAGTGAGTTCCTGAGTATTGATATTTTTCCTCTTTGTTGCAGGAAAATCATTGCTTAGAAGGTGTGGACTTAAGTGTTAACATTTCAAGTGTGAAACATCAGGAAATTCAGACGGAAATTTTAGTAAATCAAGAAAATTATTCAGCCACTGGGTCATTAACTATGTTGCCGAGTCATGCTTTGGATCAACATGGTAAACAGAATGATCTAGTTGCATCAGCTCACAAGAAATTAAGTTTTGACTCTGGTGTGAAACTTGATCCAAGATATGAAAGTGAAGATCCAGTGAAATTCTTGTCTGATGCTACAATACCAATGCAGGAAGGTGATGAATCTGTTAACTGTAACAATATATTGCCAGAATTTGAATGCTTCGATGTTTCTCTTCCACTGGACAGCCCAACTACTGAAAAAAGGACATACAAGGCCCTTTGTGATCCCAGGCGATTTGGTACCTTAAGTTTAGATATTTCAAGTAAGTATAAGGTTGACACATTGAGTGGTATGCATCATCTAGTGGCAACTGTGTCAAAGAAAGCTACCAGCTGTTCATTCTCTGGTGACGCGAGACAACACAGCATGAGTAGTGATGAGAGTATAGCAGATATTTTTGGTTCATGTGGATTAGGAATTAGTCGTTCTTTTTTGCCTTCAGATATCATAGCTTCATGTTCATCAAATGATAACAATAAACATGTGAATGGTGAAAATCCATTGACCCCTGCAGTTGAAAAGTATAGTCTGGGAAAGCTTTCTGCGAGACTGGGATCAGTTTCAGAGCATATGGATTTGATACCTGAGTTTTCATGCTTCCAAATTGATGAAGACAGCGGCATTGCTGAAGAATATGATTGCCAAAACATGTTACCTGAATCTGAAGGTAACCAGGTGCAATCTGGCAGAAAAGCACTTCAGGATATCACTGGATTATGTCAAAACACTGAAAATTCTGCCCTTAATTCCTTAGGATTCATGGATACAGCTAACATGGACTTGACTTCAGAAACATGCAGCAGCAAACTCAATCAAAATTCAGGTCTCAAGAATGACCATAATAATAACAAGAAGCTCAAAGAAAGTAGTGCTTCTTTAGTTAAGAGAGAAGGGAAAGTGTCCCATTCCCTCCTCAACAGATTTTGCAAGACTGAAGAAACCGGTAATAGAAACCAAAGAAATACGAGCGATGCAAATCTTGGCAAGCGATCCAAAGCGAGCAATATTGTTGCTAACGTGGCATCTTTTATACCTCTTGTAAAGCCAAAGACATCCACAACAGCATTCGGTAAGTCTTATTTGCTACTTGCAGTATCTTATATATGTAAAAATTATCCTAAATCTATTTTGGCTACTGATCTTTTTAGTTACCCCCCCCTCCAACACACACACACCGTTTTTTTTCCTGGAGTGGTGGTCATGGAAGGGCCTCTGTAAATGTTTTTTTTTGTCTTGCAGTGAAAAAGGATGTTAGAGTGAAGGCACTTGAGGCAGCTGAAGCTGCAAAACGTCTTGAAGAAAAGAAACAAATTGAGCGTGAAATGCGCAAAGCAGCTGCAAAACTAGAGCGTGAGAAAATGAAGAAAGAGAAAGAGTCAAAGCAAAAACAGGAACAGGAACAAAAGAAGAAACAGGATACTGATATGGCAACCAGGAAGAGGCAGAGGGATGAGGAGGAGAGGAGGGAAAAGGAGAGAAAAAGGAGATGTGCTGAAGAAGCTCGAAAACAGCAGAAACAGCCTACAGAAAGAAAGCATGCTAGTGATGAGCTAGATGCCCACCCAAAAGTTTCTGTAAGTAGAAGCTATGTGATTTATTTCCACCCAAGTGTTTCTTAAAACATATTTTTTTTGTTCAAGTAACTCTGTCATTGCAGGATAACAAGGAGTTGCAAAAGAACTTGGTTGAAGCAGTGAAAAGCGAAGTAAAACCTGATGGAAGGGTAGATCTGGGAAATAAGGCCATCACAAGTAACAACAATATGGTGCTCGATGAGAGGCCTGCAAGTTCTGGATCTCATGCTGCAGAAAATATCAGAAATAGTCTTGATGAGGTATGTTCTGTAGTGTGCATGCACTGGTACTCCCAATATTTTAAGTCAAATTTGATCAACATATCCGTGAGCAAATAGGGGTTAGAAGTTTCTTCTCTGTTTTAGTTTTTTAAGTATTAGGATGATAAGCAGCAGGAATACAAACACTAGTTTATTTTTGGATGGGGAAAACAATGTCATTGTGATTCTAGGCTATGTTAAATTTTTGTTTAATAGCATTTCTTCAATGATAGCCTACCCCAACGTGCTTGGGACAAAGGCTTTGTTGTTGTTGTTGTTAGCATTTCTTCAATGAAGTTTCTAACGGTAAATTCTCTGTTCTGTGCTTTGATAAACTTTGGCCAGTCATATGTGATGACTCCATACAATGATTCAGACGACGAGGATGAAGAAGAAGAAGCATCAAGACGTAGAAAGAAACTGATGCCATCATGGGTTCGGTATGTATCCACCATCGAATCCCCTATTAGATATGTGCATGTGATGCCCAATGCGGCAGTGCCAAAACACTGGAGCCACAGCAGACCTCCTATTTGACCATTCTTGTGAAGTTTAACATCAATAGCATCTGCAGTCCTGTCGCTCTCAACAAAAGGGGCCATGGGAAAAAATATATTTATGTAATTGAGGAAATATATTCTTGGCCATGCTCGTTTGTTATTTTGCTCCTTGATGCCGCCTCGATACAATCATATCATCTCTGGAGCCTGCTAATTACATGTTCATTTCTGATTGCAGGGAAGAAAACTTGGTGAAGATCTTATTATCAGATAATCAGGCTTTAGATCCTAGGGAAATCTTTGCACAAAAGTGCTCCTTTAACCTATCTGATGGTAACATCGCATTCATCACTATCCTGAGCAATAAACTTTATTCTGGTAGCTGCCACTGGTGAGTTAGCTGTCTTCTGTCTGTTCTGTGCAGTTCTTCCAGTCCATGCTCCGTTGCGTGGTTTCAAATAAGCTTCCATTTGACGATCCACTGGCAAGATGACACTGCACCTTCAGACATCGCCATTATTTGTCAGCACTGATGTGTATAGGCTGATCGTGCATGTAGAAGGACGTTCTGGTGCCACTATGCAGTAGCTGCAACAATCTTTGTTGTACCTAGTTTAGTACATAGTTTTGATTTGTTCATTAAGACCTTTCTTGCACCTTACTTTATGCAAGAAAATGATAGTTCTTGTCCATCGTATTTAAACGATTATCGTGGTCACAATGAAACGATCTGTAGTCTGTATTCTATTTGATTCAGTACATTCTTGTCTCTGTCGCCATGAATTAATTTCAACAGTCAACACGAAAGAGAACTAACTCACAAAGAACTGATGTCTTGAAATGTTCTCTCTCTCTCTCTCTATATATATATCGAAGCTGCAAGCTGTATTGATTAACCTCCAAAGAGAAGAACCTAACCCGCAGGAAATGGAAAATAAAATAAAAAAATAGTTAGGAACATATGTACGGCGTTCTAGCGTGCATCTAGCAGCCAGGGAACGTATCAGGCGATGAACTCGGGGTAATTACACAGCTTCGGTCGAAGATGATCTGCAAACTGCAGGCCAGACGGGCCCCACGAACCAGCGACGCCGCCGCGATCGTCACCGCGTCCAGGTAGATTTGGCGGGCACCTGCACCGTGTCCACCAGGACCGCCTGGCCCTGCCCTGTGCCGCAGCTCCTGCCGGAGATGCATGGGTGGCGCCGGACTGCAATGACAGTGAGAGCAGAGAGCACACGGCCCTCGCAGAAGCGAAGCGTCCTCGCTGGTGCTGGGTTGTGCTCTCTCTCTTCTGTCATCACCCACGGTCCACTCCAACATCCTCCTGGCCCGGCCGGCCGGCACCGGCAGGCGTCCCCCGGGTCTCCTAGCCACTCGCGAGTTCTGCAGCATGAAGCCAATCAAATAGGTCATGCATGCATCATCAACCAAACACCAAACTGAATCAGAAGACTGAAAAAGAGTTGACTCAACTTCGCCAGAGAGGGGGTGTGATCGACGGCGAGACCGTACCCCGGTGCTCGCCGTCGGCCATGGGCGCGCGTCCTTCCTCTCCACCACATGGCCTTGCAATGTGAGTTTACAAGGGCTGGCTAGCTGCTTGATAAAGCCGCGATCCGTGGCACATCCAAGCGTTTTAACTAAGGTTCGCCCCGAAACGCGCCGAGAACGTGGCCCTGCCGCCGGGCCGGGGCAGTGGCCATATCCGGGAGCGAGATGAGGACGTGCTCTTGCGCGCGTTAACTTCGGCCGTAAAGGTTGGGAGGGGTCCGCGGCATCGGGCGCGCGGCCCTGCACGGACTGAGGGAGCGTTCGTGTCGTGCGCGTCGCGCTCGCGGCGCGGCGCGGCTAGGTAGCCTGCGGCGCCCCACGCCCACGCGGCCGGGTCACAATCCGCAGGGGGAGCTAGTACGTGCGTAGCGCAGAGGAGTGGGGGTGCAGTAGCTTATTGATGCTCGTATCTCGTGCCCGTGCTTGGGTCGTCGTGTGTCATGTGGGCGGTGCAGTATTGACACCAGCGCCAAGTTGCTGCATTGACCTACACGATCATTTGTGCAGGAGCCGTTGCAGTGACCAAAGCTAATTCAGAGCTCTGGATTCTGAACATCTTGAGAGATTTTATTCATTAGATTGGGACCTGTTCATGATGACAACTAAAGGTGCCACTAAAGTTTAATGGCAGAATTAATGAGAGCTTTACAATCATGGACATGCTTATAGATCATCTGAATCTCGACCGATCTCAGAACCTGTCCTAATAATCCTCCATCAGTCGCTGACATCACCGTCGTGGACGCGGTCGCGGCGGCCGCCGTTGGTCACGGCGGTGACCTCCCTTAGCATCAGCCGAAGGCACCTCTTGTGGATGTTGAGGTTCGTCTCGAGCAGCGCCACGGAACTAGCCTTGTCCTCCTCCGACGAGCGCAGCATCTGCTTCATCTCGACCACTTCGCTGGCCCTCGTCCATGCTACGTCGTCACGGACCTTGAAACCCTCGCCGCCGCGCCTGGCCACCTCGCCGGAGAGCTTCTTGACCACCAGCACGCCGCTGACCGAGCCGCCGAGCCAGAACGTGTTGGCGAGGAGGAGACCGTGAGTTAGGTCCCACACTCTCACCTCGCCGTCCTCCGAGCAGGACACCAGGTGCTTGCACCCGTTGGCCATGGCCACCCCAATCAGCGCTGCACCGGTGCGGTCGCTTGCGTGCGATGACGTGTTCGTGCCCGTGGAATTGTTGAGCGACGCGACGTGTACGCGGCCGTCTGAGCCGCCGGCGTAGAGGTTGGTGCTTGTAGGGTCCAGTGCCAGGGAGAGAGCGGTGCAGGGGAGCGCGATGGTCCGGAGGTGGCTGCCGTCCGACAGCCTCCATACCTTGCATGTGCCGTCGGCGGAGGCCGACGCGAAGACGGCGTTGCACCCGCCTCTCCCGAACGCGACGCAGGTCACGGGAGCGACGTGCGCCGCGACGCGGTAGACGGCGAGGTCGGTGGAGGCGCTGCGTTCGGCCTCAACGTCCAGGACGTCGAGAAGCAGGAACACGGCCACGCTGCCGTCGTCGCCGCCGGAGAAGAGGAAGGAGCCGTCGTCGTTGAGGGCGAGGCAGGACACGGCGCCGCCGCCGCTTCCGTGGGCGCGGAAACAGCGGGCAACGTCGCTGGACGGGAGCGCGAGGGCGTACACGCGCCCGGACACGCCGCCTGCCAGGAGGTAAGGGCCGTACGGGGCCGCCACGATCGGCGCCACGGGCTCGGGAACCTGGATCTCGCGCGCGGGCGCCGGGGAGCACCACTGGAGCAGCCGGATCGAGCCGGCGCCGGTGGCGGGGCAGACGTGGGACGCCACGACGAACACCGTGCCCGTGACGGTGGCAATGGCGAGCCCGTGCCGTGGAGTGTTGGCGGCCGGGAGTTCAGCCACGACGTGGCCCGTCAGCGCATCGTAGGCGGCGATCGGCCTCCCGTGGGAGGCGGCCAGGATGAGCTCGCCGCTGCTCCACGGCGAGGAGCCGGAGGAAGACGCCATGGTCACGCGCGCGGCTGCGTCACCAGCCGGAAGCCTGTGCTGTATGCAGTGTGACGGGCTAAGCTCGACTGAAACAAGTGTGACACGGCTGGCTTTTAACTGTACTGAACCAGTAACTGAAATGAAATGGCTACGTGATGCTTTGTGTGAGCTGTCTCGTTTGTTTCCTGGTGGCTGTGCAGCGTGCTGTGCCAAAACGATGAAAAGAGACGCTGGCGCTAGAAAAATGGATAAGAGGGTGTACTAGAGTCGTGCTAAGTTTTTACTTGACAACTCTCCATAAAAAAATTAGTGGGCCTCCATCTTCAAGCAAGAAAGGACTTGCACGTCACATGGGCCTCTACGGAGAGAAAACTGGCCCAGATCAGCTCCATCATCTCGTTCCATTCCATCGTCATCACCACAGCTTCGTTAACCCCACGTCGCCTACTCCCCGCTCTCCCCACCCGGCGCCGAGACTCCGACCCCCCAAACCCCTGTAGATGGATGGGGTAGCGCCCGCCGTATCGCTGCTCCGCCCGCGCGTTCCCCGATTCTCCTCGCCGCGGACTCCAACGCTGCCCGTTGGAGCTCAGGTGTGCGCGGCAATCCAGATTCCCGCGAATTGTCCGCCATTTGGTTAACTGCGAGCACTTGCATAGCTTGACCATGTGGTTTTTTGTTGCTATGTTTTTGTAAGGGAGGGAAATGGAATCGAGATGTAATCTGGAGGCGTCTCCAAGCGAGGCAGGTATGGGGAGTTGGAGTTGATGCTTAATCATCCTGTTTGGTTGGTTAATTTTGATGGAATGCGTGCTTTATTTCTCCTTTTTTCCCTCCAAGTGAGGAATGAGGTATGGAAGCATGGTAATACAGGGACCGCGCTTCGCCGATCAGGTACCATGTACTGACGATTCATTGCGTATGTGTAGAAACAACTAGTTTGCTTGGCTGATTAACCGATTTGGCTGTGTTTGCTACCTGAAACCAAACGGTGATACGGTTACTTGACGCCGAAATCTGTAGATATATGACGTCTGGACTGTGGAAGCGTGCTAGTGGCGTAGTAAGAAAGCGAGGATCATGAAATCCTCAACATTTGCTTATCCAATGTACATTTCATCCATCCAGAGATACAATGTGGCAAATTCATTTGCTATGTCTACTGATGCTTTTCATTCAGTGATTCTTTTTCTTTTTCTCCATGAGAGTTGTGTATCATTATATTAAGAAGAATAAAAGGGACTAGAGCCCATACAACACACCCCACACACCCCTTTGATTGTTCAGACTACATTTGTGCCTTTTAAATGGACGAAAATTGACCTCTACCACAACAAGAACTAATCTCTAGGGGCGGGTCAGTCAATAATGAAATTCCTTTAGCCCCGCCCATCTCCCATAGTCGTCGTTCCTCACCAGCATGAGATAAGGCAGCTGCAAGATTGGGAGGAATCCCATCAAAGACATCATGATGATTCCAGATGATCCAAGCGCCAAGAATGATGATAGAATTGGGTCCCCATCTTGCCAAACCTCATGCAGCATCACTTGCTCCTCGCCACCACTGAACAACGGAAGAAGCTTCAATGTTTGTTTGCATATTATACATATTATTATGTATCTTGTTTGCTTATGGAAGAAGCCACAGTCATGCAGATCCTCCTGTAAACCCTAAGTCAACTGTTTGGCACATACTAATGTTCGTATCTTCAGGTTCCTTATTTATGTTCTTGTAACAATAGTTATCAAGCAAGGTTAATGTACTTGTCTGAGGATCTGAAAGATCTTATGGTATATCATCAACGACTGAATAGAGTGAAACTTCATCCTGCTAGAGCCATTTTGGTATTGAACCATACGTGTGACACACACCCATTCACGTGCAGTTGGAAGCCCAATTGGCAAACAGTTTTCAAGCTCTTAGGCCAATTGATCGATGGGACCTTCCAAGATGAAGTTGTGACTTTCTACTGTGTGCAAGACTGGTTAGTATTTATTTTACCACAGGCTATAATATCTCTATTAATTTATATTTTACTCATTACATCAAGGCATAAGTTTAGCTAGTTTGTCTTTTCATACAAGCCATACAAAAGTATCCATTTGTCCTTGAAAAGATGATGCAACATAGTGCTCCCAAACATACCATATTATGTAGTGGTTCTAGTACGTTTTGACTTTTGAGTTCTACATGAGACAGATGTTCAAAAAATTGCTAGAATACAAGCATCCTTTTGCATCATGTGTTCTTTTCTATAGTATTGTTTAAGAGATACCATGATAGATGAACATGTGTGTTAAATTTATCATCTGGAGCTTATTCAAGAAGTTCATCAGTGCCTCTATTAATTCCTCAAATTACTGGTACCAAGAGGGCAAGTGTCACAAAGCCCATGGCTGCTAGCGTGACTGGCAATGGTATTCTCCCTCTGTCCTTCCTTAGGAACATCGCTTTGTATATCGGGATATTGATGATCGCTAGCACTCCACATAGAATGACCTGGATGAAAAATACATTCAATAGCGTACTCCCGACACCTGTCATGATTCGGCTTAACGCTCCCACAGCGCACACAAGGTTGAGTAGTGCAACGGTTGCAATGATCACATATTCTAGTGAAGACGTTCCAAATTCCATGATTTCTTGTTCATACCGTTTTGATTCATCTTCATCAGTTACCTTTGATGTAACGACAAACCCCATTAATGACAGTCCTAAAAACTTTCTTATAGTGTCAATGGTGCCATAGAGGTATGAGGTTATTCTCTTAACCATCCACATCCGTTGTCCATTCCACCATCCTTTCAACGTGCCCCCCGATAATAATTCCTCATATAAGCTATATATATTCTTCACAAATGGTACATATATGAAAGGTATGATCCATGGACTCATGACCTAAATAACAGAAGGGCTCGCATTATACTCAAATGTTCGACAAATCATACAAAGGAAGCAAACACAAATAATGTAACATACCTCTGGGAATAGGAGGGTGCCCTTGAGAAGTCCTAGAGAAGGGATGGTTACATAATATAGCGTAAGTAGTGAGTTGGGTGCCCATAAGCCGTAGATTAAGTAGCCCATTTGATGTCGTAACGTGATCTTCCCATGGCCAAAGAAGAAAGGGCAGTACTTCGAAAGAAAAATTGAAAAATTACCCTCGCTCCATCTCTTGTGTTGCAGTATTGTCTGAGCAAGTGTTGTTGGACCAACACCGATAAATGCTGCTCTTTGGGGATTGATGTATACTGACTTCCATCCTCTGCAATGTATTGCTAATCCAGTGATGATATCTTCCACTGGGCACCCGTATTTCACTCCGATCTCGTTTCCCCACTGTGTGTTCTGTTCATAGGTGCAGGTTGCTAAGGACTTCGCTTCCTCTTCGATCTGATCTATGCATTGTCGTGTTTCCCCCCTAGTTCCTCTGTCCCAGTCTTCCTTGTAGTCTTGGGTAAACCTCCTGCCACAAAGGATCTCCCTTCTATGGAAGCATCCTGTGCCGATATAGGGTGGGCCACCCACACTGTCCAAACCAGGCATCTCCACCTTTGGATTCAGTAGCACGTTAGTGTCAAGGCATGTACAATGATTGAATACACTACCATGTGAGAATGGTATTGAAGTTATAATTGATATGGCTGACCTGATTGATGACATTGAGGGAGTTGCCGTATATGTTATTCTTGGTCATATTATTATAGTTCTGAGGATACTGAACGAATCCGATCTTGTTACCATTTTCTTCATCAAGGAAGAAGCACAGAGCATCCCTGATTGAATCACTATTGTTGGAATACATATCACAATCCACATTCATGATGATAGGGCTGTTGCTGATCACTGATGATACCCTTATCTGCATTTCAGTTGAGGGTTGCACTTTGGAAATCATTGTGACTAAGCCATTACAGTTTTTTTAGAGATTAAAACTGTTCCAGTCTTTCATGGAGTACTTTTTTTTGGCTAGCATAGTGCTAATGCGGGTTTATTTTAATAAGAATCATTAGACCCATTGCACTATGTTTATAGTCCATCATGGAAATCATCTTTAAATGTGCTACACGCCTACACCATGTCTTGACTCTTGATTCACAGTTCAGATTTCAACTGTTATGGGACATCACATTGCACTATGAATGGTGCATGCATAGCTAGCTACACAAAATCCATGTCCTATGTCGGTCCCATGTTACTTATTTCCTCAAATGAAATGATAGCATGTTGCAGCCTTTGGTTACTCGTCTTACTAGAAACTTACTGATTATGAAATTATAATTTGTTCCAACTAACCTGTAACGTGTCTTAACTAATGTTACGGAGTTCGCGACAAACTTCGTAAGTTTTAAGGACTGGTAAAGTAAGATTAAATTAATGACTGTACCAGAGCGTTCATTGCCCCTGCTTTGAAGTTATGGTGGTATTGAGGCCTCTTCTCTCTTGCCATGTATACGAGTGTTGGTAGTACATTTGCTTCACTGTCAACTGCATCTTTGTCCTTCCCATCTATCAGAATCTAGCAGTGAAGTAATATTTAGAACTTTGGCGTCTCAAATACTATGAAGTTCATTAGTCTGAAATTAATCATTGCTCTTATTTGGAGGATATAAAACCTACTTGGACAATCGGCTGGTGATCTTTCGAAGTAATTCCTGTATTCCATTCAGAAAACCCTTTATGCTTTAGTCTGACTTGTTGAGGAATCTCGCCTGACATGGCAGCCGAATCAATCCGCTCCGTCATTTCTTCGTACAGGCCCTGCCCAAAGAGTATCAGTAGCCATAGAGGATACGTGAATGCTACTGATCGGCTACATGCCCCTTTTGTGCTGTGTTGCTGTCTCAAGTAGTCAAATATGTCTGTGCCAACAGATCCCTTGATCATTACATTTAAGTTATCAGGTTCAAGAAACATGCATACCTTGACGAATGACCATTCTTTTAAGGTGTGTAGATCATGAGGCTTATCTGACTCTCTGAGAAGTGCAGGTGACCTTGGCTCGATGTTATATCTTTTGCAAAATGGAATCCAGTGCTTTGCGAAGGAGGCGGCCTCCCATAGAGCATAGAAAGTGAGAATCGAGCCTCCGTCGTCAGAAAGGTACACGCTTAATTTCTCCGATGGGTAGTTGTACGCCATGACTGATAACACTGTTGCGATGACAAGGCTTGGTGGCTCTGACTTTGGATCTGCAGTGCACACGAAAATGTCCACACTGGGTAGCCGTTCACCGTATCTGTTCCGAAGACATGGTACATACGTTAAAGTTTATATATATATATATATATATTTCAAAGATGTCACAACAATTTTGCATAACCTAAAGAGTTTATTCCACTTAATTTAGTCTAGGTTATTGTGCTCCCACCTTTTTGTTTATTGTTAATCAAGTTATGGGGAGTCGGCGACGCAGTACTGTTCTACTCCCACACCGGTTTATTTAGTACTTCATCACACACGCGAACTTATAGTTGAGAGTGCATCGTTCATCAGAAGATAAGGAACGTGCAAATAAATACACAGTCGCAACTCTTAGCAAAACATTTACGTGCATCTGGTTCGGAGTTTGCAAATGGATGGAGGACAGTAGTAGAGACCTGGCGGCGAGCCTGTCCTTGAAGGTGCGGCGTCGGATGGGGCTCCAGCGCACGGACTGCGTGATGACCCAGTAGAAGGCGAACCACAGCTCCGCCGCGAGCATCCCCAGCCACGGTGCCCTGCCGGCGCCGGAGCCCGGGACGTGCGTCGCCCTGTAGTAGAGCACCAGGCATATCCCCACCAACACCGTGACGGCGTGGAGCCTGTACACCACCCTGCCCCCGACCTCCTCCGTAGCAAACAGCCTCCTCTCCATATGTTCCTCTTCTCAAATCAATCTCCCTGCAGGAGTGGCTCGTCAGAGCTGTGAAGCACTGCACTGCCATTTATAACGGACATGGCGCCGTGGTGTCATGCATACGCGTGGTAACGGGTGGAGAAAATAAAATACTAGTAGTGGGAGGACCAGGATCGGACTAAACTTATATTCATTTTCGGTCCAATATTTTAGAACTGGAGTCCTTTAACAGGCTACACATGGTGTGTGGTCCTTGCTGGGGATACTGCGTATTCAGTCGACACCGACAGGGTAGCTAGGGACCAATCGATGTGCAGATAGTACACGTCGAGGGTCTTCAATATTTCGCGTTACCACGTACTGGTACCACGGCAGAGCAAAACATATACTGACCACCGAATCGAGCTGGTACCATCGTACAGTAGTACATAAGATTGATTGATTCTTGCATGTCCAACCGTCACGGCTTCAGTGATCGGCTGTCCGACGATCGCACATGAGCAACCCGATCGATCTACTCTGTACGTGGCCACGTTTCGTTCTACGGAGATGCGTCTTTCATTAGGCTGAACCCGGCGCAGTCGCCGTCGCATATATATGTCACGGCACACGGCAGGTTGAATCGAATCGCGGTGGAGAGATCGAGGTATTTTTAGCAGCCGTTCCCAGTGATCTGGGCGTGTCGCTTTGCAACACCAAATCGTCAGATCAATTTGATATGGCGCATTTTATATACGTGTTGCCTCCGGCGAGCATGTGGTTTCCTAGTTGCGTTTCGCATCTTTCAGAGATCGATCGATCTCCCGCGTCTGCAGGTCCAGTGACCTAATACGACCCAAGGACCAGGGACGATAGGAACGTTTGCATAGCCGTACACTTACATGCAGCTGATTCGGAAGCCATATGGTCAGGATCTCCGAGCAACAGCAGCCTCACATGCAGGGGCTATTAGCTGGGCTTCTTCAGTGTCGCGTCGCGACGGCGTGTCCTGATCGTCAGCCTCCTCCATCCACGGAGAAAATCGCCGGCCGGCGCCTGACGTGTCCGCTTCGTTTACCCCAATAACTCGTCCCGAAGTAATGTTGTGTTTTGCTGCTTGTACTATATGGTACGTGTACGAGATATATATAGTCTGGATGTGCTTGTCCTGTGCTTGGTTGGTTGAATCGTATCAATTCATTTAGGGCGAGGTGGTACAGATTTTAGGACCATTTTCCTAAAATGTTGAACCATTCCATTCAAGAGAAAAGGTCAAACGATTTCGTCCAACTCCTGTTAGCTACTCTAATGATTTATCTTTGTGATGATTATTAGCTATTAATTAATATTAGGATCTTTTAATTACAAACTAGTTATAGTTAAATATTATTAAGCCTGAATAACTATTATTTTTAACTGACTATTAATGACGGGTTAATTTATAATTACCAATGATTACTAATGATTAATACTATTTATCATGCTTTGTTGATAATTAGAAATATAAAAATATTGTTACTACAAGATAATTAACTTATAAATGAATAAAATATATGATTTTTAAGCAAATAAACATGTTCATGTATCATTCCATACATCAAACCAAGCATATTCATGTACCACCTCGTACATCTAATTAAACAACCTACTTGCACCACCTCATCAACGATGACTCCATCCATCATAACGATCTCATCCAGTCCAACTTAATCCAAGCAAGCAAACACTACAAATTAGTGTTTGTTTTGAATTTTTCTTTGTTAAACTCATGAAACTCTTCATCTTTTATTTTCATTCAGTCCCTTACAACCATGTTAAATTGTCTAAGATCACATAGCTATCTCAAATATCTTTTATTGAGAATGAGCTATCTAAAATATTATTATTTTTGGTTTCTTATTTAGTATCTAAAGATACTATAATATTGTGCGTAGCACGCCCATGACCAATATAAGGCGCAATTCACGTAAGGGCAGTGTGACTCATAGCTGCAAGTGTCCGATGTGGATAGGCAATGACCCCCACACCTAAATTATGAGCTAGGTCCGCCATTGTCCAAATTAATTGTTTTCGGTGTATAATGAGCGTGATTGCAGTCCTCACCTTTTTTGAGTAATTGCATGCAGTAATACTTTTGCTGATTTTTACCAATACAGATAACGTTTATATCGTTGATCGATGAAGTCACGTAGTCATCCAATTAATGTGACGGGGTTGTAAAAAAATTAGAAGTTGATACGTGTGTTTCGTCAGTGATTGTGAAAGACTAATGAAATATAAAGAAAATACAAAAAAACTATGTAAGCTTCACGATCACTAGAGTTTAAAAATATCAAGATATGGATATTTTGGTGATTAAATAAGAACCACGTGTGTTGGTACCTTACGAACCAGGTACCCCCGCGTAGTGGACAGAAAGCACCTGGCCCTGCCTTCCCGGCTTAGGCGGGCCCTAGCGTAAGCCACGTGCCGTGAACCTGATGGGTGGTCCCGGGGTTGCCGTGTGTCTTCAGGCCCTGAGCCTGAAGACCGGCCGAGGGTGGCTCAACAGTCGCCACGTGTCCAGTGGTGCCGGACCCGATCTTCTGCCAGGGAGGGCTCCGACGCTGCCACGTGCCCGGAACCTCCGAACCACACCCTCCGCCAGAGAGAGCTCCGGAGGTGCCACGTGTCCTGCGGCTCTGGGTCCGACCTCCAGCATAGGAGGGCTCCGTTGCTGCCACGTGGGCTACGAACCAGGGAATACCTTTCCTCAAGGAATGCTCTGGATGTGCCACGTGTCCCGTGGCCCCGGGCCTGACCTCCAGCATGGGAGGGCCCCGGTGCTGCCACGTGCCCAACAACAACTCCGCACCGCCCTCTACGCCGCAAGACAACTCCGGTGGAGACGCATGTCTTGGGGGCCACCCGTCAGGACGTCACTTCGATGAGCAACGGGCAGATGGCCAAGGAGTAAAGAGGAAGGTACGCTATTAGGACAAGCATTCAAGGCTCGCGCCTTCCCAGAAGCATGACGCATGGCACACGCCTCCGTTCCACGTCTGCGCACCATTACGGTGAAAGACAGGGCGGCGAGGCATGACGGCACAACAGTGCCGCCCAACGGCGCAGAGCCGCCTAGCAGTGCAAGGAGACGCGTCGACAAGACAGGGGCTTCATCATCACCGGCCACCCGGTCAGAAGCGCCCGACGTGTCAGGCAGCGCGCCATAACTCCACCGAAAGAGACAATGCATATAGTTGTAAATGCCTATAGCTCATGTATAGGATGAAGATAGCCGCGGGGCCACTTGTCGGGCCTCGGACCACCTTGTAACTGCCCTGGCCTTGGACTATAAAAGGACCGAGGCAGCCACCGTAGAAACGGTTCGCTCTTAGATCCCTCTAGCACATAGGGTTCGCAACCCAGCCAACTCACACACTCACACGCGCGAACAATACAACAAGCACTCCCGTGGACGTAGGGTTTTACGCTCCGGCGGCCCGAACCACGTAAATCCTCGTGTCCCTCTCACCATTGTACTCCGACCTTCGAGATCCACTAGCCCCCCCCCCCCCCCCCCGGCTGCTTTCGAGCAGACCGTGGGAAGTGTCGCAGGAAAACACTTCGACATTTGGCGCGCCAGGTAGGGGGCTTTTGGTTCTTGAAGCTGTTTGTGAAGCCCACAATGGTGAACATCCAATCTTTCGGAGGTTCTTCCCGCCCCTCGCGTCGCCAGCGGAAGAGTGAAAAGGAAGCGTCGTCTGGTCCCAGAGCAGGACCGCCTGCGCCCGCACCAGTCCCTACGGCGACGGTACCCGTTGCCTCCTGGCAGCCTTCGACTGCGACGGCGACGCAAGTGCCGACTGAGGCCAACCCGGAGAGCACGCTGCTAGCAGCCCGTGCACTCATTCACAACCCCCTATGCGTAGGAGCTTCCCCGTCCGCTGTTGAGCAGTGGCGCAACGACGGCGACCACCTGGTCGTCGCTGCGCTCAACTCGCCGTGCCACCGGAGACAGAGGTCGGAAACGACGCAGCTGCCGCCCCGTGCCCTAACAAGGGATTACAGGGCGGCGACAACTCATTCGACGACGACCTCCTGGCTCCCCACCACAGACCTCAGGGGTGAGCTGTACCGCCACCGCCGTCAGAAAGAAGGTGGCCGCGTCACCATTGAGCGACAGCGCGAGTGGCGTTGTAACCTCGGGGAGGAGTATGGTACCCCGGGTAGCATGCGCCACAACTACGTGTACCACATCCCTGCCTCCCCAGGCTCAGTGGGAGGCTGCATGGCTCTAGCCTCACATCTTCGCATGGCAGTGTGGCCGCGCATGTTCCGGCCGCACTTGCCGTAGAAGTTCGACGGGACAGTCAACCCCGTCGAGTTCCTACAGATCTACTCCACCGTCATCCTATCTGCAGGAGAGGATGAGGCCATCATGGCCAACTACTTCCTTGTGGCCTTGACCGGGTCGGCCTGATCATGGCTCATGAACTTACCCCAGGAATCTATAACCTCCTGGGAAGAGTTGTGTCGATAGTTTACGGCCAACTTCGGGATTCTTACATCCGACCGGGCTCAGAGGCCAACCTCCATGCCTTGCAACAGCAACAGGGAGAGTCGTCGCGCTCCTTCATCCAACGTTTCTCCCAAGTTAGGAACACCATCCGTCGCATCTCCAACGCCTCTGTCATCGTCGCCTTCCGGCAGGGCATCCGCGACAAGAAGATGCTCCAGAAGTTGGCCAAGCATGACGTGCAGGATGTCTCCGAGCTCTTCAGCTTGGCGGACAAGTGTGTCAGGGCTGCGGAGGGTCGTAACCTGTGGCGGACCGGAATCCGCTCTCCCAGGATCTTAGAGGGTGGTGCCGCACAATGCGACACCCGACAACACACATCATAAGGATAACATTGTATTACATAGAAAACCAACTGAATATGTATAACATAGTACAAGACTTCAGTTATAAACTAAGTATTGAGATTACAACAACGGAAGCCAAGTTTATACAACTCACACCCATCTATCTCGCAAAAGTCGGTTGCCCAGCCCTATGGACAACCCACACTAGCTGCACTCCTCAGCTCAGCGCGGAGTGTACGACTCCCACTCAGCCGTGGTCCTCGACGTAGGGTAGCCTCGCCGGGGGACTCGTACCCCGAGTCCGTGGGGTAATCCTCACCTGAAAAACACTTATAGCAGCAATCGTGGGCACGATGACTCAACAAAACTTAACTGACTCCCTATGCATCAAACTCTACATGCAGTTCACGACGAACATGGGATGATAAATTGCAGCAAACGGACACGCCTACAAGTTCATCCTTAGTTCATCTTTTAGCCACAAGTTAACAGTTTATGAATCTGAAATTTAGTAAGCGATATTTGGTGGCACACATGTAGCAATACAATTTATACATATCAGCAGAATTGAATCACTCCATAATTTATCTAGTCACGACGCAGTGAACAAGCGGTACTCATCACCGTGAGGGACAGCAAATCGACTCGATATACACCTGCAGGGATACCCGAAAAGCACGTCACATACGCCCACACGTGGAGCTGCACACAGCACGCTCAGCCCGTGTCGTACGAGACAACCTTTCACCCAACAGCCCAAACGTCGAACCGGTTGCACCGAAAAGAGCAGGAGGTTCCCTACACGGAGCATCTCTCTATGCCCGTTAGTAGATTTCCACCAAGCTGCCCTCAACCTACACCTATAAATCGGTGTGCTATGCCTCGACACCCGGAGTTTTAGGTTACATCGGTTTATCGGGGCCCATATATCCGATATGCCTTCGGTACGTTCAATACTTGTTCAGCACGGTCGCACACGCATCGGTCCTAAATCGACACGGATAGGGCTGCGCCCACAAGACTTCCGCTTGTTGCACCCTAGCCCCTGCCCAATCTCATTTTCTTATTAAAGTGATCTCACATCACTCGAACCAATCCTGTGTGTCCCGACACCTATACTCACGAGTAGATTCCAACTACTCGACTTGTACCAAAGTTCTATAAAAATTAAGCATAGCCTGATTACTCGAGGACTTATACACTACCCTCACTCTTGTGGAAAAATCTGGTTATGCACTTTGGGTTTCATCCACGCTACACCTAATGCACATACATACCCCATGCTAAGTATACATAAAGCAAAACTTTGTAAGATTTGTTAATGTAAACCGGGGCTTACCTTGTTGCTGCAGGTCAGTGGTTAGGGCTTCTTCCAGAAGGAGAAAGTCCAGCACTTCCGGAGTTTCCTCGCCTTCAGCGACTACACGTAAGCAATATACTATATGTCAATTTAAATGCAATATGTTAAATTAAATATGTAAAGACCATAGCTCTAGCTAGCCCTCCCCTTTGCCTCTGAAATTTTTATGGTGGCTTGGTAAGGTCCTAACCAGAGTCTTGACCAAGTTTCATTTGAAACAGGGTTCATTTGAGCTCTATACCAAGAAAAGCCTATTTGGTCATTAGTAGAGCCTCTAAGGATGTCCAGGGATTTTCATGGCTCAAACCATTACTTTATGGAAACTAGAGTACGGTTCTAATGAAATTGGTTTCATATCATTTGAAGAATTCTAGATGAAGTTATGCCCTCAACAATATTTAAGAAAATCTAAAAAATATTTCTAGACATTTTTCTATTTTCTCAGGGCACTTCATTTAATCACACCATTAGGGGGACTAATTGAACTTGGATGGATCTGAAATTTTTACTGTGACTCAAGGATTTTCAAATGAACATCCCAGCCAAATTTCAGAATTTTCCACCAAGGAATTTTCCAGATAAAATTCCCAATAGTTTAAATTTTAGAGAATTAATTATGGAGAATTAATAAGTTTCATGAGCTGAAATTTGTTTTTTTGGAAAGTACTCGACAAGCTGAATCCAACAAAATTTGGTTCACTGAATTTGGAGCTTCCTAGCAAAAGTTATAGCTAGTTGAAGTTTGAACCAAAACTGGAAAATCCCAGAAATATTTAAACTCTATGTGCGGGCCCCACAGCACAGTGCTTTCTTCCTCTTCGCGCCAACAGCCGAGCTGCGGCGGTGCTCTCTGGCGAGCCCCTCGGAAACCGCCTTTCCGACCTTCCCTTGCCCTGAAACTTGCCGCCTCCCCCTTTTGGACCACGGGCAACTCATCCCCGCGGTCGGCCGGGGACCTCGGTCACCGGAAACCCTTTGGCGACGGGATGCAGCGGCGGTTGTAGTTCGGCAGCGTCGCACTCGTGCTAGGAGGGCTCAAATCCTTCGGTCTTTCTTCCTAGAGCACCATGGTGGCATCCTAAGCACAGGCATGAGCTCAAATCAGCTCAAAAGAGGCTGCAACTACGAGCTCATCGGCGACCTAGGATGAAAATCAGCGCCGGTGTAAAAATCTCAAAGAACAGCGCCAAAACCCGATGAAACTCGGTGGTTATTTATCCTATAGGAGCGTGGGGGAGTCTAGATCATGTCTATAGCTCGGCCCAAGTGATGATGGCTTGATTACTACGAATTTCCGAATTTAGTGTGGCTCGGTTCTAAGCATACCGACACACTAATCAACAAAATTCTCTACCGTCGTGCGAGAGAGAGAGAGAGAGAGAGAGAGAGAGAGAGAGAGAGAGAGAGGGTGAGGTTGGCATGGTTGTGATCAGCACCTTGGAGCGGACCCTTTTCATGTAGCTCGTCGGGCACGAAAGCGTTTGTATCGCCCGGGCGCCGGTGAGCAGAGGAATCGGCCGGTGGTGGGGTTCTTCGGTTGTGCGAGGGAGAAGGGTGGGGAAGTGAGTGAATGGTTCACGTGGACCGGTGGGCTGATCACGTGCTGTACTCCGCATCCTCAATTCCCCCGAGCAGGAGGTGGCGTGAGGCAACGTCGGTTTTCCGCCGAGCGTCGGGGAGGTGGCAGCTGCTGCTCGAGTGCAACCCGGTAGACTTCGGTTGCAAGTCTACTGACTAGTGGGCCACCCCTTCCCCTCTTCTTTTTCTTTCCAATTTCATTTGTACTAGCAAACAAACTCCAAATTTGATCAAACTTGGAGGGCAAGCCAAAAGGAATATGAGAAACACAATGGTGATCTCAAATTTGAATTTCAGTGAAGTTGGAATTTGAAACTGAAGTTTGAATTCAAATTTGAATTGTCTCCCGTTTAAATTCCAACAAATGGGAACTCTTTTCCAAATGAGCTGAAAATTTGCCGGCTACCCGTGGATGTGTGAAGAACCATATGATAAGCTTAGGTCTTCGTGTTTGGACATTGTGACACGTTTACCATAACACTTGGAGCTCACACCTTCCAATTAAAATGTTTAAATTCTCTCTCATTTCCTCGGTGTAAATTCCAGCTCCACTTGCTAGACTTTTGGGATTTCACATCCCTCGTCCCTTAAAAGAATCTCGTCCCGAGATTACAACGGAAGAGACGGCGATGTAATAGGTACTTACCCATGATGAGACACCATGAAGTCCGGGTAGTTTGAGCGAAGGAACTCCTCGCTCTCCCACGTCGCTTCTTCAGCGGTGTGGTTGCTCCACAGTATCTTGTAGAACCATAGTGTTCGGCTACGTGTGGTCCGAGCCCTCTCATCAATAATTGCCACCGGATATTCAGCATACATTAAATCCGGTTGCAGTTCGCCAATGTCTTCAGTGGGAACAATAGCCGTATACTTCCGACATTTCCGTAGTTGTGAAACATGGAAAACGTCGTTAACACCAGCGAGAGATGCCGGTAGCTCCAGTCTATACGCCACTGGTCCGTAGTTCTCGGTGATAGCATAGGGTCCAATAAATAGGGGAGCGAGCTTCCCCTTTACGCCGAATCGGTGTACGCCCTTCATCGGAGATACACGGAGGTACACGTGTTCCCCAACGTCAAAGTGCAGCGGCCTACGCCTCTTATCAGCATAACTTTTCTATTGGGATTGGGCGGCCTTCAAGTTGGCTTGAATAATCCGAACACGCTCTTCGGCGTTGTTCACCACATGAACCCCGAACGTGACCCTTTCACTGGATTCGCACCAGTTCAATGGGGTGCGGCATTTGCGACCGTAGAGAGTCTCATATGGTGCCATATTGATACTCGCTTGATAGCCATTGTTGTACGAGAATTCCGCCAACGTAGATGATCATCCCAGTTTCTACCATGGTGGATGACACACGCTCTCAACATGTCTTTTAATACTTGGTTCACCCTCTCAGTTTGCCCATCTGTCTGAGGGTGATAGGCGGAGCTTCAAATCAGTTTGGTACCCAAAGCAGCGTGCAACTGCTCCCAGAAACGAGCTTGAAACAGTGCCCCTCGATCTGAGATTATAGTCTTGGGTACTCCATGCAAGCATAGGATTCTTGCTATGTACAACTCTGCATACTTGCTGGCATGGTAACGTGTATGCACGGGAATGAAGTGAGCCGACTTGGTCAATCGGTCAACGATTACCCAAATGGAATCATGCTTGTTGGAAGTCAGGGGTAATCCCACAACGAAATCCATATTCCAGGGTACAACTATGCGGTCATTGAACCACAACATCTCCTCATCATCTTTCCAGAAACATTTGATTTCCCCGTTGTCTATTCGTCTCCGGAGATGTGCCATGCCCTTCTCAACTTTCTGAGGTGCAATGATATCCTCCCTAATGGTAGGGATGAGGGCAAGGTTGTAGAGTGATTCATAAGGAACCAAGTATAAACTCAGCTCTTCCTCCTCCACTAGTGTAATGGTGAGGTTATGGACATGTGATTTCCGACTCAGCGCGTCGGTAACCACATTTGCCTTGTCGGGGTGGTAATGAATCTCAATCTCATAATCCTTGATTAGTTCCAACCACCTCATTTGCCTCATATTCAGCTCCTTCTGGGTGAAGATATACTTCAATCTCTTGTGGTTGGTGTAGAGATGCACCAAATTCCCCAGGAGATAGTGCCTCCACAGTTTCAACGCCAAAACCACAGCAGCGAGCTCGAGATCATGAGTTGTATAGTGCTGCTCATGGTTTCGAAGTTGGTGTGAGCCATATGCAACCTCACGTCCTTCTTGCATCAACACGCAGTCGAGCCCGATACCAGACGGATCACAATACACGTCGAAGGGCTTGGTCGTATCCGGTTGAGCTAAGACCGTGGTTGTTGTGAGATGCTTCACCAATGCTTGGAACGCTCCTTCACATGCTGAGTTCCAAACATACTTTGTTCCCTTTTTCGGTAATTCTGTCATCGGCTTAGCAAGCTTGGAGAAGCTTGGGATGAATCTCCGGTAATATCCCACTAAGCCGAGGAAGCTTCTGACTTCATGGACAGAAGTGGGAGCTTTCCATTTCAGCACTTGTTCAATTTTACTTGGGTCAACCGCAATGCCTTCCGCTGAGATGATATGTCCCAAAAATGGCACTTGGCTGATCCAAAACTCACATTTGCTAAACTTGGCATATAGCTTATGGTCCTGCAGTCGTTGAAGAACAATTCTCAAGTGTTTGGCGTGTTCTGCTTCTGTCTTGGAGTAAACCAAGATATCACCAATGAACACTATAACGAACTTGTCCAGCTCCGACATGAACATCGAGTTCATGAGATACATGAAATGTGCCGGAGCATTAGTGAGACCAAAAGACATGATGAGATATTCGTATAAGCCATATCTCGTCGAGAAGGCCGTCTTCGGGATATCCTCTGCCCGAATTTTTATTTGATGATATCCAAAGCGAAGGTCCATCTTTGAGAACACACTTGCACCCACAAGCTGGTCAAACAGGATGTCAATACGGGGCAGTGGGTATTTGTTCTTGACGGTGACGGCGTTGAGCGGCCGGTAATCCACACACGGCCTCAAGGTTTCATCCTTCTTCTTTATGAACAACGCCGAGCATCCCCAAGGCGAGGAACTCGGTCTAATGATACCTTTGCTCAATAGATCATTGAGCTGTTCTTTCAATTCAGCCAGCTTGTTCGGAGCCATTTCGTATGGTCTCCGTGAGATGGAAGTAGTCCCGGGTGCAAGCTCAATCTTGAACTCTACATCCCGCTCAGGTGGCATGCTGAAAGATCATCCGGAAACACATCGGGGTATTCCCGGACTACGGTGATGTCCTCTAACTTGAGAGCTTCAGTATTATAAGTTGCTAAAACTTCCGGGACAGGGTTGTCTAACACCATGAAATGCGGAAGGTGGAATGGAGAATTCAAATGAACCGTCCGTGACAGAGTGTCCAGGAAAGTGCCATGGTAGCGTAACCATGACATCCCTAAGATTGCATCAATCTTCTGCCCCGTAAGGATTATCAAGATTGTTTTTGGAATCATCATATTTGTTGAAATCTTCCCTCCCAGTGAGCAGATCATATATCAGCAGTCGGTTGGGAAGACTTGCAGTTGATGCTTAGCCACATAGGATGCACTTATGAAACTGTGGGTTGCACCCGAATCGAATAAAATGGTGATTGCATGGTCGTTGAGAGTGAACGTACCCGCCAGCACGTTTTCTCCCTCCGGGGCGTCCTCATTGTCGAGGTTGCGAACGCCCCCGGTTCGCTAACCAACCTTCTTGACCGGAGGTCGGCCTCGAGCACCGCCCAAAAGCCTATTATATGTTGGTACTACGTTCCTCACAAAAAGGAAAATCCTAACCGTATTATACCAGCATATACGTGTCAATTGTGGCACTAAACGGTCGCTCACACATGTGTACTACACGGTTTACATATGTGGTTAGTACCTACAGAAGAACACCCAATAATGATGCACTCAAAGGTTGTTTTCATTTCAGGAAGGTCCATTGTCGAAGCGTCTGCGGTCGACACTTTCCCCGGGCCTGCTCTGGGCAGCCCGCGGGTGTTCTTTTTCGGAAAGGCTAGTCCTCTCGCGAGGTCTCGCCGGAATGGATGAAGGAAGGAGATGGTTGACACGGGGATTTACGTGGTTTGGGCCGCCGGAGCGTAAAACCCTACGTCCACGGGAGTGCTCGGAGCACTTGTTTCCTTGAGTATGTGAATGACCTAGTGGGAGCTGAACTCAGCAGAGTTCGAACCCCTTGTAACGCTGCCTACCTGAGCCTTTTATAGTCCAACGCTCGAGCGGCTTACAAGGTGAGCCCCGGGACCCGACATGTGATCCCGGGGTGATTTCCTACCAGCTACTATGTCTTGGTGCTCGCTTCGAGGTCCTCGTCCTGCCACCTTGCCCATGCCGCAGGCTAGGTGTAGCGTGTAGCCGTTGGTGATGGCAGGGGCGGCATGGCATATTTTGTCCGTGTCTTGTTGCTGCCTTCAATGGTCTGCAGCTTCTGACACTGTGCACCTATCTTGACTGTGACTGGTCGTAGTGCCTCCTGACACGCGTGCGCCGTGCCTCCGCGCCTTGGGAAGGTGCGGGTCTTGAATGCTTTGTACGGTAAAGGCATGGCGCGCCTTTACTCCCGCTGCCTACCACGCCGGGGAGGCAGTGCTGCTCTGCTGGCCACGTGTCGGGCTCGGAGCTCACCTCTGAGAAGAGGGGAGCTCCAGCCCCGCTGGACACGTGAATCCTTCGGAGCTCACCCCCGCCGAGGGGGCGAGGTCCGACCTTCTGGGCCACTTGGCAGGCTCGGAGCTATCCTCCGAGAGGAGGGGAGCTCCGGCCCTACTAGACACGTGGCGCCCCCGGAGCTCGCCCTTGCGGAGGGGGCGAGGTCCGGCCTTCTGGGCCACGTGGCAGGCCCGGAGCTATCCTCCGAGGGGAGGGGAGCTCCGGCCCCACTGGACACGTGGCTCCTTCGGAGCTCGCCGCTACGGAGGGGGCGAGGTCCGGCCTTCTGGGCCACGTGGCAGGCCTGGAGCTATCCTCCGAGGGGATGGGAGCTCCAGCCCCACTGGACACGTCGCTCCTTCAAAGCTCGCCACTGCGGAGGGGGCGAGATCCGGCCTTCTGGGCCATGTGGCAGGTCCGGAGTCCGGCCATACTGGGCACATGGCTCCTTCGGAGCTCGCCCCTACGGAGGGGACGAGGTCCTTAGGCGGTTTCGCCCTGTGCGCGGGGGTACCCGGTACTGAGGGTACCGACAGTGGCCCCCGGGCCCATCTCGGGGGAGGTAACGAGGCCGAGGTGGGGCCTTCTTCTCCCCGCGCACTTTCTTTTCTTGAGTACTCCCTGTGCTGGTAGAGTCTTGACGGCTTCGGAGCTCAGCCTCTGCGAAGAGGATGAGGCCTGGCATCGGAGCTCAGCCCTTGTGAAAGGGGGAGGTCCGGCTTCGGAGCTCGCCTCTAGGGAGAGGTAGAGGTCCGGCTTTGGTGTTCACCCCTGTGGAGGGGGTGAAGTCCGGCATCAGAGGTCACCCCTGCCGAGGGGTTGAGGTCTAGCATCGGAGCTCAGCCCCGTGAAAGGGGGAGGTCCGGCTTTGGAGCTCGGCCCTGCTATGGGGGGCGGATGTCCGGAAGTCATCGGATCTTAGGACAGCAGAGGGCGTGAGGTCCGGAGGTCATCGGAGCTCAGGCCTACGGAGGGCGTGAGATCCGGCATTAGGGCTCGCCTCTGAGAAGAGGGCGAGGGCTGGCATCGGAGCTCAGGCCAGCGGAGGGCATGAGGTTCGGAGGTCATCGGAGCTCAGCCTCTAAGGAGAGGGCGAGGTCCGGCATCGGGGCTAGCCTCTAAGGAGAGGGCGAGGGCCGGCATCGGAGCTCAGGCCAGCGGAGGGCGTGAGGTCCGGAGGTCATCGGAGCTCAGGCCAGCGGTGGGCGTGAGGTCTGGCATCAGGGCTCGCCTCTGAGAATAGGGCGAGGGCTGACATCGGAGCTCGGCCCAGCTGAGGGGCAGAGGTCCGGAAGTCATCGGAGCCTAGGCCCACTAAGGGCGTGAGGTCCGGAGATCATCGGAGCTTAGGCCCACAGAGGGCGTGAGGTCCGGAGGTCATCGGAGCTCAGGCCCACGGAGGGCGTGAGGTATGGAGGTCATTGGAGCTCGCCTCTGAGAAGAGAGAGACGGGGTCCGGCTTTGGACCTCACCCCTGCTGAGGGGGTGAGGTCCGATACTGCCCAGAAGTCCTCCTTTCCCTGCCGCTTAGTCTTATTTGGCTTATAGTCCCAGTCCGGTGTACAGGGCTCAGGGCAATCCGATGCCCTTGGTCCCGGAGGTCTGGCTCCCGCCGTAGTCAGGGTGTAACCGTCCGGCCCCTAGTACTCAGACCGTAGCATTGGGGAGGCAGAGTGCGCATGCTTTGGGTGCAGGAACGGACAAAGCAAGGCTCCTGGACCTCCCGCTCTGGCGTAGGTCCTTTCCTGGAGGGGACCGACTGACGTTACAGTACCCTGACTGGGGGAGGTCTGAGAGGCCCTCGGGCCTTTGGCAGGTACCCCAAGCACGATCAAACTCGGCAGAATTGCAAATATTGACTAGGCATGGGAGCACGAAAGGAGGGTCGAGTGTACGAAGGGCGTACAATGTCTAGAGTGCGGGGAGGTGATCATATAAATTAATGCGTAATTGAAATGAACACCTGAG